>CM042171.1:42697302-42719802 GCA_023376005.1 Doryteuthis pealeii | reverse complement strand
ACCAAACAACCACCCAACCTCCCAACAAACACCCAACCACTCAACCAACCAACCAACCTCAAACCATCCACCCAACCACCCCACACCGAACCACCCCAACCACCCAACCAAACACCCACCCACCACACACCCAACCATCCACCCAACCAACACCCAACCACCCAACCACCCTCCAACCACCCAACCAACCTCCAACCACCCAACCACCCAACCATCCAACCACCCAACCAACCCTCCAACCAACCAACCAACCTCCAACCATCCAACCAACCACCCAACCAACTACCCAACCACCCCAACCAATCTCCAACCACGTAAACACTCAACCAACCACCTAAACACCCACCCAACCTCCCAACTACCAAACCACCACCAACCAACCAACCAAGATTTAGTTTAGTGAGGTTGTCAATTTAGACAGAATAGCAGCATCAATTTGAAATTGTTGCAAAGATTCCACTCTCTCGCAAGATTTCTTTTGAAGAGAACCAAAGTCAGTTGAAGAGTGTCAAATCCAGTTGACGACGTAGGAAAGCAAAAAAAAAAAAAAAAAAAAAAAGAAAAAGTCTTCTATAAAAGTTACTTTCCATTAAAACCGTTCGGGTGTAAATAATAAGGCTAATTTCACTAGTTCTCATCTTATCTTTCCTGAGAATCTATCTGTGAAAGTTGCTAACTGAACAGATCTTGTTGTCGTTCACTTCTATTTCACCACCTCCCCCTTACCACCAAGGTGTCTGTGTTAGATCAGGCGAGGTCAGCGTTTGGCTAGCTGAAAGTTCATCTATAATAAAACTCTGGTTAATACACCTCCATAAAAAAAACACATTGCTTCTTATCAGTCGATTTAGGGCTATGAATAAATTGCGAGGTGAAATGGCGATATATAACACCAACGGTCTAAAGCTGATGCTATAATATAAAAACTAATGGTTAGAGTCATAGGAAATGGACTCGTTAGCCGGTTCAATTCCTTAACGAAGCTGTTGGAACTTCACATAGCGCTAATACCCTTGGGAAAGGCATGAATCCAATTCTTCCTTTCAGCTATGGGTAAATAGCAGGGCAGACTGGCTCTTTAACCGTGGCTAGGTAACCAGTATAGGAGAAGGAAAACTCTGAATTCAAACCTGTTAAACTCCGCTTAATAAATTGACCTTGTGTCACATCCTGCTTGTGTGCAGGGGTTGGTATATATATATATATATATATATATATATATATATATATATTATATAAGTAAAGAAATAACAAAAGACTTAGAGATTTTTTTCATTATTTTTTTTAATAAAAAATGTTTTCAAATGCCTTTACAGTAATAAAGAATTCATCATTCGCATCTGATGAGTTAGACACTTTGTCTAAGCTCCCAAAAGCAAGGTAAGTTTTTGTTATTTCTTACTATATATATTTGCTCTGTGACTCTAACATTAAGAGCACACATTGAGCTCTCAAACTGCGACAGGTTTTAAAAAAAAACCTCTGTGTCGTAAGGAAGATTCCTTCTCTGGACTTTTGGATATATATATATATATATATATATATATAGTTGCCCGGGAATTTAAAAAGAAAAATACATCTCCTATCTATATTTATCACCATAATGTCGCGAAATTAGCACGGATATCCAAGACAATCTCTAGCCAACCTTCTCATTGTCCCAGCGAGGTCCTCTATGACGGCGTTTACATAAAATCGATGTGTGTATTAAAACAGTTAAAACCCCTTCGTATTCTGTAGGTGATGACAGCCTGACGATTAAGGTGTCTGATCGGATTTCAATCCCGGCTGTTGGTAGCTTATTAAATGTCTAGCCACACTGAAGAGACTTTATAAGTCGAAACAGTGTCCTGATGATGGTTTAAAACCGAAATACTTAAATATTGACACATAAAATTGTTTTCCCTGATCGTAACATCCTGTGTTTGTTATATTTTTGAAAATATTTTCTTCTATATATATATATATATATTATATATATATATGTTGTGTGTGTGTGTGTGTGTGTGTGTGTGTGTGTGTCAATACTTAAGTATTTCGGTATTAAACCATCAACAGGACACTGTTAAGGAATGTTTTTGTGAGGGACAAAATGAAAAATGTTAAGTGTATAGTGAATGTGTGAATACGGTGTGAAAATAATGTTATATATATTATATATATATATATATATATATATATATATATATATATAAAATGAGAAAGAAAACAAAAGAAATGGATAATTTTAATCAATACTTATGTGTTTGGTCGAATGAAAATATTATAAAGAATCGCCTTCATAATTAATATTGTTTTTATAAAAAATTCGTTGAAAAAAAAAAAAAAAAAAATATATATATATATATATATATAGAGAGAGAGAGAGAGAGAGAGAGAGAGAGAGAGAGAGAGAGAGAGAGAGAGAGAGAGAGAGAGAGAGATAAAGAGATAGGTATGTTTTATTTTTATTTTCCAGATAAGTATCATTAGTGTATATAATATAAGTGTTTTTGTTGCATCAAAAAGTTTAATATTCCAGAATGTGATTCCTGTGTAATACTTGTGCAACTATCGAAATGATAACCCTTCAGCCTAGAATAGATTTCCCCCCCAAAAAAAAAAAAAATATTTGAGTAGATGTTAATTGACGTCTGGTAATTTTGATATATTGAGCCTTACCTTTAGTATCACAATCAAACGAACGTAGAAGCACGAACTCGATTGACGCATAATTGCAAAAAAAAAAGTATATCTTCATTTTATACTTATATGATATAATCCGTTCTTTAGCACGAACCTGTACTCGTTAACCTTAGTCTATAAGTACATTATTCAGCCCACAGTACCTCGAATTACATCTAGATGGTAAAAAGCCAAAGAATTTTTATTTCATTTTAAATGCTAACAAAATTCACTTTTAAGCACGTTAGCGTAATTAACTACCTACCTAAAATCTCGATTCGTTTGGCACAAGGCCAGACAAGCATGTAAGAATCGACCTCATCACACTAAATCACCCGTCTGTCAGAGTGGACCTGGGATAATGACAATACGCTATGTCATTGGGTTATTCCATGATATTTTCCTTTGAATGGCTTGCAAGAAGATTATATCAGTCGAGGAGAAGGAAAACCCCGCTTAAAGAGAAAAAGATTTTTATTTCATTTTAAATGCTAGCAAATTCACTTTTAAGCACGTTAGCGTAATTAACTACCTACCAAAAATCTCGATTCGTTTGGCACAAGGCCAGACAAGCATGTAAGAATCGACCTCATCACACTGAATCACCCGTCTGTGATGGCTCCCGATTACGACAAGAAGGGTGCCGAGTTCGAAAAAAAGCTTCCCGAGTCCAAGATGGTTCCTGAGTCTGACAAGAAAATACCCGAAGAAGGTCGGAGGGTATGTTGAGATTTTGTAATATAAGGTGTGTGCTAGATGCCCACTTCTACTTATAGGCTCACCGATAACCATGTGACCAAACTATTGGCCAACCACTGGCAGAAACTTAACAGGGTACATCGGCCTAAACCTTGTACAGATAAAGCCAAAGAATTTTTATTTCATTTTAAATGCTAACAAAATTCACTTTTAAGCACGTTAGCGTAATTATCTACCTAACTAAAATCTTGATTCGTTTGGCACAAGGCCAGACAAGCATGTAAGAATCGACCTCATCACACTAAATCACCGTCTGTCAGAGTGGACCTGGGAGTAATGGCAATGAATGAGTACTCAACAATCTACAGAGCTATAGAATAGTCAAGTTCAGTATATTTAATACGTAGGATACCCAGTTTTTTGCTTGCAAATTATTCGTGTTAGAAAGGAATACTTGAAACCCTGTAGCTGTGTACTAATAATTTGTATTAACCATAGTTATTTGATAGATTGATTTTAACGGCATGGCAACCAGTTTAGGGTTATTTAATGCCTCAATATTACAGAATCGCATCCATTGTACATTTTATATTTACATTTTTGTATAGTGATTTCTTATGAGTATTTTTAATTTTAATTTTGCCTACGGTCCGAACGAATACGAATAATTTGTAAAACTATCTATTTCATCCATGGATAAGATACCAACAGGGACCAAAATTACGAGTCACAGTAATGGAGTGGACCTGGGAGTAATGACAATACACCATGTGATTGGGTTATTCCATAATATTTTCCTTTTAATGGCATGGAAGTAGATTATATCAGTCAAGAAGGAAAACCCGCTTAAAAGAGAAAAAAATTTTATTTCATTTTAAATGCTAACAAAATTCACTTTTAAGCACGTTAGCGTAATTAACTACCTACCAAAAATCTCGATTCGTTTGGCACAAGGCCAGACAAGCATGTAAGAATCGACCTCATCACACTGAATCACCTGTCTGTGATGGCTCCCGATTACGACAAGAAGGTTGCCGAGTTCGAAAAAAAGCTTCCCGAGTCCAAGATGGTTCCTGAGTCTGACAAGAAATACCCGAAGAATGTCGGAGGGTATGTTGAGATTTTTGTAATATAAGGTGTGTGCTAGATGCCCACTTCTACTTATAGGCTCATCGATAACCATGTGACCAAACTATTGGCCAACCACTGGCAGAAACTTAACAGGGTACATCGGCCTAAACGTTGTACAGATAAAGCCAAAGAATTTTTATTTCATTTTAAATGCTAACAAAATTCACTTTGAAGCACGTTAGCGTAATTAACTACCTAACTAAAATCTTGATTCGTTTGGCACAAGGCCAGACAAGCATGTAAGAATCGACCTCATCACACTAAATCACCCGTCTGTGATGGCTCCCGATTACGACAAGGAGGTTGCCGAGTTCGAAAAAATCTTCCCGAGTCCAAGATCGTTCCTGAGTCTGACAGAAATACCCGAAGAAGGCCGGAGGGTAAGTTGAGATTTTTGTAATATAAGGTGTGTGCTAGATGCCACTTCTACTTATAGACTCGCCGATAACCATAATGACCAATCTATTGGCCAACCACTTGCAGTGCTCTGCTGCTGATATTGTATTTATATCGGCTGTTCTGATCTTAGCTACTCACAAATACCTTGAACCTTCGTGGACGACGGAACATAGGATTATATCACTTGGCCTTTGACACTACGTAGGATTCCAGAACTCAGGACTTATTCACTTACCAAAGGGATTCATAACTCAGACTTATTCACTTACCAAAGGATTCTATATCACAGGACTTATTCACTTACCAAAGGATTCTATACCTCAGGACTTACTTACTTAAGTCCTTTACAACTGGCCAAGGATGGCGGTCAGAATCTTAACAGGGTACATCGGCCTAAACGTTGTACAGATAACAATGAATATGAGGACAATAGTCCGAATAATACAAATAATGCAAGTAATACTTAAAGACATCCATATATAAAAAAAGAAAGTATTGTGTTAGTTAATTAAAAACAAACAACGGACAAGACACAGAAGACTTCCCAAGAATCAAGACAATAATTCTAACAGAAACCCAAGACAGATAGCAGAATCCAGCTATGCAGATAACAGATAACCGCTACCAGATCCATACAAGAAGATGAGTATAACAAGATAGGTTTATGCGTATATCTCCACAGGTATGCTCTACAATATACTACAACCTACACTATATGAGATACATCAATATATAAATTAAGAGAAAGGAAAATGAATCCGACGTTATGAGTATAGATAAAGGATATGAAAACAACACAATATGCTTTTAAAGTGAAAACATTTTATATCATATTCATAGCTAATATTGATCCGCTCTCCATAAGTCCGGATTAAAACAAGCTCTGAAGATGATTTTTTATAAATCGAAATATTGTTCAATATAGCTATGAATATGATATAAAATCTTTTCATTTTAACAGCATTTTGTGTTATTTTCATATCCTTTATCTATACTCATACATCAATATAAAATGACTATGTAATATTCAAAGCTACACTATTGTATTTCTTTGAATGTTAGCCCACATCATTGGCAAATCTTGCCAATGAGATAAACTTTCAGTTGAGAAAACAAGAAATCAAGTGATTATGGAAGGTGATGCACTTGTACAATTCTGTGTTTCCTCCTAAAAAATGGTCATCCTTGGTTAAAATGAAATGAAATGAGCTGTGAAATAACATCAAAGTCTTGTGTTCGTTGTATTAATTCATTTAAATGCTAAGGGAATTTCCTTTTAAGCCCGCTAACATAATTAGCTACCTACGTAGTCTTACTTCTTTTTGTTGCATTATCGTTGCCGGAAGAGGAAGCTTCCGACAAAAAGACAAAGAGAAAGATAAAAAAATATATTTAAAAAAAGGGAGAACGGAAGAAAGGTCTTCCGGTCAAGAAGCAGGGAGAAGATGAAGAAATAAATAAAAGAGAAAAGGAAAACAGAAGTGGAGTCTTCCGGCGAATAGAAAGATAAAGAAATGTATATATCCGTTATAAAATCAAACGGTAAAAATGCGTGTGGCATATTTATTGTATAAAAAGGCCAGTGGATGAAGGATGTCAATTCAGTCCCTAGCGTGCAGCCGAGAAGTTAACCTCGTTGCCTCCCGCCGTATCAACCACCATCGGAAGTTCATTGTGAACATTGCGCTCTTCGCCAGCCACCCGGTATTTTCATTGTGAACACTCGTCGCCCCACACCACGCACGCACCGAAGAAAATAAAGACGGGTCCTATCTTTATATATACGTGTCTGTGGTTTTATTGAAGTACAGTAGTCGGCTATAAAAAATTTTAGCACAAGGCCATCTGTAAGGGTTATTGGATTATTCGGATTATGGTTCTCATCTTTATTGCTATGTAGACAATGTTCGGTATTCCTTGTCGGACACAGGAACCCTCTGAACTCGGGAACCCCCTCCTCGAATTTAGAACCTTCTCTTCGAACTCGGAAACCTTCTTCTCGGATTCGGGAGCGTTAATATCGTAATCGGGAGAGAAGGAGGGATCCCTGAATTCGACAAGTTCCCCAGTCCGACAAGAAATACCTAAAGAATGCCGGAGGGCACATCGACCAAAACGTTGTACAGATAACAATAAATGAAGACAATAGTTCGAATAATTCAAATTATACATAATATTCAAGTGTTAATTATTTAAAAATATTCAAGCCGTCTCTGATGGGGGGAGGGGTTCTGAAATTTATTAGAGAAAGGAATAAAAGGGAAGTAAGGCGAAGTGGCCAATTGTCGGTATCAGCAGGATAGCGATGGAGTCTATCCCATTTTCGGTAGCGCTAGGACCATGGAGATTGTTTTTGCTGAGGTGGAGTTCCCCACTTTACCGGTCAGATCAGATTACCTAAACTGTGCTACTCATACACTAAGTTGGCGGTGACTGGTATCGAAACCTTGAAATTTCTAGATGAGGATTCTACCGACTGAGCTACACCAGCTCCTTTAAGAAGTGGTATAACTGGTTTTGTCATTTGTTGGATTATTGGTGATATAAGCTGTGCTACAATACACCACTTAAATTTATAGACTAAGCGAGGCCACGTGGTTTAAACCTCAGCCAATCAACAGCCCGAATGCGTGGCTGGTTGACGTCCATTTGCAATCATTGACGAAGGACTTGCAATACTGAGGAGCACCAAGGAACAACCATGGGATTCTTTACCAAAAATTTCCGCTGGACAAGCGCTCTTGCTTGAAGCCTAAAGGATGGCCCAACAAAATCGTAACCGTAGTAGATGGGAAGGGCTCAGATAAGGCTAAAACCAAAACCCCTCAAAGATTGGGACAAATCATATAGGTGCTAGGTCTTGACGTGACTAACCGATTGATTGGAGGAGACATCTTCGACCACCCGACAATCTTAAGTACTAAAGTGGAGTGTTGCATGTCATGGATCGCTCAGCCACATGGATTCCACCCAGGTCGCCACCCACAGCCAACAGATGGTCCCATTGGGCGGGGCATCTGACCTCTCTGCAGAGGTGGCAGTCTATTTATTCTAGAGCCTCAACGACAGGGCTGTTAGATAACTTTATATATATATATATATAATATATATATATATATATTATTAATATATTAATGATTTGAAGGCAATTACAATGCTTATAAAAAAAAAACAAAATGATATTATGTTTGTCTTATCGATTTTAAAGTAGAAACTTTATCTCCAGAGATGAATATCAGAAATGTACTGTTAATTTTTTTTGTGTGGTTATATTTTAAAAAAATTTTTTTTCCTCTCCTTCTTTTTTCTCTCTCTTCCTTTCTTTTTGTTTATGTTATGAATGAAATAGGCGAATAACTATTATATATATTAAAATGAAACAATACCGATCAAGTATAAATTAAAACTTGTTTAAAAGAACAACAATGAAGAACGTCTAAAGATTCATACTCAACTTTTGAGTGTATATAATATAAGGTGTTTCTTTATTCTATGTATTGATGATCTTAGGTAATGTGACGTAAGCAGTGACTTAGTTTCGGTTAAAAAGAAATTGAGACCGAATCTCCATTATTAATAGATATACAAAATGTTTGCGGTAAAATACACAAAAATCGAAAAAATATTTGGAAAAGATGACGTTCGGTTTTATGTCGTGGGTAAAAAGCGCCCAATTACTCACACACAAAGAGAAGTAGCAGATTTGTAATAATAGTGAATATTAGGCAAGTTAAATATTAGGTAATAGTATATTTATTCGATCAGGAATTCATATACATACTAACTCCCCTTCTTGTCTGTCTGACAGCTAATTCATAGACAGACGCAAACCATTCTTTTATGGTATAGAGGAGAGGTAGGTAAATCCTATACACGCCTTTTAAAAATTGAACTAAGATTAAACTATTAAATAGTTTTGACTCGTCCTGTACAATATCGTTTAATGACATTTCTTCCTACCTACCAGACGAAAAAAGAAATTACTTTGTATATATATATATATTATATATATATATATATATATATATATATTTGTCTGAGGATCACATAGTTTGACTCTTTGTATACGCTATCTTAACTTATATATATATATTATATATATGAATATTTTGAAAAACAAATGATGTCATGTAATTTGCTGACAGAAATCTGTTTCGACCAAATCGATAAATTGGTCTTCATCACGAGCAACATAGACGGGAAAGAAAGATATCCGTTAAAAGACTGTTTACAAAACGAACACTATATTCAACTGCTGAAAATTTGTAAAAAATGCATGTTCTGTTTTAAAAATAAAATACATTTATCGATTTGGTCGAAACAGATTCGACAGCAAAATTACATGACATCATTTGTTTTTTCAAAATATTTCATACTTTCGGATTAATTTCCATCTATTTTTCATATATATATATATAATATATGTTATTATATTATAATGTGTGTGTGTGTGTGTGTGTGTGTATTTCGAACACTTTATATACAATTCTACAATACTAAAAAAACTACGATTATATATATTATATATATATATATATATATATATAATATATATAATAAAGGAATGCAGCACTCTGTGTGACGGCCTTTACACACAAAGCGATGTGTGTATTAAACAGTTAAAATCCCATTCCCATTCTGTAAGTGAAGACAGCCTAATGTTTAAGGTGCCGGACTGACCCCGATCGGATTTCAATTCTGGCTGTAGGTAGCTTACAAAGTGTCTAGCCACACTGAAGAGACTTCATAAGTCGAAACACGTGTCTGTGGATGACCCTATATATTATATATATATATATATATATATATATATATATATATGTGTGTGTTTGTGTGTGTGTATGTGTGTGTGTAGATGATGTTTATATAGATTCCAATTTCTAATTTCTTAGTACGTTATCCATTATCGTTTATAGGTATATATATATTATATATATGTATATGGATATATATATATGAGTGTGTGTGTGTACAAATATAAATCTATCTGGATTGGTTTGTTTTGTTTTGTTTTACGACAGGATGTTTGAAATTTGAGTTCTGCAATTCTGTAATCAATTTTGAACATTTGATAAATTATTGAAGAGATGCAAGATGTTGGTTTGTTTTTGTTGTTTTTTTGTTTTTTTGTTTTATGGCATATCAACCTCGGTGGGTCATTTAACGCCGACACAGTTGTGAAATAAATTCATTCTTATGCATAATACAATTTTGTTTATAAACTTATGTTTTCTATTAAAACCATAGATGGGACCCTAACAGGTACTACCACTCGGGCCAGAGTGGACCAGGGATCAAGTGATGAAGGGGTGCTCACATTTCCCAAACCTCCAAAACTGGAACCTCACCATCAGATAGAGTTTAACGTCATTCCCAGGACATGTAGACACTCAGCCACCGCCTTCTAGCACCCATATGATAAGAAGGATTGGGGTTGCCATAAGGGCAATATGATTGGGCCAATCATATAGGTACTAGAGCTTTACGTGGCCAGCCATTTATATATATATATATATATATATATATATATATATTATATATATTCATATGGTGATTGCCACTTCTTCACAGAAATAAGGCCATTACTACAAGTTCGGTTGTGAGCACGCGGAGACCCAGGCATCTAGCTTTGTTTTACTCACTGTCATACATATAAACCCTTCCCCAGTTTCCTCTCGTATGCGACCGTATGTGACTGAGGCCCAGGCTTCGACGGGCAGGCCTGCCACACACGTCACATATATAGTCTGGCTTAAATATAGAAAATGTGTCCATGACGTCCGTCATGTGCCGCTTACGTAGAGATCGCTTCAGGATGGAGTGTTCGAGCCGTCTTACCATCACACCCGTTACAGCTATCAATAAACAAGTCCTCTCCAAGCCACACGATTCGTAGATATTCTCTCCCACTCATGAACGTTTATATTAAGAATTTTGATGTTGTTTTTGATAGTATCCCTGAAACAGTTTTTGGCTTGTGACTCTGACGCTTCCACATTACAGTTCTCCATGGAATTCCTTACATGAGCAACATAAATTTTCCAAAACAACCGTTAAACAATCCTACAACCACAATGGGGCTTCTTAGCAATGTTTCTATTCATTGACATTGAACTGGTCAATGAGAAGCCAATAGAAAATGCCTTACATTGAGCAACCTTTTAATTATATTTTCAAAACAACCTTTAAACAATCCTACCTACAGTGGGGCCTCCTATCGATATTTCTATACATTAACATTGAACTGGTCAGTGAGACGCCAATAGGAAAATACCTTACATTGAGCAACCTTTTAATTATGATATTTTCAAAACAACTCTTAAACAATCCTACACCACAGTGGGGCCTCCTAGCGATATTTCTATACATTAACATTGAATTGGTCAATGAGAAGCCAATAGGAAAATACCTTACATTGAGCTACCTTGTAATTATGATATTTTGCAAAACAACCGTTAAACAATCCTACACCACAATGGGGCTTCTTAGCAATGTTTCGATTCATTGACATTGAACTGGTCAATGAGAAGCAAATAGAAAAATGCCTTACATTGAGCAACCTTTTAATTATATTTCAAAACAACCTTTAAACAATCCTACACTACAGTGGGGCCTCCTATCGATATTTCTATACATTAACATTGAACTGGTCAGTGAGACGCCAATAGGAAAAATGCCTTACATTGAGCAACCTTTTAATTATGATATTTTCAAAACAACCCTTAAACAATCCTACACCACAGTGGGGCTCCTAGCGATATTTCTATACATTAACATTGAATTGGTCAATGAGAAGCCAATAGGAATACCTTACATTGAGCTACCTTTTAACTGTGATATTTTTCAAAAACAACCCTTAAACAATCCTACATCACAATGGGGCTTATTAGATGTTTCTGTACATTAACATTGAATTGGTCAGTGAGAAGCCAACAGGAAAATACCTTACATTGAGCAACCTTTTAATTATAATATTTTCCAAAACAACCCTTAAACAATCCTACACCACAATGGGGCTTATTAGCAATGTTTTTATACATTAACATTGAACTGGTCAGTGAGAAGCCAACAGGAAAATACCTTACATTGAGCAACCTTTTAATTTGATATTTTCAAAACAACCTTTGCACAATCCTACACCACAGGCCTCCTAGCGATATTCTATATCTTCGAGAGTCTGCCGTCTTCCATTCGAGCAAGAATATATGTACATATATATATATATATATATATATATATATATATATATATATATATTCATCTACACACACATATACCCTATATGCAGCACGCCCCTAAATGGGGGTAGGACTCCTGACATTACTGCTAAAAGAGAGTTACCCTGGATCGTTTTCTTTTAGTCTGACTCTAACAAAATGAATCTTATCATTAGGTACTGGAAGTAAAAAGACAAATACTGACTTCGGCATTAGGTATCACAAATAGGGTCAACATGCCGTAACCTATCAAATTATATCGACAAAGTGGGTTGCACTCGCGTATAAAAACATTAGTGGGAATTTAATCGAGCTGTTTGGGGAAGTGGAGGTATTTAATCTACTCAAACTAAAAAAAGAAAGATAGGAAAACAAAAACTTAACCTTGCGCGTGTTTTTGAGTGCACGAAGTGCGGAAGCGACTACACACGCACACACACACACACACACACACACAGACACGCACGCACACATACACACACACACACAAACACTAACAGAAAACACACACACACACACACACATATATATACATATATATATATATATATATATATATATATATATATATATATATATGTATATAGTACATTGTGAGTCGCTGTTTACGTTTAATATGTAAGGGGGTATGGAGAAGATGACATTTATGCGTCAAATGAAATTTTTTATTTTTTATAGTAAGTGAAGAGAAAAAAGGTGTGTTGGGGGGGGGAATAAAAAAATGTTATAGTAAGAGTTGTGTAGTTAAAGTTTTAAATATTGTTGTTTTATTGTCGTGACCGATTATGTGAGGGTTATATATTTATTAATATTACAATTATGTATAAGTAATTGATTTATTATATTACTAGCAAATATATGCACCCTCCGGGTGCATGTATTCAAGTTTTAATGTAATAAAATATTGTATTAAATCAGAAAGGCTAATGAAACTAAATAAGAATGCAGATAAAAGATGATTTGAAATAGAGGGAGTATAATAAAAAATGGAACAACTGAAACTTACTCTTCCATCACTCTCGTCTTTCATTGTTATTTTTTTCTAATTTAAGTATTTAGTTAAAAGAGGAAGTAAATAATAAAATGACAGTTATTTTATCTTGTTAATGGATTTCATTTAAGATTCATTGAAGAGATTTTGCTTATATTCATTAAAATAAAAACCAAACAGTTAGAAATCAATAATACTAAGCACATATTATTAAATTCGATTTTTTAATATTAATATGCAAATTAGCCTTCCCGTTTACAATGTAAACCGCTATTTTGTTGTATATATAAATATAATAGCATGTAGTCAGTATGTAGACATGGTTAACAGTATTAATAATGTAAAATAATTTTATTAATAATTGCGGTTTAAATAAAAATAAAATCATTGAGAATGTGACATCAATAACTAAAGGAATTGTGACTTGAGTAGGAATATAGTTTCGGTTACAGACAAAAAACCACACATCTCCATTATAATAAGATTGTTATTATTATTATCATTATTGCTATTATTTACTCCTTTTGAGTTTTCACATCAGTGTTAGCTGATGGTCTTTCACTGGAGTCTGAGTGGACAGCAAGTCTCCTCAGGTCTCCAGGACTCTTCTGAGTATTCGGGCAGATGCAGCAGTGCAGTGTTCTGAATGGTATCAAACCTTCCTCTGATATCCAAACTTTCCAAGCCCTTTTCCAATCCCTTTGGGACTGTTCCAAGTGCACCAACTACAATTGGTATCACTTTCACTTTCATATTCCATAACTTTTCAGTTCTCTGGAAGGTCCAGATATTTGTCCATTTTTTCATTTTCCTTTAGCTTTACACTGTGATCTGCTGGAACTGCAAAATCCACCAGTTGACAAGTTCTTTCTTTTTTGTTTATTCAACACAAGGTCTGGTCTTTTTTTATTTTTTTTATTTCAAAGTCACAGAGAATTTTATGCGTGTCATTCTCAAGAACAGATTCTGGTTATGCATATACCATTTTTTTGTATGTTCAAAATTTAATTTTTTGCATAATTCCCAGTGAATAACCTTCCCAACCCAGTCATGTCTAGTTTTGTATCTCGTTGTGCTAGTTTGCTACATTCGCAGAGTATATGGTTAAAGTCTCATCTCTATTACCGCAAAGTCTACATTTACTATTTTGTTGGGTCTTATCAATTTTCGCTTTTATATAGTTTGTCCTTATGGCATTATTTTGTGTGCAGTATTATTATTATTATTATTATTTTCATATTATTATCATTATTATTATTATTATAATTTTTATTATTATTTTGTATTAATATTTGATGTAATAGTACATTATATATGTTAAACTATTACGTACGTATTACACTATACGTAGACATAAATACACCCCCATAATATATAATAATATATTATATATATATGTGTGTGTGTGTGTGTGTGTGTGTGTGTGTGTGTGTTAGAATAAGTGATGGATGATTGGCATCTGTTTTTGTTTCGATTAAAACTACATTACGATACCCATTCATCATCTTCAATGTACAGTGTGGGTGTTATTCTTCTGTTATTAATTCAGAGAACGCTTCTTGAATTAACTTTTTTTTTGCTATAGAGCTTAGCATTCATCATATGAATTAGTATTTTCCTCGTGTTAATGAGGTCACATTTCAGTATAATGTAATTTAATTTGAATATTTGATAGTAATTAACTATATTGAATAACGTCTTCTCAAGTTTTGAATCACATTTAATGCATATCATTTTGTATTTATAGTTTTCTATCTAATTCGACATTGTTATATGTATGTATATAACAGTGCATGAACTGCTATGGGAAGTCTCCGAGGCGTAGGGGCTAATGGGCTGTACATCGACATTCTATGAGGGTGAGTCAAAAGTAATGCAATTTTGTTTAGGGCAGGCATAATTACCAACACGTAAACATGTATCATAAATCAAAAATGAATCTGGTCCTCTGTGGATCACATCCTACTTCTCCACATAGGTGTGTCAAAAGGTAATGCCATTTTGAGTAGGATAGGTATAATTACCAACACGGAACATGTATCATAAATCAAAATGAATCTGGTCTCTGTGGACACATCTCTACTTCTCCACATAGGTGTGTCAAAAGGTAATGCCATTTTGATTAGGATAGGTATAATTACCAACACAGGAATAATGTATCATACATTAAAATGAAGCTGGTCTCTGTGGATCACATCCCCACTTTTTCACATAGGAGTAAAAAAAGTAATGCCATTTTGTTCAGGACTGGTATTATTACCAACACAGGAACATGTATCATGCATCAAAATAAAGCTGGTCCTCTCTGGATCACATCCCTACATAGGTTTGTCCAAAAGTAATATGCCATTTTATTTAGGACAGGTATAATTACCAACACAGGAACATGTATCATGCATCAAAATCAAGCTAGTCCTCTGTGGATCACATCCCTACTTCTTCACATAGGTGAGTAAAAAAGTAATGGCCATTTTTTTTTAGGACAGGTATAATTACCAACACAGAAACATGTATCATACATGAAAATGAAGCCGCTCCTCTGTGGATCATATCCCTATTCCTCCAGATAGGTGAGTCAAAAAGTAAGCCATTTTGTTTAGGACAGTTATATATTTACCGACATAGAAACATGTATCATACATCAAAATGGAGCTGGTCCCTCTGTGGAACACATCCCTACTTCACCGTTTCTCCCAATAACAATGTTCACACCTTAGAATGAGAAGCATGTATCCCTGCCCGTAAATTCTGTTGACTACTCTTTGAGCCACTTCTTCAGTACAGATTTCAATTCCTCATCACTGGAATAATGTTTTCCTCTCTCGGCCTCTTAAAAGACGGTTGAGAGGCACATCTAAATGTTATAAAATCGGCCAGTCTTTTAAGAAATTAATGACTCACACATTATTAATTCAAGCCAAATTCAGTTAAAAATTAATACGCAAAACTATTTGACAGAAATCGTTACGTAGCTTGCGACAAAGAAAATCCACCATATTTAATTTCTACATAAAAAAAAAATAAATAAAAAATAATTGTGGCATTTCTTAAACATGCTTCATTAGAAAGATACATTGATAAAATCCTGATTTTCATTTTGGTTTATACAAAGTGAACTTCCTATAAACATATCAGGAAAGTGCTTAATTTATGGCCGATATTCCTTATATATATATATATATATGGGGAGAAATAAGTGCTTAATGGGAGTCGTACCTAATTTTGAAAATTAATTAACTAATAATGAATTAGGCGGGAATACCTATTTAAATGTATGGCTAAACAAATCGAGATTTTTTCTCGATTTGTTTAGCCATACATTTAAAAAATAGGTATTCCCGCCTAATTCATTATTAATTAATTAATTTTCAAATTAGGTACGACTCCAATTAAGCACTTATTCTCCCCAAAATTGTCGGCAAAAAGCCATTCCAAACAAACCGTGTTTATATATATATATATATTATATTATATATATATATATAATAAAGATTGTGTGAATAAAAATAACTCTTCCTTTCGTGTTCTATCACTTGGGTACTGTTGTAGTTTTGGTACAGGCAGACACACATCGCCATAATATTAATATATTCAGATAGCGAGATAAAGAGAAGAGATGGATAATCCAGCTCTATCCCTTACACAACAAAACATGTACATGTTATTCAGATTAAATGTTTGATGTTTTACTACAAGCGCTTTGAACACCCCTATAAATTATGGACGAACACTTACGTACTTTTTTTCTATATCCATATTTATTTTCATTTTGCTATTCCTTCCGAGTTCTTCAGGTTCTTTCTTTCTTCTTTTTGTTTATTTTATTTTATTTATTATTATTATTTACTTTTCTGTCATCATATCTTATCAGTTGAAAAGCGTTTTTTTAATTTTTTAGTTTTTTTTTGTTGCCTTGATTATATTTTTGTTGGTTGCTTCGCACGACTTTGCCCAATGGTGGCGATTATTTGAATGAAACATCGGAGGAGGGTTTCTTGTAAACTAAGGAACGTCACGAACGGAAAGCAACACACGGCGAATGGGAGTCTTTCAAAGTGTTTTGTTGCAATTGGAAAGAGTAATGTTCGTTTTCCTTTAAGGAAGAAAGGAAGAAAGAATGAAAGGAAGGAAGAAAAATAAAGAAAATAAATAGCGATAAAGGTTAATTTTAAAATGTGGATCGGGATGTTGGGTATGCGGAATAGATATGGGAAAAGACCGAAAGAATGTATCTAAAATGAAATTTGTTGAATTGAATAAAAATAAATAAAAGAGATAAATAGATAAATAAAATTTGGAATGAAAGAATAATGAAATTACTGATTGGAAGAAATATTATTCGTTTTCTCTAAGGAAGAAAAAAGAAGAAGTTTTTTCTTTCTTTTATAACAAGAAAGAAAAAAGCAGTAAAGGTTGATTTTAAAATGTGGATTGGCTTTTGGGTATACGGAATAAATATGGGAAGGGATAGAAAGAAAGTAAGTAAAAAGAAAGTTGTTGAATTGAAGAAAAATAAATTTAAAAAATAAATAAATAGATGAATAAAATCTGGAATGAAAGAAATAATGAAATTACTGATTGAAAGAAATAAGTTCGTTTTTCTCTAAGAAATAAAAAAGGAAGAAAGAACGAAAAGAAATTGAATATCAGTAAAGGTTTTTTCTTTAACGAAGAAAGAAAGAAAGAAAGAAGGGGAAAAGAAGAAAAATGAATAGCAGTAAAGGTTAATTTTAAAATGTGGATTGGCTGTTGGTATGCGGAATAGATATGGAAAGAGATTAAAAAAGTAACTAAAAAGAAAGTTGTTGAAATTGAAGAAAAATAAATTTAAAAAATAAATAGATAAATAAAATCTGGAATGAAAGGAAGAATGAAATTACTGATTCGAAGAAATTAAAGTTCGTTTTCTGTAAAGAAAGAAAAGAAAGAAAAAAGAAAAGAAAATGAATATAATAAGGTTTTTCTTCAGGAAGAATGAATGAAAGAAGAAAGAAAGAAAGAAAGAAAGAAAGAAAGGAAAGACAGAAAGAAGAAAGAAAGAAAGAAAAATGAATAGCGATAAAGGTTAAATTTAAATTACGGATCGTGCTGTTGGGTATACGGAATAAATATGGGAAGAGAAAGTTAAAGAAGAAAGAAATAAAACGAAACGAAAATTGTAGAATGAGTATAATCTAAAGAAATAAAAAAAGATCAAAATATTTGCAATGAAAGGAAGAATGAAATTATTGATACAAGAATAATGTTCGTTTTTCACTTATAAACAAAAGAGAAAGGAGGAAAAGAAAGAAAATAAATAAAATAAAGGTTAATTTTAAAATATGGATGGGCTGTTGGGTATACGGAATAGATATCGATAGAGATTGAAAGTAACTAAAATGAAAATTGTTGAATTGGAAGAAAAAAAAATCTGGAATGAAGGATTAATGAAATTACTGATTCGAAGAAATAAAGTTCGTTTTCTCTAAGAAAGATAAAAGGAAGAAAGAATTTTAAAAAATTGAATATCAGTAAAGGTTTTTTTTCTTTAACGAAGAAAGAAAGAAAGAAAGGGAAGAAAGAAAGAAAAATGAAAGAAAAGAAAGAAGAAAAAATGAATAGCGGTAAAGGTTAAATTTAAAATTGCGGAATCGTGCTGTTGGGTATGCAGAATAAATATGGGAAGGGAAGTTAAAGAAAGAAAGAAAGAAAGAAAGAAAGAAAGAAAGAAAGAAAGAAAGAAAGAAAAGAAGAAAGAAACGAAACGAAAATTGTAGAATGAGATATAATCTGAAAAAATAAAAACGATCAAAATATTGCAATGAAAGGAAGAATGAAATTATTGATAGAAAGAAATAATGTTCGTTTTCACTAAATAACAAAAGGGAGGAAAGAAGAAAAGAAAGAAAAAAAATAAATAAAATAAAGGTTAATTTTTAATGTGGAATGGGCTGTTGGGTATTCGGAATAGATATCGATAGAGATTGAAGGAAAGTAACTAAAAAGAAAGTTGTTGAATTGAAGAAAAATAAATCTTAAAAAATAAATAAATAATAAATAATAAAATAAATCTGGAATGAAAGGAATAATGAAAATTACTGATTGAATGAAATAAACTTTGTTTTCTCTAAGAAAGAAGTAAAGGAAGAAAGAACAAAAAGAAATTGTATATCAGTAAAGGTTTTTTCTTTAACGAAGAAAGAAAGAAAGGAATGAAGGAAAGAAGAAAGAACAGAAAGAAAAAAATGAATAGTGGTAAAGGTTAATTTTAAATTGTGGATCGTGCCTGTTGGGTATACGGAATAAATATGGAAAGAGAAAGTTAAAGAAAGAAAGAAGCAAGAAGAAAAAGAAAAGAAAGAAAGAAAGAAAGAAATAAAACGAAACGAAAAATTGTAGAATGAGAAATATATATCTGCCAAAAATAAAAAAGATCAAATATTTGGCAATGAAGGGAAGAATGAAATTATTGATAGCAAGAAATAATGTTCGTTTTCACTGAATAAACAAAAGGGAGGAAAAAGAAGAAAAGAAAGAAAAAAATAAATAACAATAAATGTTAATTTTAAATTGTGGAATGGGCTGTTGGGTATTCGGAATAGATATGAAAAGAGATTGAAAGAAAGTAACTAAAAAGAAAGTGGTTGAATTGAAGAAAAATAAATTTAAAAATAAATAAAATAGATATATAAAATCTGGAATGAAAGGAAGAATGAAATTACTGATTCGAAGAAATAAAATTCGTTTTTTCTAAGAAGAAAAAAGGAAGAAGAACGAAAAGAAATTGAATATCAGTAAAGGTTTTTATTCTTTAACGAAAAAAGAAGAAAGAAAGGAAGTAAAGAAGAAAGAAAAGAAAGAAAATGAATTTAAAGGTTAAATTTAAATTGCGGATCGTGCTGTTGGGTATGCAGAAAAATATGGAAGGGAAGTTAAAAGAAAGAAAGAAAGAAAGAAAACGAAACGAAAATTGTAGAATGAGATATAATCTAAAGAAATAAAAAGATAAAATATTACAATGAAATGAATGAATGAAATTATTGATACAAGAAATAATGTTCGTTTTCACTAAATAAAAAAAAAGGAAGAAAAGAAGAAAAATAAAGAACAATGAAGGTTAATTTTAAAAATGCGGATTGGCTGTTGGGTATACGGAATAAATATGGAAGAGATTGAAAGAAGGTAACTAAAAAAGAAAGTTGTTGAATTGAAAGAAAAATACATTTTTTTAAAATAAATAGATAAATAAAATCTGGAATAAAAAGGAATAAGGAAATTACTGATTCAAAGAAATAAAAAAGAAGAAAGAAAGAAAAGAAAATGAATATCAATAAAGGTTTTTCTTTAAGGAAGAAAAAGAAAGAAAGAAAGAAAGAAAGAAAGAAAGAAAGAAAGGGAAGAACAGAAAGAAAAAATGAATAGCGATAAAAGGTAAATTTAAAATGCGGATCGGCTGTTGGGTATACGGAATAGATATGGGAAAGTATAGAAATAAATAGAAAAACAAAAACAAACAGAATGTAAAAATTAAAAAAACTAAAGAAATAAAAAGGTTATATCTGGAATGAAATTACTGATTTTCTTTTCATTTCTTTTAAATAATCGTGAATGTCTAAGGCTTAGCAATGAGCTAAAACAAAAAATGGTACAAATAGTTGAATAAAATAGTGTTATACAAAAGATGTAAAGATCCTCGCCACCTCCCCCCCCCGAAAAAAAATATATATCCAGGGTAATTGTAATTTATAATTTACTTCTGAATCATTATTTTTTAAAAACATTAATATGAGAAATGCACACATAACATGTGGATTTTTGATTAAAATGATATATATATAATATATATATATATAATATATATATATATTTATATATATTAAGAAAAGGTGACTTACCGGTAAATTTGGTCGCGATGGTTAGTAAAGTGTAGAATTCAGGGGGGGGGGGGTAAGTCAGCGATATAAAAATACAAAGTGCTCAATACTAAGTAGAGCGCCAATTTTATCTATAAAATGGGTACAATAGATATACTTCGAGTTTCACAATAAGGATCTTCAGGGTTAAATCTACTGAATTAATGCGAGACACTGATTAATAGCTGTGATTTCACGTGTGTGTTCATTCACGTGAAATCGACTGCTATTAATCGGTGTCCCGATTAATTCAGTGGATTTAATTCCGAAGATCCTTATGGTGAAACTCGAGTAGGTTATCTCTTGTACCCATTTTATAATATATTATATTATATTATATAATATATATATATTATTTATAAACACACACACACTGCACACTCAGCACACACACACCGCGCACACACACAACAACACACACATATATATATATATACATATATATATATAATATAATATATAATATTATATATATATTTATATATATATGAATGGAGGCCCGATCTCCCTGACAAGAGGAAAGCGACATTTCTTCCAGGCTGTGGTTGTAACAGTGCTACTCTATGGATGCACCACCTGGACCCTAATGAAGCTGCACAAGAATGTTGGCGCGCCGTCTTGAACAAGTCGTGGAAACAGCACCCCACAAGGAAGCAGGCTGTACGGTCAGTTGGCCCCCCCCCCAATCTCACAACTATCCGAGTGAGACGAACGGTATGCAGGATACTGCTGGAGGAGGGCAAGGACGAGCTCATAAGCGACGTTCTTTTCTGTGAAGCCAACACATGGACATGGCAAGTGTGGGGGCGCCAGCAAGGACCTACATTGACCAGCTATGCGAAGATGTTGGTTTGCCTGCAGACCACCTCAGGTGCAATGAATGATAGGGAAGGTTGGGGCGAGAGATTGTCATGGATATCCGTGCTGCATGCGCGACATGATGGTGATATATGAATATTACTAGGGTATTTTAAAAGTAATGCCATTTTTTTAGGAAAGGTTTAATTAGCACACAGAAATAATGTATCATAAATCAAAATCAAGCTGGTCCTCTGTGGATCACATCGCTACCTCTTACATAGTTATCGTTTCTCTGAATAGCAATGTTCAATCTTCAAATGAGAGCATTTAAGAGATAATTGTTCACTTAGGCATAAATAAACAGTGATAAAGACGAGGAAAATAGTCTGAATAATCCAAATTATCCGAGCTTTATTTAAAAAATTCATAGAAATTGTTTATTTTTAAAATTCAATGTCAATTTTGAACTTATTTCCAATAGTACATTTGTTTTTTTTGTTTTTGTTTTGTTTGTTGTTATTGTGTTTTGTAATATCAGGTTAAATGTTAGTTAATTAGCCAAGATAAAAGGAAAAGATCGAAAAGAAACCGCAAATCATGATTGTCTGTCTCGCGTTTTCAACCAAACACGTATAAAGGAAAGAATAAAAAATTATACTATTATCTAATCGCTCTCATTCTCTCTCTCTTATCATACAATGCCTTT
>CM042171.1:42677643-42697202 GCA_023376005.1 Doryteuthis pealeii | reverse complement strand
GAGAGAAGAGAATAACAGGACCAACATTACGAAGTCACAGTAATGGAGTGGACCTGGGAGTAATGACAATACGCCATGCCATTGGGTTATTCCATAATATTTTCCTTTGAATGTTTTTTTTGGTTTGTTTGTTTTACGGCATATCAACCTCAGTGGGTCATTTAATGCCGATAATTTTTTTAAATAAATTAATTCTTAATGGAAAATACATTTTTTTTATAAATACATTTTTCTATTTAACCCATAGATGGGACTCTAACAGGTACTACCACTCCGGGTCAGAGTGGACCAGGGAGCAATGGTGATGAAGGGGTGCTCCACATTCCCCAAACCTCCAAAACTGGAACCTCACCATCAGATATAGTTTAACGTCATTCCCAGGACATGTAGACCCACAGCCACCGCCTTCTAGCACCCATATGATAAAAAGGGTTTGGGGCTTGCCATAAGGGCAATAGGGTTGGGAAAATCATATAGGTGCTAGGGCTTGACGTGACCAGCCGATTGATCGGAGGGGCGCTCTTCGACCACCCGTCTAGCCCAAGATAGGGCCAATTGGAGTATTGCATGTCATGAACTGCTCATCCACCTAGGCTCTATCCTTAAGCATCACGGGTCGCCATCCACAGTCAATAGGTGGCCCCATTGGGGGAGTCTTACCCCTCTGCAGAGGTGCAGTTGGTGCATTCTAACGCCCCAGCCGACAGGGCAGCCTTTGAATGGCTTGGAAGAAGATTATATCAGTCAAGGAGAAGGAAAACCACGCTTAAAAGAGAAAAAGATTTTTATTTCATTTTAAATGCTAGCAAAATTCACTTTTAAGCACGTTAGCGTAATTAACTACCTACCTAAAATCTTGATTCGTTTGTCACAAGGCCAGACAAACATGTAAGAATCGACCTCATCACACTGAATCACCCGTCTGTGATGGCTCCCGATTACGACAAGGAGGTTGCCGAGTTCGAAAAAATCTTCCCGAGTCCAAGATGGTTCCTGAGTCTGACAAGAAATACCCGAAGAAGGCCGGAGGGTAAGTTGAGATTTTTGTAATATAAGGTGTGTGCTAGATGCCCACTTCTACTTATAGACTCGCCGATAACCATGTGACCAACTTCTTGGCCAACCACTGGCAGTGCCCTGATGCTGATATTGTATTTATATCGGCTGTTCTGATCTTAGCTACTCACAAATACCTTGAACCTTTGTGGACGACGGAACATAGGTTTATATCACTTGACCTTTGACACTACGTAGGATTCCATAACTCAGGACTTATTCACTTACCAAAGGATTCTATAACTCAGGACTATTCACTTACCAAAGGATTCCATAACTCAGGACTTATTCACTTACCAAAGGATTCTATAACTCAGGACTTATTCACTTACCAAAGGATTCTATAACTCAGGACTTATTCACTTACCAAAGGATTCCATAAGTCAGGACTTATTCACTTACCAAAGGATTCTATAACTCAGGACTTTCACTTACCAAAGGATTCCATAACTCAGGACTTATTCACTTACCAAAGGATTCTATAACTCAGGACTTATTCACTTACCAAAGGATTCTATAACTCAGGACTTATTCACTTACCAAAGGATTCCATAACTCAGGACTTATTCATTTACCAAAGGATTCTATAACTCAGGACTTATTCACTTACCAAAGGATTCTATAACTCAGGACTTATTCACTTACCAAAGGATTTACAATAAATTCGTTAAGAAATTTTAAATTTTAGATCTATAGTAATAGAATATAATACTATTACTATTACTAATCTTAGATTTTACTAACCCTATTTTGTAAAAAAAAATATTAATTATTATTTTCGGTTAAAAATAGCATTAAATTAAATTGTATAATTATTTAACAGAACTTTCACGCAAATATATTTTTATGGGGATACACGTTTACAATATATGTAACGATATTTTTGCATTGTTCATTGTAATTTTGATTGTTTTCTTTTTAGCTTCATCAAAATTAGATTCATGCTCGTATTTACTATTCATAGATCTCCTCGTTACTGTGATAACCGAACATCTGGATCAATTTTGATAAAACAACGCCGTTTCATCCTGTAATAATATAAGCGTATTTATCCACACAATAAACACTATAAAAATAGTGGCCGAAAAATATGCTTATGGGTGTTATATATTGTATAAACGGAAATATGAATTTCCGGTTTTATTAAACAAAGAAGTTTTAACAACTGCCCGTTATCAGATCAAGAGATAAAAATACGTGGGAGTAGCTATGAATATAAAAGAACCGAGGGCTTGAGACAGGTCAGTCGTCAGTCAACCCCGGAGGCAGTCAGCCGAAGAGAGAGGGAGGTGATCAAGGTCAGTAGTCGGGGAGAGTCGGTACGAGTAGTCGGCCGAGCGGGACCTCGTGTAGTTGGTGTCGGAAAAGCTAGCCTTAATATTTACCAACTGAAAAAGCTTGTCGCCCAGAAATTTAATCGAAGGACCGAAAGTCTAAAGACTGAATATATTAATTAAACTGACCCTCTCTCTCGAAGTTAAGAAACTTGAATTTATTTCAATAACCTTCTGGAGGATAACTTTGGTGTTATTGTCATCCCTTACAACGAAGATAAAACTATTGCAATTTAGTACAGTGACGACGCGCTATGCAACAATGGGCATACATGACTGGAGTCTTTCCGGAGTTATCCTTAGAGTTAACATCGGGCTCCAGCTTCAAGGAGGACCCTAGTGATTTGGGTGTTATTGGACTAATCAGACAGCGTGACCATGATATAACGTTTATAGCTGAAAAACCTCTAGAGATTATGTGAGATTGGATAAAAGCATTGAAATGAGTAAGAACACTTAATCTATTTGTGAATATCAACGTTTCTTTTCTATTGTCACAGGTAGAATTCCTTCATATATGGACAGCGTACCTATGATGTAAAGTCCATAGCTGACGAACAATCCGAGTAGTATCCGTATTCATCAAAAAGTTCTAAAACAACAATGCGAATATTTTGCGGTGTACGCTTAAGGGCATACATGACTAAGGATAACTCCGGACATACCCCAGAGTCCAACTTCAAGGAGAACCCTAGTGATAATTTCTCATGTGGGATTTCATAATCTAAAATCCACTCGGTGCCTTTTAGCTGCCCTCACTATCCACTTAAATATGATTCACGACAAACAAATACAAAATGCTACCCAAACAAGCCAAGGATGAAAGGATAAATGCGGGATCCCTTCGTTTGACAACAGGAAAAAAAACTTGATGATGATCTGTAGAGCAACCTAAGTGAATCCAGTGAAAAAAAAGAAGAAATATTAGAAAATGAATAAGGCTAAAGCCAAAAGTGGTTCAGTTATCAAGTGGGGGTCACTCAATTCATGATCTACTTCCGTTTTTAATCGGATTGACATATTCTCATTTAGAAATAATACAACCACTCTCTTATACACACAAATATATACATACACACACATATATATACATATATATATATATACATATATATATATATATATATATGAGGAAAAATAAGTAAAGAAAAGAAATGCAAATGGATAAAATGAATTTAATCGATATCACATTAATCGATATCACTTACACATGTGTTTCGGTCAGTTTATGTGTGTGAAAATATTTCGCACACATAGAAGAATCGACCTTCATCAGAGTGAACATTTGAAGGTCGATTCTTCTATGTGTGCGAAATATTTTCACACACATAAACTGACCGAAACACATGTGTGTAAGTGATATCGATTAATGTGATATCGATTAAATTCATTTTATCCATTTACATTTCTTTTCTTTACTTATTTTTCCTCATATTGTCGGATTCAATTCCTTTTCCATTTTTACATATATATATATGTATATGCATATATATACATATATACATAAAAATACATATATACATATTACCCCTTCTTGGGGAAACAACTCGAGGCAGATTATGCATCTTACCTCACAAATGAAACCATGGGAAGCAGCGTGGTGGATGTGAGAAATGGCGGGTGAACCCAAAATGGGTCAACAGTGTATCTCACGTGATGCTGGGCGGACGAGCCTAAAAGCGGGCCAACGGCCAGGATCAAACAGTTCAGTCAGGAAACTACTGCTCCTCATCTCTAAGTCCGGCGTCTATTGATGAGTCAAATTAGCCGCCAAAGGGTTTTAACCATGCTGCATGCACGACATGATGATGATGATGATGATATATATATTCATATGGTGATTGCCACTTCTTCACAGAATAAGGCCATTTCTACAAGTTCGATTGTGAGCACGCGGAGACCCAGGCGTCTATCTTTGTTTTTACTCACTGTCATACATAACACCTTCCCCGGTTTCCTCTGGTATGCAACCGTATGTGACTGAGAAGCTCAGGCTTCAACGGGCAGGCCCTGTCACACACGTCACATATATAGTCTGGCTTAAATGTACGAAATGTGTCCATGACGTACGTCATCTGCTGCTTACGTAGAGACCGCTTCAGGGTGGAGTGTTCGAGCTGTCTTACCTCAAACCCCTTACAGCTATCATAAACAAGTACTCTCCAAGCCACACGGTTCGTAGATATTCTCTCCTACTCATGAACGTTTATATTGAGACTTTTAATGTTGTTTTTGATAGTATCCCTGAAACACTTTTTGGGCTTGTGACTCTGATGCTTCCCACATTAGAGTTCTCCATGGAATTCCTTACATTGAGCAACCTTTTAATTATGATATTTTTCAAAACAACCCTTAAACAATCCTACACCACAATGGGGCTTCTTAGCAATGTTTCTATACATTAACATTGAACTGTTTAGTGAGAATCCAATAGGAAAATACCTTACATTGAGCAACCATTTAATCATGATATTTTGAAAACAACCTTTACACAATCCTACACTACAGTGGGGCCTCCTAGCGATATTTCTATACATTAACATTGAATTGGTCAATGAGAAGCCAATAGGAAAATACCTTACATTGAGCAACCTTTTAATTATGATATTTTCCAAAACAACCGTTAAACAATCCTACACCACAATGGGGCTTCTTAGCAATGTTTCTATACATTAACATTGAACTGGTCAATGAAAAGCCAATAGGAAAATACCTTACATTGAGCAACCTTTTTTATTATGATATTTCCAAAACAACCATTGCACAATACTACACCACAGGCCTCCTAGCGATATTTCTATATCTTCGAGGGTCTGCCGTCTTCCATTCGAGCAAGAATATATATATATCTACACACACATATACCCTATATGCATCACGCCCCTATATGGGGGTAGGAATCCCTGACATCACTGCTAAAGGAGAGCTACCCTGGATCGTTTTTCTTTTAGTCTGACTCTAACAAAATGAATCCTATCATTAGGTACTGGAAGTAAAAAGACAACTACTGACTTCGGCATTAGGTATCACAAATAGGGTCAACATGCCGTAAAAAACTACCAAATGATATCAACTCGCGTGTAAAAACATTAGTGCGAATTTAATCGAGCTGTTTGGGGAAGTGGAGGCATTTAATCTACTCAAACTAAAAAAAAAAATGATAGGAAAACAAAAACTTAACCATGCGCGTGTTTTTGAGTGCACGAAGTGTGGAAGCGACTACACACGCACACACACACACACGCACACGCACACACGCACACACGCACACACATATATATATGTATATAGTACATTGTGAGTTGCTGTGTGCGTTTAATATGTAAGGGGGTATGGAGAAGATGACATTTACGCGTCAAATGAAATTTTTATTTTTTATAGTAAATGAAGAGAAAAAAGGGTGTGTGTGGGGGGGGGGAATTTTATAGTAAGAGTTGTGTAGTTAAAGTTTTAAATATTGTTGTTTTATTGTCGTGACCAATTATGTGACGATTATTATTTATTAATATTACAATTATATATAAGTAATTGATTTATTATTATTATTATTATTATTATTATTATTAGTAGTAGTAGTAGTAGTAGTATTAGTATTAGTATTAGTATTATTTACTCCTTTTGAGTTTTCACATCAGTGTTAGCTGATGGTCTTTCACTGGAGTCTGAGTGACAGCAAGTCTCCTCAGGTCTCCAGGACTCTTCTGAGTATTCGGGCAGATTGCAGCAGTGCAGTGTTCTGAATGGTTTCAATCCTTCTTCTGATTTCCAAACTTTCCAAGCCCTTTTCCAATCCTTTTGGGACTGTTCCAAGTGCACCAGCTACAATTGGTGTCACTTTCACTTTCATATTCCATAACTTTTTCAGTTCTCTGGCAAAGTCCAGATATTTGTCAATTTTTTCATTTTCCTTTAATTTCACCCTGTGATCCGCTGGCACTGCAAAATCCACCAGTTGACAAGTTCTTTCTTTTTTGTTTATCAACACAAGGTCTGGTCTTTTTGCTGGGATAAGGTGATCCGTTTTTATTTCAAAGTCACAGAGAATTTTATGCGTTTAATTCTCAAGAACAGATTCTGGTTTATGCATATACCATTTTGTTGTATGGTCAAAATTTAATTTTTTGCATAATTCCCAGTGGATCACCTTCCCAACCCAGTCGTGTCTAGTTTTGTATTCTCGTTGTGCTAGTTTGCTACATTCGCAGAGTATATGGTTTTCAGTCTCATCTCTATTACTGCAAAGTCTACATTTACTATTTTGTTGGGTCTTATCAATTTTCGCTTTTATATAGTTTGTCCTTATGGCATTATTTTGTGCAGTATTATTATTATTATTATTATTATTATTATTATTATTATTTTTATATTATTATTATTATTATTATTATTATTATTATTATTATTATTATTGTATTAATATTTGATAGTAATAGTACATTATATATGTTAAACTATACGTACGTATGTTACACTATACGTAGACATAAAATACATATGCCCCCCCCCATATATATATATATATGTATGTATGTGTGTGTGTGTGTGTGTGTGTGTGTGTGTGTGTGTGTGTTTAGAATAAGTGATGGATGATTGCATCTTTTTTTCTCATGTTTTTGTTTCGATTAAAACTACATTACGATCCCCATTCATCATCTTCAAGGTACAATGTGGGTGTTATTCTTCTGTTATTAATTCAGAGAACGCTTCGTGAATTGACTTTTTTTTTTTGCTATAGAGCTTAGCATGTCATCATATGAATTAGTATTTTCCGTGTTAATGAGGTCACATTTCAGTTATATGTAAATTTAATTTGAATATTTGATAGTAATTAACTATATTGAATATACGTCTTCTCAAGTTTGAATCACATTTAATGCATATCATTTTGTATTTATAGTATTTCTATCTATATTCGACATTGTTATATGCATGTATATAAAAGTGCATGAACTGCTATGGGAAGTCTCCGAGGCGTAGGGACTAATGGGCTGTACATCAACATTCTATGAGGGTGAGTCAAAAAGTAATGCCATTTTCTTAAGGACAGGCATAATTACCAACACGTAAACATGTATCATAAATCAAAATGAAGCTGGTCCTCTGTGGATCACATCCCCACTTTTTCACATAGGTGAGTAAAAAAAGTAATGCCATTTTGTTCAGGACTGGTATTATTACCAACACAGGAACATGTATCATATATCAAAATAAAGCTGGTCCTCTCTGGATCACATCCCTACTTCTCCACATAGATGAGTCAAGAAGTAATGCCATTTTGTTTAGGACAGGTATAATTACCAACACAGAAACATGTATCATGCATCAAAATGAAGCTGGTCCACCCTGGATCACATCCCTACATAGGTTTGTCCAAAAGTAATGCCATTTTATTTAGGACAGGTATAATTACCAACACAGGAACATGTATCATGCATCAAAATCAAGCTAGTCCTCTGTGGATCACATCCCTACTTCTTCACATAGGTGAGTAAAAAAAGCAATGCCATTTTGTTTAGGACAGGTATAATTACCAACACAGAAACATGTATCATACATGAAAATGAAGCCGCTCCTCTGTGGATCACATCCCTATTCCTCAGATAGGTGAGTCAAAAGGTAATGCCATTTTGTTTAGGACAGTTATATATCTACCAACATAGAAACATGTATCATACATCAAAATGAAGCTGGTCCTCTGTGGAACACATCCCTACTTCACCGTTTCTCTCAATAACAATGTTCCACCCGTAAAATTCTGTTGACTACTCTTTGAGCCACTTCTTCAGTACAGATTTCAATTCCTCATCATTGGAATAATGTTTTCCTCTCTTCGGCCTCTTAAAAGACGGTTTGAGAGGCACATCTAAATGTTATAAAATCGGCCATTACTTTTAAGAAATTAATGACTCACACATTATTAATTTAAGCCAAATTCAGTTAAAAATTAATACGCAAAACTATTTGACAGAAATCGTTACGTAGCTAGCGACAAAGAAAATCCACCATATTTAAATTCTATAAAAAAAAACAAAAAAAAAAACAAACAATTGTGGCATTCTTATTATGCCTCCTAAATGGTATATCTTCTGAATTAAAATCACATGGTAAATAACTGTAAAACTAATTTTTAAAAATTTGAACACTTAAATTTTTCCAGAAAGTTAAATATCAGAATTCCTCTTCCCTTCATGAATTCTGTGTTTGCTCAGTGCATTGCAAGTAATCAGTTTGTGGCAATTTTGACAATTCAAGAAAATCTTTCTACTCATTAGAAAATAAGTTTCCATTAGATTGGTATAATTTTAGTCATCACCTTTTGTTAATGGTAACAGACTAATTCAATGACTTTTTTTTTTTAAGAGAAGAGGCAAACCTGTTAATTTGTAATTGGCTATTTGTTATCCAAGGTTTGTTCTTCAGGGCAGAATGATTCAAGTTGCTAATCCCAAACCTTGAAATCAAACAAAATTGGTTAGTTTTAAATGAAATAGTAAAAATAACAAAAAACTATGAAAAATGGCTCCTTGATTTTTTGGATAGCATTAGAAAGATACATTGATAAAATCCTGATTTTCATTTTGGTTTATACAAAAGTGAACTTCGTATAAAACATATCAGGAAAGTGCTTAATTATGGCCGATATTCCTTATATATATATATATATATATTATATATATATATATATATATATATATATGGGAGAATACGTGCTTAATTGGAGTCGTACCTAATTTTGAAAATTAATTAATTAATAATGAATTAGGCGGGAATACCTATTTAAATGTATGGCTAAACAAATCGAAGAATTAACTATTTAGTTAAATTAGGAAGTAAAGAATAAAATTACTGTTATTTCTTTATATTAAAGGATTTCTTTTAAGATTTATCCCCGAGTTTTTTGCTCATATTCATTAAGAAAAAAACAAACAATTAGAAATCAATAATACCAAGCGCATATTTAATAGAATTAAACTTTTAATATCAATATGCAAATTAGCTTTCCTGTTCACACTGTAACTCGCTATTTTGTTGCATATATAAATACAATTGCATGTTATTAGAATGTAGATAAAGTCAAAAGTATTAATAAGGTATAACAATTTTATCAATAACTGAGGTTTAAATAAAAATAAATTCATGGTGAATGTGACGTCAATAACTAAGGGAATTGTGACTTGAGTAGTGATTTAGTTTTCGGCTTCAGACAGACAAACACACAATCTCCATTATAATAAGATATATATATATATATATATATAATATATATATATATATATATAATAAAGATTGTGTGAATGAAATAACTCTTCCTTTCGTGTTCTATCAATTGGGTACTGTTGTAGTTTCGGTTACAAGCAGACACACACTCAATCGCCATAATATTAAGATATTCAGATAGCGATATAGAGAGGAGAGATGGATAATCCAGCTCTATCCCTTACACAACAAAACATGTACATGTTATTCAGATTAAAATGTTTGATGTTTTACTACAAGCGCTTTGAACACCCCTATAAATTATGGACGAACACTTACGTACTTTTTTCTATATCCATATTTATTTTTATTTTGCTATTCCTTCCGAGTTCTTCAAGGTTTCTTTCTTTCTTCTTTTTGTTTATTTTATTTATTTATTTATTTACCTTTTCTGTCATCATATCTTATCAGTTGAAAAGCGTTTTTTTTAATTTTTTGGGTTTTTTTGTTGCCTTGATTATATTTTTGTTGGTTGCTTCGCACGACTTTGCCCAATGGTGGCGATTATTTGAATGAAACATCGGAGGAGGGTTTCTTGTAAACTAAGGAACGTCACGAACGGAAACACACACGGCGAATGGGAGTCTTTCAAAGTGTTTTGTTGCAAATTGGAAGAGATAATGTTCGTTTTCCTTTAAGGAAGAAAGGAAGAAAGAATGAAAGGAAGGAAGAAAAATAAAGAAAAATAAATAGCGATAAAGGTTAATTTTAAAATGTGGATCGGGATGTTGGGTATGCGGAATAGATATGGGAAAAGACCGAAAGAATGTATCTAAAATGAAATTTGTTGAATTGAAGAAAAATAAATAAAAAAGATAAATAGATAAATAAAATCTGGAATGAAAGGAATAATGAAATTACTGATTGGAAGAAATATTATTCGTTTTCTCTAAGGAAGAAAAAAAGAAGAAGTTTTTTCTTTCTTTTATACAAGAAAGAAAAAAAGCAGTAAAGGTTGATTTTAAAATGCGGATTGGCTGTTGGGTATACGGAATAAATATGGGAAGAGATAGAAAGAAAGTAACTAAAAAGAAAGTTGTTGAATTGAAGAATTTTTTTTTTTTTTAAATAGATAGATGAATAAAATCTGGAATGAAAGGAATAATGAAATTACTGATTGGAAGAAATAAAGTTCGTTTTCTCTATGAAAAAAAAAGGAAGAAAGAACGAAAAGAAATTGAATATCAGTAAAGGTTTTTTTCTTTAACAAAGAAAGAAAGAAATGAAGGAAGGAAGAAAGGAAATATGAAAGAAAAGAAAGAAGAAAAAATGAATAGCGGTAAAGGTTAAATTTAAATTGCGAATCGTGCTGTTGGATATGCGAAATAGATATGGGATAAGAAGTTAAAGAAAGAAAGAAAGAAATAAAACGAAACGAAAATTGTAGAATGAGATATAATCTAAAGAAATAAAAAAAAGATCAAATATTTGCAATGAAAGGAAGAATGAAATTATTGATACAAGAAATAATGTTCGTTTTCACTTAATAAACAAAAGGAGAAAGGAAGAAAAGAAAGAAAAATAATAAAAATAAAGGTTAATTTTAAAATATGGATTGGGCTGTTGGGTATACGGAATAGATATCGATAGAGATTGAAAGTAACTAAAATGAAAATTGTTGAATTGAAGAAAAAAAAAATCTGGAATGAAAGGAATAATGAAATTACTGATTCGAAGAAATAAAGTTCGTTTTCTCTAAGAAAGAAAAAAGGAAGAAAGAACGAAAAGAAAAATGAATATGAGTAAAGGTTTTTTTCTTTAACGAAGAAAGAAAGAAAGAAAGGAAGAAAAGAAAGAAAAATGAAAGAAAAGAAAGAAGAAAGAATGAATAGCGGTAAAGGTTAAATTTAAATTGCGGATAGTGCTGTTGGATATGCAGAATAAATATGGGAAGGGAAGTTAAAGAAAGAAAGAAAGAAAGAAAGAAAGAAAGAAAGAAAACGAAACGAAAATTGTAGAATGAGATATAATCTGAAAAAATAAAAAAGATCAAATATTTGCAATGAAAGGAAGAATGAAATTATTGATAGAAAGAAATAATGTTCGTTTTCACTAAATAAACAAAAGGGAGAAAAGAAAGAAAAGAAAGAAAAAATAAATAAAAATAAAGGTTAATTTTAAAATGTGGAATGGGCTGTTGGGTATTCGGAATAGATATGAAAGAGATTGAAAGAAAGTAACTAAAAAGAAAGTTGTTGAATTGAAGAAAAATAAATCTTAATAAATAAATAAATGAATAAATAAATAAATAAATAAAATCTGGAATGAAAGGAATAATGAAATTACTGATTGAATGAAATAAACTTCGTTTTCTCTAAGAAAGAAAAAAAGGAAGAAAGAACGAAAAGAAATTGAATATCAGTAAAGGTTTTTTCTTTAACGAAGAAAGAAAGAAAGGAATGAAGGAAAGAAGAAAGAACTGAAAGAAAAAATGAATAGTGGTAAAGGTTAATTTTAAATTGTGGATCGTGCTGTTGGGTATACGGAATAGATATGGAAAGAGAAAGTTAAAGAAAGAAAGAAAGAAAGAAATAAAACGAAACGAAAATTGTAGAATGAGATATAATCTAAAGAAATAAAAAAAATAAAATATTTGCAATGAAAGGAAGAATGAAATTATTGATAACAAGAAATAATGTTCGTTTTCACTGAATAAACAAAAGGGAGAAAAAGAAGAAAAGAAAGAAAAAATAAATAACACATAAATGTTAATTTTAAATTGTGGAATGGGCTGTTGGGTATACGGAATAAATATGGAAAGAGATTGATAGAAAGTAACTAAAAAGAAAGTTGTTGAATTGAAGAAAAATAAATTTAAAAAAATAAATAGATAAATAAAATCTGGAATGAAAGGAATAATGAAATTACTGATTGAGAGAAATAAAGTTCGTTTTCTCTAAGAAAGAAAAAAAGGAAGAAAGAATGAAAAGAAATTGAATATCAGTAAAGGTTTTTATTTTTTAACGAAAAAAGGAAGAAAGAAAGGAAGTAAAGAAGAAAGAAAAGAAAGAAAAAATGAATTTAAAGGTTAGATTTAAATTGCGGATCGTGCTGTTGGGTATGCAGAATAAATATGGGAAGAGAAAGTTAAAGAAAGAAAGAAAGAAAGAAAACGAAACGAAAATTGTAGAATGAGATATAATCTAAAGAAATAAAAAAGATAAAATATTTACAATGAAATGAAGAATGAAATTATTGATACAAGAAATAATGTTCGTTTTCACTAAATAAAAAAAAGGAAGAAAGAAAGAAAAATAAAGAACAATGAAGGTTAATTTTAAAATGCGGATTGGCTGTTGGGTAGATGGAATAAATATGGGAAGAGATAGAAAGAAGGTAACTAAAAAGAAAGTTGTTGAATTGAAGAAAAATACATTTTTTTAAAATAAATAGATAAATAAAATCTGGAATAAAAGGAATAAGGAAATTACTGATTCAAAGAAATAAAAAAGGAAGAAAGAAAGAAAAGAAAAATGAATATCAATAAAGGTTTTTCTTTAAGGAAGAAAGAAAGAAAGAAAGAAAGAAAGAAAGAAAGAAAGAAAGAAGGGAAGAACAGAAAGAAAAACATGAATAGCGATAAAGGTTAAATTTAAAATGCGGATCGGCTGTTGGGTATACGGAATAGATATGGAAAGATATAGAAATAAATAGAAAAAAAAAACAACAGAATGTAAAATTAAAAAAAACTAAAGAAATAAAAAGGTTATATCTGGAATGAAATTACTGATTTTTCTTTTCATTTCTTTTAAATAATCGTGAATGTCTAAAGGCTTAGCAATGAGCTAAAACAAAAATGGTACAAATAGTTGAATAAAATAGTGTTATACAAAAGATGTAAAGATCCTCGCCACCTTCCCCCCCCCAAAAAAAAAAAAAATATATATATATACAGGGTAATTGTAAATCTTATAATTTACTTCTGAATCATTATTTTTTAAAACATTAATATGAGAAATGCACACATAACATGGATTTTCGATTAAAAATTATATATATATATATATATATATATAAAGGAAAAGGGGACTTACCGATAAATTTGGTCGCGATGGTTAGTAAGTGTAGAATTCAGGGGGGGGTAAGTCAGCGATATAACAAATACAAAGTGCTCAATACTAAGTAGAGCAAATTTATTATGAAATGGGTACAATAGATAACCTACTCGAGTTTCACAATAAGGATCTTCAGGGTTAAATCTACTGAATTAATCGAGACACTGATTAATAGCAGTCGATTTCACGTGTGTGTTCATTCACGTGAAATCGACTGCTATTAATCGGTGTCCCGATTAATTCAGTGGATTTAATTCCGAAGATCCTTATGGTGAAACTCGAGTAGGTTATCTCTTGTACCCATATATATATATATATATATATATATATATATATGAAAATAAAATGGAAATTAATCCGACAGTATGAATAAGATATAATGAAAAAACAAACGATGTTTACAACTGAAATAGGCTCATCAGAAGAGAAAGTGTGCAAACCGTTTCGGGGCCAATTCTCTTGACGGTTTAAAAAGCAACACCCGGCCCATCCTCAACTAATATGAGGACCCTATTTTCCCGTCTTATTTTTGTTGATGACCGACCCACGTGCGGTTGATACATTATAATGCAATAGGGTCCTCATATAGTGAGGATGGGCCGGGTGTTGCTTTTTAAACCGTCAAGAGAATTGGCCCCGAAACGGTTTGCACACTTTCTCTTCTGATGAGCCTATTTCAGTTGTAAACATCGTTTGTTTTTTCATTATATCTTATTCATATATATATATATATACACGCACACACACACACACACACACACACGCGCACACTCTCACACACACACGCACACACACACACACACACACACACACATATATATATATATTTATATATATATATATATATATATATATATTTATATATATGAATGGAGGCCCGATCTCCCTGACAAGAGGAAAGTGACAGTTCTTCCAGGCTGTGGTTGTAACAGTGCTACTCTATGGATGTACCACCTGGACCCTAACGAAGCGTCTTGGGAATAAGCTAAATGGGAGCTGCACAAGAATGTTGCGCGCAGTCTTGAACAAGTCGTGGAAACAGCACCCCACAAGGAAGCAGCTGTACGGTCACTTGCCCCCCATCTCACAAACTATCCGAGTGAGACGGACAAGGCATGCAGGACACTGCTGGAGAAGCAAGGATGAGCTCATAAGCGACGTTCTCCTGTGGAAGCCAACACATGGACATGCAAGTGTGGGGCGCCCAGCAAGGACCTACATTGACCAGCTATGCGAAGATGTTTTGCCTGCAGACCACCTCCCAGGTGCAATGAATTATAGGGAAGGTTGGCGAGAGATTGTCATGGATATCCGTGCTGCATGCGCGACATGATGGTGATATATGAATATACGAGGGTTATTTAAAAGTAATGCCATTTTGTTTAGGAAAGGTTTAATTACCAACACAGAAACATGTATCATAAACAAAATCAAGCTGGTCCTCTGTTAATCACATCCCTACCTCTCTACATAGTTATCGTTTCTCTCAATAGCAATGTTCAATCTTCAAATGAGAACATTTAAGAGATAATTGTCACTTAGGCATATACACAGTGATAAAGACGAGGAAAATAGTCTGAATAATCCAAATTATCGAGCTTTATTTAAAAAATTCATAGAAATTGTTTATTTTAAAATCAATATCAATTTGAATAATTTCCCAAAGTAACATTTGTTTTTTTTTGTTTTTTTTTGTTGTTGTTATTGTTATTTTGTAATATCAGGTTAAATGTTAGTTTAATTAGCCAAATAAAGGGAAAAGATCGAAAAGAAACTCGTCAAACATGATTGTCTGTCGCGTTCAACCAAACACGTATAAAGGAAAGAATAAAACCAAATTATACTTATTATCTATCGCTCTCTCTCTCCCTCCCTCTCTCTCTCTCTCTCTCTCTCTCTCTATATATATATATATATATAATATATATATATATATATATATATATATATATATATATATATATATATCGTGTCGACTGTGGATCACATAAAATCTAGCTAATCTTTAACAACTGTCTACCATTATGAAATATTGTTTTTGTTGTTTAAGAAGATAAAATTGGTGAATTCAATTAATCTACTATCATTTACTTTTTCGTTTTTTTTATTCCATTAATTTTATCTATAAATTAACATCTTGAAATTTCTTTTCAAATCAATAACAATTTGAATCATTTTATAAAGTAACCCATATTTCTCTTGTAGCTTTTTTTTTGTTTTGTTTTTGTTTTTTTGTTTTTTGTTTTTTTGTTTTGTTTTGTTTTTTTGTTGTTGATTTTTTAGTTGGGAGGTTTCAACTGAGATTTTATATTTGAAACATGATTTCCTTATCACCGATATGCAATGTCAAATTCACATTCATTTTCAAATGTATTTCTCATCGTATAAATTGCAAATGTCAAATTTATTCAATATTCCATGTATTATTTTAATTATTTTATTTTTTGTAACGATATTATATCTCATACTTACATTGGTACTGAAATTGTCGACTGTGGATCCCTTAAATTCTAGCTAATCTTTAACAACTGTCAACTATTATGAAATATTGTTTTCGTTGTTTAAGAAGATAAAGTTGGTGAATTCAATTAATCTACTATCATTTCCTTTTTCGTTTTTTTTATTACATTAATTTTATCTTTAAATTAACATCTTGCAATTTCTTTTCAATCAATATCAATTTGAATCATTTTATAAAAGAACCCATATTTCCTACCCTTCAGCCATATTTTGACGTAGACACTAAGACTTGCATTACCCAACAAAGAAAATCAAATTTTAAGTCTGATTCTTTATTTCATTATTTTTTAATTTATCTTTATATTTAATTGTCTGAATTTTAGACATGAGGCTTGATTATTTGTATTTTTTGGATTATTCGGACTATTGTCCTTATCTTTATTGTTTCTACACTATTTCTCTGAATTTTTTAGATGAGGCTTGAAAATTTGGATTATTTGAATTATTCGGACTATTGTCCTCGCCTTTATTGCTTCTACACTATTTCTCTGAATTTTTTAGATGAGGCTGATGATTTGTATTTTTTGGATTTTTCGGACTATTTTCCTCATCTTAATTGTTTCTACACTATTTCTCTGAATTTTTTTAGATGAGGTTTGATGATTTGTATCAATTTGAATCATTTTATAAAGTAACCCATTTTGCTCTTGTTGTCTTTTTTTGTTGATTTTTAGGCGGGGGGTCAGCTTAAATTTTATATTTGAAACATGATTTCCTTATCACAGATATGCAGGTCAAATTCACATTCATTTTCTTCAAATATCGAATTTTGCTCATCGTATACATAGAAAATGTCAAATTTATTCAATTTATTCAATATTCCATGTATTATTTTAATTATTTTATTTTTTTGCAACGATATTATATCATACTTACATTGGTAGTGAAATTGTCGACTGTGGATCATTTAAATTCTAGGTAATCTTTAACAACTGTCTACCATTATGAAATATTGTTTTCGTTATTTAAGAAGATAAAGTTGGTGAATTCAATTAAACTACTATCATTTACTTTTTGGATTTTTTATTCTATTAATTTTATCTTTAAATTAACATCTTGAAATTTCTTTTCAAATCAATATCAATTTGAATCACTATCTAAAGTAACCCATTTTGCTCTTGTCTTTTTTTTTTTGTTGTTGATTTTTTAGGGGTGGGGTCAGCTTAAATTTTATATTTGAAACATGATTTTCCTTATCACCGATATGCAATGTCAAATTCACATTCATTTTCAAATGTATTTCTTATCGTATACATTGCAAATGTCAAATTTATTCAATGTATTCAATATTCCATGTATTATTTAAATTATTTCATTTTTTGCAACGATATCATATCGTTCTTACATTGGTACTGAAATTGCGCTGAATGTATACGCTGAATACTTCTCCTAGATATATATATATATATATATATATATATATATATATATATATATATATATATATATATTTATATATATGTGTGTGTGTGTGTGTGTTAAAAAGAGAAATAAAGGAAAGAAAGTATTGAATGGATAAAATAGGAGATTTCAATTAAAGTAACTTACACGGGTTTCGGTCAGGAGTTTATCCATATGTACATTGTTTTATCTATTATTATTTTTAAATAACAAAATGAAATGAAAACCAATTAAATTTTAGTGTTGTATATTGAAGCTTTTTAATATAATTCTAGCAAGGAATAGTTATATTTTATAAAAACCAGGGCTCTGGGGTAAAGTATTATAATAGAAATGGCAGAGGATTCTACGATACGACGTGCGTTTCGATTGTGGATAAAAGCGATCATTGAAGATTTCTGCAAAATAAAATTGTGATTTGTTAATAAATTGTGTGCTACTAACGAATTGGATGTATTTCAAAATTTGAGGTCTTTAGAGTGTTCATACAATCGCTTTTATAAATTTCTTTACACACATATATACATGTAAAATGAAACTGGAAGTGAATCCGACGGTATTTTGAAAAAATAAATGAAGGAAAAAAAGTATAGAATGGATAAAATAGGATATTTTAATCAATTTTACTTACACGTGTTTCGGTCAGGAGTTTATCCACGTGTACATTATTCAAACTATTATTATTTTTAAATAACCAAAGGAAATGAAATAATAATGATAGAAAAAATGTAGAAATGTTCCAGACACAAAGAACATTCGACCTTCATCAGAGTAAATCCTTAATGGAAATTAAATTCGTTGGAAAAAGCGGAGAATTTTGAAATGTTCGAAAAAAGAACTTTTTTCAAAAAATTCACGATCAGACGCTGTCGAGAAAGACGGTTAATGACGTCATATCGCATGCGAACAGATTTTGACGCGGAGAGAAGTTTTGTGGAATTCTACATTTTCAAAGCATGAGAGATTTTATTTATTTATTTTTTAATTTTTTTTTTAATAGAAATTATACGTATGTGTGATTTGTTGGTGGATAATTTATTAATTTGTTAATAAAGTCATTATAGTGAATTTCTAAATAAAATTGTTGTTTTAGTCAAATCAAAATGAGTATTCAAATATGTTAGAGAACATAAAACAAATTTGCTATTTCATATTAATAGGAGGAGAGTAAAACCAATATTATGCAAAGATGAAGTCGATGATAACGATGGTGGCAAGAGAAATAAAGGAAATAGAACAATGTAATTTACTATAGATAGGGGAATTTTTTAACTTTTAGAGAAAAGAAAAAATAGGAAGGGAAAGAAATTTTAAGATTTTTAAAAATTAGGAAAATGATATATATATATATCGTCGTCGGGGCGGGCTAAAGTCGGTGTCAGCCAGTCAGCAAGGGAGTCTATTCCCTTTTCAATAGTGCTAGACCAAGTAGATTGTTTTGGCGTCTGAGGTGGAGCGCCACACCTACCATCAGCTAGCTCCTTACTTTACCGTACAGATCCCTGTGCTACTCATACGCTGAGTTGGCGAGGACGGGTATCGAACTAGGAACCTTGTGGTTTCTAGCTGAACGCTCTACCGACTGAGCTAACCCGGCCCCCACGGTTTGCACATTCTCTCCTGATGAGCCCATGCATTTGTAAACATCTTTTGTTTTTTCAATATATCATATTCACACTGTCGGATTAATTTCCATTTTATTTTCACACACACACACACACACACACATATATATATATATATATATATATATATATATATATATAAAATATATATATATATATATTTGTAATGCACCATTTTTTTTAAATTTCTTTACATATATATATATATATATTTATATATATATATATTATATAAATAAATATATATATATTATATATTTGTAATGCACCATTTTTTTAAAAAATTTCTATACATATATATATATCTCTTT
>CM042171.1:42617075-42677543 GCA_023376005.1 Doryteuthis pealeii | reverse complement strand
GAGGAGAGATAGGTACATGAGTATAGACGCCTATAATATATATAGTATATAAATATAATATAATATATATATATATAGTATAGTATAGTATATCTTCTATTAATAATGGAGATTGTCTGTATTTCTATCTGTAACAAAAACTACGTCATACCTCTACGTCACAGGTTACGTCACAATATTTTTATGCTATATACACACCCAGAATTTGAGTAAGCAACTTTAAAAATTGTTTTTTACTTTCGTTCTTTTTTTTTTACAGTAACAAGAAGTTAACTAAAAAGTTTACAAATAAATAAATACCTACGATTTTGGTTAACATTAATGTTGAAAATATTCAAAATAATTGTTTGCTTATTACATGCACGCAATATTTTATTTGAGAGGGACGGAGTTCAGTTTTCATTTCAAATTGTCTTTTTTTTTTTTCACTCCTTTGATAGATATGAGGGTTCGTCTTACTTATGATACAAACCCTCTGACAATGAATTTTTAATTCCTACCCTCTCAGGCAATGTCTTTCAAAAATTAATTTTTTCGACGCCCGGATGATGTTTTCTGTTGCTAGTATATATATTATATATATATATATATATATATATATATATATATACATACACCGTATTTGACGGCATATAGGACGCACTTTTTTCCAAAATTTTGGCTAAAAAAATTGCCCTGCTTCTTATACATCGTAGATGAAGTTTATTATTATTATTATTATTATTATTATTATTATTATTATTATCATTATTATTTCCTGCTATTGAGATGTCTTGTGTATGCTTATTGCTTGCCTGTGCTGCCAAATTGATTTTATACAGCTATGTTTCTGCTTGTGTAATGCACAGCTAGACTGTTTTCAACTATATAGGCATAAATACACTAAATATTAAACTTTTTTACTTGAATTTGACCTGCTGAAATGGGGGTGCATCTTATATTCCTGTGCGTATTATATGCCGTCAAATACAATATATATATATTATATATATATATATATATATATATATATATATATATATATGTGTGTGGTGTGTGTGTGTGTGTGTGTGTGTGTGTGTGTGTGTGGTGTTATGGAGATGTAGTGTTATTTTTTCTATTGTGTATTTTCAATGTCTTTTTTTGGCACGGTGTATGAAGTTTAAAGTGTATTGCAATGTAAGAAAAGACTTTTCAATAATATTAAATTATATGTAATAAATAATGTATTAAATCATATGTAATAAAAAATATTTAGTTATATATATATATATATATATATATATATATATATATATATATATATATATATATATATATATATTGTAAACCTGATCTAACCTGGTAGAGAATAGGACCTAGAATCACCCTTGGATCAAGAACTTGGTACCCAACAAACTATATATATATATATATATATATATTATATATATATATATATATATATATATATATATATAAGGATATGAAAACACACAATGCTGTTAAAAAGAAAATATGTTATATCATATTCATTGCTAATATTGAACAATATTTCGGTTTATAAAAATCATCATCACCAATTCTTCTCCTTCCAGCCTCTACATTAATATAATTTTAAAAAAAACAAAACTGGGACACATCACCCCTGATGATGGCACTTCGAAGTGCCGAAAGTACTCGGGACTTGAACTTTGGTGGACTTATCCCCGAATTCCACACAAACATTAAAAAGTTGTCCGGAAAACTCGAAAAGATCAAAAATAAAATTGTTAAACAGGAGATGTGTCTTTTGTTTAATTCTACATATATATATATATATATATTTATATATAATTGAATCATATTACCATGACCAGACAACTTGGCAAACACCATTTGCAACATCCGGAGTACTGGACAGCTGTTTCGACCTCCTTTTGTCTCATCAGCAGTGCATAACACAATCTCCGCCACTAGAGATTGAACCAGCGGACCACAGCGTGAAGAGCGGGGCCTCAACACACTGGTCCACCAGCCCATGCCACAAACGGAGAATGCCAAATCATCTAGTCAATGGTAACATTAATTCAAACTGCGCAGCCACCTAACCTGTATTGCCGTGTATCCCATCGCAGGATTACAGAAGGCAAGGTCACCTCCAGGACATATATATATATATATATATATATATATATATATATATATATATATAATATATATATATATATAATATAAGTGTATTTAGGCAGCATTTTTTCTTTTATACAGGTTTTCGTTGAATTGAACAGACAATTCCTGTCTGACAAGTCTTTCGTTGATCCGTTCTAATCTTCGGGCCATCCTTCTGGTGTCAGTGTGGAACTGGTATACCAGTCCACCGAATGTTTCAACACTAGCGCTTTCGGCAATGCACTTTGCCATCCTCAGGTGGGAAATGATGAAATAGTTTTCATGTCTCGTTTTTAACGAGAACGAGTAGAATCTTTGTTCAAACTACTACCATTCCAAAAACCTCCCACTACCAATTGATATTACCTCCCACTAATTCCTTGCTCCTACTCGTTCTCGTTAAAAACGAGACATGAAAACTATTCCATCGTTTCCCACCTGAGGATGGCAAAGTGTATTGCCGAAAGCGCTAGTGACGAAACATTCGGTGGACTGGTATACCAGTTCCACCCTGACACCAGAAGGATGGCCCGAAGATTAGAACGGATCAACGAAAGACTTGTCGGACAAGAATTGTCTATTCAATTCAACGAAACGTATATATATATATATATATATATATAAATATATATATATAATATAATATACCAAGCGTGTTGGTAGATCCTTGCGGAGAGAAAAAACCCGGCAGAGAGTTTGATTGTAAAAATATACTACCAAACATCAACCAGGAAGAAAAAAATTTTGAAAAAAAGAAAGACCAAGATATTCGTACCAACAAAAAATAATCTATTGGTATAGTATTTGACCAAAAGAAAAAACAATTTATATGTATATATATGTATATAAGATATATATATATTCATATAACCGCTAGGAGAAGCTAATTTGTAAAAAGTGCTCGATACCTAAGTAGAGCCAAGTAATAAGGATAATCTACTGAGTCAGACGAACCTACTATTAGTTTCGCATAAAGCTCTTCAGGGCTAAAATCTGAGTCAGATTTTAGCCCTGAAGAGCTTTATGCGAAACTAATAGTAGGTTCGTCTGACTCAGTAGATATCCTTATATATATATAATTATATATATATATATATATATATATATATATATATATATATATATATATTTCAATGCAATACAATACAATTATATATATATATATATATATATATATATATATATATATATAATATATATATATATATATATATATATGCAGAATAGGTCAAGACTTTTAGTTAACGTTTCTCATGATGTAAGTCATGATCATCAATGTGAATAGTAGAAATGAATTTAATTAATTAATTACTCAATTACTTAATTAATTAAATGAGACTCCAAACAGATGCTAACCAATCAATATTTAAGGAATGCTGAATAGACAAAAATGAGTCTCGATGCCAATGGCACAAAAATATCTATTTTCATCCCAAAACATCGATATTAACTCTGACTTTTGGTTCACTTGTCTGTTTATGTCTGGCTAATTACAAAGACATAACTTTTCATTATTTCTTTGTTTCCACCTGGTCTTATCTTCCTGAGATGCTGCTGATTTCTTTTCAAATTCCCTTTAATTTACATTTACATTTGTGTTTCTTAAGAGTTTTTATTTCATTTTAACAATATTTCAAATTTCCCCGGGATTGTTTTCTAATAATTACATTGTATTGGTTAGCTCAGTCGGTAGAGAGTTCGGCTAGAAACCACAAGGTTCCTAGTTCGATACCGGTCCTCGCCAACACACCGTATGAGTAGCACAGGTGTCTGTGCGGTAAAGTAAGGAGCTGATGGTAGATGCTAAAACAATCTCCTTGGTCTAGTGCTATTGAAAAGGGGATAGACTCCCTCGCTGACTGGCTGATACCGACTTTAGGCCGCCCTGACGACTTTACTTACTTTACTTTTATATGTTGATTTTAGCGTCCTTCTGTCAATAAGATACGATGGAGTAGTGTCCAATTTTTTTTTGTTTTTACTTCAGAATTACCTGGGCGGCTTCATATTTAGGATGAGCTGTTGCTCAAGCAGCAAATCCCCCCTCTCCACACTGCCGCTGTGATCCAAAGGAAAGGTAAGGAACCAATGCAGTTTGGCAGCGGTAGTGTCACAGGAGTTGCTGTGTAGCACTGGATTTCAGCATCACAACACATTAGGGACTTCGGCTCCTGATTTGTTTTGGGGGTTTACTCCCCTAATACATTGTATAGTATTGAGCATATTTATGTTCATAATTTTTTGCATATTTCTATTTCTATGAAGAAGGAAAAAATTTAATCCATGCTGACATTTTCAAATAGGTCCTTTATAGTATTTGCATTGAAAAAATATTGTCTAACTAGAAGTGGCTACTCGGCGTCGTTAAAATAGCTATGCAAAAATAATAAATCACTAACCTTATTTCTTATTAGAATTGTAATATTTTTCTAAACATTTTAAAAAGCCAAATTTCAGGAATTATTATTATTGGCATTTCAGTCTCGGAAGACTATAATAAAGCTTTTGTGCCCCTGAAGTTACAGCGCCTCCTGTGACTGTGAAGTCCGATGTTTGAAAAATATTCTCGACCACAGATTTTGCATTTGAAGGCTGTCCCTGAAGATGTTGATGTGCCGGTGCTTCGTTGCCGCTGCTGTCTTCTAGACCTCTTAGCTCCATGGTGTTGCGTCAGCGTGACTTCCGCCACCGAGAGCGGTCCTGAGCCAAATTTTCCCAGCTGGAAGGGGCAATGCCAAAGCACCTGAGATCATTCTTGCAAACATCCTTGAATCGCAGCTGAGGGCGACCAATCTGTCTCTTAACAGACGAAATCTCACCATAGATGATGTTTTTCGGGATTCGTTCATCAGCCATCCGACGTACATGACCCAACCATCGGAGACGATGTTGTCTCAGTAGAGAGCACCAACTGGGGAGTTGAGCTCTCTCTAGAACTGCTGTGTTAGTGATCCTGTTCCTTCATATTAAATGTAACTATAGTATTCCCAAGGAATACTCGTATTGGCATTTCAGTCTCGGAAGACTATAATAAAGTTTTTATGTGCCCCTGAAGTTACAGCGCCTCCTGTGACTGTGAAGTCCGATGTTTGAAAAACATTCTCGACCACAGATTTCGTATTTGAAAGCTGTCCCTGAAGATGTTGATGTGCCGGTGCTTTGTGGCCGCTGCTTTCACTTGGACCTCTTAGCTTCATGGTGTTGCTTCTGACATGAACAGTCCTCTACGGAGAGCCTGGCGCCACCGGGGTTGGTCCTGAATCAAATTTTCCCAGCTGGAAGGGGCAATGCCAAAGCATTTGAGATCGTTCTTGCAGACATCCTTGAAACGCAGCTGGGGGCGACCAATCTGTCTCCTACGTGACAAAAGCTCGGCATAACGTGTATTCTTCGGTATTCGTCCATCATCCATTCAGCGGATATGACCCAGCCATCGGAGACGACGCTGTCCCAGTAAAGAACACAAGATGGGGAATTAGCTATGTTGGAAATATAACAATGTTTTTTTTATATTTACTTTAAAAGAAAGAAATTGACAAAAAAGAAAGAAATAAAGGAAAAAGAAAGAAAGTGATATGAAAGAAACAAACAAAGATAGAAAGAAAGTGAGACAAAAAGAAGAACAAAGAAAAAGAAAAAGAAAAAGAAAAAAATAAAAAATAAAGGGAAAAGTGAGAAATAAAGGAAGGCACAAAAAAGAAAAAATATGAAAAAAATAAAAATAATAAAGAAAGGGAAAAGAAAGAAAGAATAGAAGAAAGTGAGACAAAAAGAAAGAAAAAGAAAAAGAAAAGAAAAAGAAAAAATACGAAAAATAAAGGGAAAAGTGAGAAATAAAGGAAGGCACAAAAGAGAAAAAAAATGTGAAAAAAAAAAAAAATAAAAAGAAAGGGAAAAGAAAGAAAGAAAGAAAGATAGAAAGAAAGTGAGACAAAAAGAAAGAAAAGAAAAAGAAAGAAAAAGAAAAAAATACGAAAAATAAAGGGAAAAGAGAGAAATAAAGGAAGGAAAAAAAGAGAAAAAAATATGAAAAAAAAAAATAAATAAAAAGAAAGGGAAAAGAAAGAAAGAAAGAAAGATAGAAAGAAAGTGAGACAAAAAGAAAGAACAAAGAAAAGAAAAAGAAAAAAAATTCAAAAAATAAAGGGAAAAGAGAGAATAAAAGGAAGGAACAAAAGAGAAAAAAATATGAAAAAAAAAAATAAAATAAAAAGAAAGGGAAAAGAAAGAAACAAACAAAGATAGAAAGAAAGTGAGACAAACAGAAAGAACAAAGAAAAAGAAAAAGAAAGAAAATACGAAAAATAAAGGGAAAAGAGAGAAATAAATGAAGGCGCAAAAGAGAAAAAAATACGAAAAAAAAAAAAAAAATAAAAGAAAGGGAAAAGAAAGAAAGAAAGAAAGATAGAAAGAAAGTGAGACAAAAGAAGAAACAAAGAAAAGGAAAAAGAAAAATACAACAAATAAAGGGAAAAGAGAGAAATAAAAGAAGGAACAAAGAGAAAAAATATGAAAAAATAAATAATAAAAAGAAAGAAAGGGAAAATAACTTAGGAAATAATCAAAGGAACAAGAAAAAAATAATCCATTGTATCTATTGAATGACTCATTCATGTGTGTGTGTATATATATATATATATATATATATATATATATATATATATATATATATATATATATATATATATGGGAGTAAATATGGAAAATAAATCCGACAATATTAAGAAATTTGAAAAAACGAGTGTTCCAAAAATAGGATGAATTTATTTATCGATGTTTAAACATTTCGGTTTCTTTAACCCTTCATCAGTATGTATCTTGGGATGAAGAAATTGATGGATGTTTTATAGATGACAGGATATGAAAATGTTTATAAAATCTTTTTTGTTGTGTAACTGTATTTGTTCAGAGTTATAATCTATGAAAGACAATCGCGATCCAAGCACGCGAAGATGTCATGACGCGTGACGTAACTCGAAGAAATGCATTCAACAAAAGACAAGAAAAAGTATTTATGGACATATTTTATGAGAACAAAGGGAACAAAGTGGGAATGATAACTAAATAATTAAATGAAGCCTGGTATTTTATAGTTATTTAAGACTATTTTAGCTAGAAACGGGGATATATATATATATATATATATATATATATATATATATATATATATATGGGAGTAAATATGGAAATAAATCCGACAATATTAAGAAATTTGAAAAAAACAAGTGTTCCAAAAAATAAGATGAATTTATTTATCGACGCTTAAACGTTTCGGTTTCTTTAAACCTTTATCAGGATGTATTATGTGGTGAAGAAATTGATGGATGTTTTATAGATGACATAAAACATCCATCAATTTCTTCACCACATAATACATCCTGATAAAGGTTTAAAGAAACCGAAACGTTTAAGCGTCGATAAATAAATTCATCTTATTTTTGGAACACTTATTTTTGCAAATGTCGTAATATATATATATATTATATATATATATATATATATATATATATATATATATATCGCTAGTTTACAGACTTGAGTTCTGTGCTGATTGTAAAAACATACCCCCGTAAGCATGTATCAATTAATGAGTTCATCCCAGACTGACAGTCGCTGAAGGCCGCAAGGGTATGGAACTTCGTAGACGAAAATTCTGTCGGGTTCCGATCTCGCCTAGAGGTAGCTTTTAAAAAGCCGAGCCGCACTGATGAGAAGTAAACATGTGTCTGTGTATAACTGATATATATATATATATATATATATATATATATATATATATATATAATATATATGTGTGTGTGTGTGTGTGTTATCAATCGATTCCAAACAATATTAGGTTTACATTTCTGAAAAAAAAAACCCTGACAAAATAAGATTTTACCAAAATTATTTGTACCAACACGAAAAATTCCAAACCCCCAGTTTTACAACCATACAGACACCTCGTCGCCACACTCTTGATCTCAGTTGTCTTCAAAATAAATTTGACAAAACTTCGTTACCTACCGAGGCGAAATATCATTTAATCTTAGTTGTTTCGTGTTTTATCCACATGTTCTATACCCTTCCTTTACTTCTATTATTCTTCTGCTCATCTTTGGTGTCTTACGTTCTTCTTCTAGCGTCTGGACTTCGTCTTTCTCTGTTCTTGTTGGTTGGTCGTTCTTAATTCATTTCTTCTTCTTCTAGATCAGTCTTGTTGCCAAGACATTCATCAACCACAAAACCATATTATTTATTTAGACCTTTATTTACTTAACTAAACATATTTCTCTAACTAAACACAACACGCGTGTGCAGTGGGCCCAGGCTAAAGCAGATACATCTTCTCTGCCTGACGACCAAGCTGGAACTGAAAGCCAACCAGGTCCCACGTGACTTCACGTATTTCGCGGGCTTTCTGTAATACTCCATGGAAAGTCCCGCCCATGATATGGAAAGGGGCCATCCCTTCAGAAATACAGAGGGTTGACAATAATCTATGCATAGATTATGTAACACACATTTTCCTCTATTTTCAAAATCATATTTTACCGGATTCAATCAATCCGTTAATCCTCATTTTGAATAGATTTAAAACAAATATTTTGGGGTGTGTAAAATGATTTTTTCTATCAATCGATTCCAAACGATATAGAGTTTACATTTCTGAAAAAATAAATCTGAAAAATTAAGATTTCGCTATTTTCATAAATATTCGCCTTGTTTATTGAATGACCCTCGCAAATTATATATAATTGCGTATATAAGGAAAATAAATATAAAGGATCTGAGTTGGCAACTAAATGCCGCCAATTAAAGTAAATATTTATTTTATAATTTCACGTCTGACATTGCCATGTGACTTTCTGTGCCAACCACTCGATAAACTAAGAATACACATTTGTTTAGTTGAATTTCTCAAAATCAAATATGTGGAACACTAACAAATCTGAGAATCGACGATTTGAAACTCTGAGCAGTAAGTTTTATCCTATCTTATTTATATTCGATATATATTATATATATATATATATATATATTATATAGTGTGTGTGATGTGTGTGTGTGTGTGTGTGTGTGATGTTAAAAGAAAAGAAAATGAATCCGACGGTAATGAATAAATATATAAAAAGATATGAAAAATACAAAAAAATGCATGTTAAAGTGAAAACATATTATATAACATATGCTGATATTGAACAATATCTCAATTTTTATAAAAATCGTCATCAGAGCTTGTTTATACTCCGTGTTGTTAAGAGCGGAGACAAAATCATAAGAGAAATATTCCTCCATTCGTTTCAAGAATATTTCTCTTATACAATCTGACTTTTAATTGCCACCGGTGATTATACTTGAAAAGAACCGGACGAAAGGGCCCTTGTATTTCATACCACCCCTATTTTATTTATGTAATAAAACCTTGTTTATTTCTTCATCCCTCATTTTTGTATGATCTCCCAGCATCCATATGATTCCACTACTTGTAATACACTCTTCTCTCTCTCTCTCTCTCTCTCTCTCTATATATATATATATATATATATATAATATATAATATACCAAGCGTGTTGGTAAATCCTTGCGGTGAGAAAAAACCAGCAAATAGTTTAATTGTAAAAATATACTACCAAACATCAACCGGGGAGAAAAGAATTTTTGAAAAAAAGAAAAGACCAAGATATTCGTACCAACAAAAAATAATCTATTAGTACAGTATTTGGCCAAAAGAAAAACCAATTTATATGTATATATATGTATATAAGATATATATATATATTCATATAACCGCTAGGAGAAAGCTAATAAGTAAAAAGTGCTCGATACCTAAGTAGAGCCAATAATAAAGATAAATCTAATGAGTCAGACTCGGATTTTAGCCCTGAAGAGCTTTATGCGAAACTAATAGTAGGTTCGTCTGACTCATTAGATTTATCTTTATATATATATATATATATATATATATATATATATATATATATGTGTGTGTGTGTGTGTGTGTGTGTGTGCGTATGTGTATGTGTGTATGGTTCTGTCAATGGCCTCGCTGGTTGAGTTCCCCCCTGACAAAAAATTGGTTGAGTTCCCATCTCGGTGCGAGGCAGCCTGCAAAGTTTCCCGGCAGTGAATGGCCGTGATAAGGCGAACGAGTACTGTATGTGGATGACTATATATCTGGAGATTCGGCGTCTATCTGTAACCGAAACTATGTAAATGCTTACGCATCAATACCTTCAGGAATTGCGTAAGCTTATCAATGAGTATTTAATTTAGAGTCAAAATCATTGATACATAGAATAAATCTTTTCTATTAATCATATCTCTATTAAAATCTGAATTAGATTTGCCTCAAAACTGCCCATGTTATTAGTGTGTTTAGAATAATGCAATGTGTCTTATATATGACTAAGAAGTAAAGGTTTAGATAATATATGGTGTAGTTTATTTACATACTTGTTTTAACAAAACCGAGTTTAATAAATAATTACCTGGTGTTATTGATCTCTAATTCTCTAAAAAACTGAAAATTCTCTAATTTAGATAATGCATCGTTTGCCAGTCTAATTTGCAAATGATTTATCATTTTGTGGGGTCTGCGTCCGCGCTCAACACCATTTCCTTAATTACGCTTTCATTTAATCAAGATAGTGTTGAAATTCTAATTAGAATCCTTGACTCCTTTTCTAAACTGAAGCAATGTCATTACGAACTGCTGCTGTGGACACTTAGTTTGGTCCCAGGCCTAAAATAGGTGACACCAAGAATCGAACTCATATGCAATTGTTTTTTATTGTAAACAAATGAAATCTACAAGAGACGCTGCCAGTGGCTTTAGGGCGTATCGCAAAGTGGGAGAGCCGCAGTGGTCGGTTTAAAGTAGGCAAATGGTTAAATATAAAATATTAGCCCAGTCGGTAGAGCGTTCCGCTAGAAACCACAAGGTTCCTACTTCGATACCGGCCCTCGCCAACTCTGCGTTTGAGTAGCACAGGGAACTGTGCGGTAAAGTGAGGAGCTGATGGTAAGTGTGGCGCTCCTATATATATATATATATATATATATATATACGTGTGTGTGTCTGTGTGTCGCATGTGCAGGCTGTCCCTGAAGATGTTGATTTTCCGGTGTTTTGTTGCCGCTGCTTTTTCTGGACCTCTTAACTTCATGGTGTTGCACCAGAGTGGCTATATATATATTTTTTTTTCAAATCAAATAGTAACATAATTATATATATATAACTATGTGATTAAAAATGAGGAGTAACGGATAAAACACAAACAAATTCATACAATTGATATTTTGCCTCGGTAAGTTAATGAAGCTTTGTAGGTGAAATGTCAATTGAATGAAGTTGTTTGTATTTTATCAGTTATTACTCAATTTTTAATCGCATTTTGACAAATTTTACCCAGTCTGTTACTCCATAGACAGCAGAAAATATCGGCCTCTATGTGAACTCCAGTAAAATGGAGTTCATGAGTTTCAAAAAGAAAGGAAACATCTCCACACTCAACGGCAAGCCTCTCAAGCCAGTAGAACAATTCACGTACCTAGGTAGTAATATCTCATCCACAGAGAACGATGTTAATACACGAATAGCAAAGGCATTGTCGGGCACAAACAAATTATCAGGCATATGGAGGTCCGATCTCCCTGACAAGCTGAAGCAACAGTTCTTACTTAGGCTGTGGTTGTATCAGTGCTGCTATATGGCTGCACCACTTGGACCCTAACGAAGCGTCTTGAGAATAAGCTAGATGGAAGCTGCACAAGAATGCTGCGTGCAGTCTTGAACAAGTCGTGGAAGCAGCACCCCATGAGGAGGCAGCTGTACGGTCACTTGCGCCCCCCCATCTCACAAACTATCCGAGTGAGACGGACAAGGCATGCAGGACACTGCTGGAGAAGCAATAACGAGCTCATAAGCGACGTTCTCCTGTGGAAGCAAACACATAGACATGCAGGTGTAGGGCGCCCAGCAAGGACCTACATTGACCAGCTTTGCGAAGATGCTGGTTACTCCGCAGAGGACCTCCCAGGTGCAATGAATGATAGGGAAGGTTGGCGAGAGATATTCATGGATATTCGTGCTGCATGCGCGACATGATGACTATGATGATATATGAATATACTAGGGTTATTTAAAAAGTAATGCCATTTTGTTTAGGAAAGGTTTAATTACCAACACAGAAACATGTATCATAAATCAAAATCAGGCTGTTCCTCTGTGGATCACATCCCTACCTCTCTACATAGTTATCGTTTCTCTCAATAGCAATGTTCAATCTTCAAATGAGAGCATTTAAGAGATGATTGTCACTTAGGCATATACACAGTGATAAAGACGAGGAAAATAGTCCGAATAATCCAAATTATCGAGCTTTATTTTAAAAATTCATAGAAATTGTTTATTTTAAAATCAATATCAATTTGAATAATTTCCCAAAGTAACATTTGTTTTTTGTTATTTTTTTGTTGTTGTTTTGTAATATCAGGTTCAATGTTAGTTTAATTAGCCAAATAAAGGGAAAAGATCGAAAAGAAACTCGTCAAACATGATTGTCTGTCGCGTTCAACCAAAGATGTATAAAGGAAAGAATAAAGCCAAATTATACTTATTTCAATATCTATCTATCTATCTCTCTCTCTCTCTCTCTCTCTCTCTCTCTATATATATATATATATATATATATATAATATATATATAATATACTAAAGCTGAGATGAACACCTTTCTTTCCCTAAGGATTTTTTTCTATTCATGTTACAGAAACATGTATCATAAATCAAAATCAAGCTGGTCCTCTGTGGATCACATCCCTACCTCTCTACATAGTTATCGTTTCTCTCAATAGCAATGTTCAATCTTCAAATGAGAGCATTTAAGAGATGATTCTAATAAACAGGGTTAGTATGAGGCATATGGTGGCAAGGAAAAACAAACACAGATTTTAAGTTTCAAATTCGTATTGGACAAAATAACATTAGAATGACGAAAAGCTGAAATTGAATTTAAGAGAGAAAGTCTGATTTGGTGATAGTAGTAAAATGAATGATAAAGTCAGTAAAAATGTCAGGATTACCGTGGTAATGTTGTAGTGGGCTGGTGATGTACACAGAATTTCGTGTATGATAGTTGGCGTATTTTTTCTTGGTATCGCTGAATGATGTGTAAATTGATGATAGGGAAGGTTGGCGAGAGATTGTCATGGATATCCGTGCTGCAACCGCGACATGATAATGAGGATGATGTTACTCCATAGATACGAGAGAAGATGATTATTTGAACACCATTTAAAGACACAAGCAGAGGAAATTGACACGCAAGTTTCATTTTTTGTTCATGTTTTTAAACTATTTTATCAGTGCTTTTTATACGGTTTCAACATTTAAAAGATAAAATAGAACCCGAGGGTATAACCTAATCAATCAACCTTCGTAAAAAAAATGACAAAATTTAATCAAAGAAACGAGAAAATTGATGAAGCTAAAGAAAAACGGAGATGACGCGTTGAATGCTCACCTAAAAAATGCGACTGTCATTCAATAAATAAAGGATTTTATTTAAAGACAAAAACAACATATTCAAAACTAGCAGGACCTGCAGATACACCACAGTATGATAATGTAATTATTAAAACGTTTGGTATGTTTATTTAAGATCAATTGTAATATAGTTTCAATATGTAAAAAGTATAATAAAATCACATATTAGTATTATCTGCGTTATTCGGACTATTGTCCCCATCTTCAAATTTAAAAGATTCTGATTGAAATGACACGAAAGTTTCAGTATTTATTCATTTTTTAAAACTATTTTATAGAAAAAAAACTCACAAAATTTAATCAAAGAAACGAGAAAATTGATCAAGCCAAATAAAAACGGAGATGACGCGTTGAATGCTCACATAAAAAATGCGACTGTCATTCAATAAATAGAGGATTTTTTAAAGATAAAAAAGAAAACGTATTTTAAACTTGCATGAACTGGAAATACATCACAGTATGATAATTTAATTTTAAAATGTTTGATATGATTACTTAAGAGCAATTGTAATATAGTTCAATATGTAAAAAGTATAATAATCTTGACTTGCATGACCTGTGAATATACCACAGTATGATAATTTAATTATTACAACGTTGGATATGTTTACTTAAGAGCTATTGCCAAATAGTTCAATATGTAAAAAGTATAATAATCTTGACTAGCATGACCTGTGAATATACCACAGTATGATAATTTAATTATTACAACGTTTGATATGTTTACTTAAGAGCTATTGCCAAATAGTTCAATATGTAAAAAGTATAATAATCTTGACTAGCATGACCTGTGAATATACCACAGTATGATAATTTAATTATTACAACGTTGGATATGTTTACTTAAGAGCTATTGCCAAATAGTTCAATATGTAAAAAGTATAATGATCTTGACTAGCAGGACCTGGGGATATATCACAAAGAAAATGATAATCATCCGAGTGAAATGTCTCGGGAGCGATTCCGGTATGGTGGTCTCCTGGTTGATTTCAGTGTTAGAATGATCAGTTCTCTCCTTTAGGGGAGTTTTTGAATCTGTTACATTTCCGGCTGGAGAGACGGCTAAGAGAGACGGCAGCTCACCTTCCGCACAAATGCGTACTGAGGTTTTGCTTCTATCAGTTCCACTTCGTATACCAAGTGGCTGTCCATTTGTTCTGTCTCATTCCTTCCAAATTATGTGGTTGTGGGGGTTGCTTGTTTATGTGTGTGTGTGTGTGTGTGTGTGTGTGTGTGTGTGTGTGTGTGTGTGTGTTTGTGTGTGTAAGTATGTGCGCGCGCTTATGTGTATGTCGGTTCAGTTCCTTCTCTCTTTTTTTGTTTTGATTTATTATTCCAGATCTGGCTCGCCCTCTAAGCATGATTTTATTGTTTACTAACAGGGCCATCTGATTCCCTTTTTTTATGGTTGTGGGTGTGTAAATTTAATGTCTATCAGAATCACCTGTGGTCCTGTTGTGTGTGTGGTGTTCTTGTTTGGAAAAGGTTTGTTTGTCTGTTCTCCATCGACCTACCAAACCCTGATCCGAGAAAGAACTACCAAGAAATACGTGAATGATTTTACCATTTTGACAGAGGAATACTCTACGAGTAATTATGATTTTATGTATTTTTTTTTCGGAGATACCAATGTTTGGCACAGAGAATTTATGAGGAAAAAGCGTTTTGTTTGTGTGCTACGCAGATTAAGTCGGTTTATCCGCGGTAAATTCTCAATTTTAATCTGGTCTTTGCTCGTATATAAAACTTTAATCAATCCCTCAAGTATAGCGAACGTGTCGTCTTAGTTGAGTTAGAGAGCCAAGAGGGAAGCGAGATCCCTGCTGAACTCCGTCGCTGGAGAGGTAGAAATCTTTCGTGTGGGGTGGCGTTGGTTGCCGTACACAGTAAAGATCGTATGGCATACAGGATTGTTGGAAGAAGATTTTCCCAATTATTTATTGAGCAATTTTGGGTTGAAGCAGCCAATTGATTGTTTGTTTTACGGCATATCAACCATGTTTCTGTGTTGGTAATTATACTTGCCCTAAACAAAATGGCATTACTTTTTGGTTACCCTATGTGGAGTAGTAGGGATGTGATCTACAGAAGACAAGCTTCATTTTGATGTATGATACATGTTTCTGTGTTGGTATTTATACCTTTCCTTTGACTGAGTTGGTTAATTTGAATGTACTCCATCCAAAGAGGAATGATGTAATGAGTACAACGTTCGTATGGAATATGATATCAGTTTGTTTAGGTGAATGTACTGCGTAAGCCTTTATCATTCCCATCGTTCGTGATGAGTTTAAGTTAAATACACAACAGAAGAAAATCCTATTCGCATGAATTAAATTTAGCTTAATCACTAGGAAAGAAGTGTATTTCTTTGCCAGCTATACAAAACTGAATGCAGAAATAACAAATTGTGTCTCTAATTAAATATGGGCGTCCGTCGTGTAAGAATCATAAAAGAAGAGAAATACGAAGGTTAAAAAAAATTCATTTGTTTGGTTTGGTTTGTTTTGTTTTACGGCATATCAACCTCAGTGGGTCATTTAATGCCGATAAAGTTTTGAAATAAATCAATTCTTAATGGATAATACAATTTTTTTATAAATACATTTTTCTATTTAACCCATAGATGGGACCCTAACAGGTACTACCACTCCGGGTCAGAGTGGACCAGGGAGCAATGGTGATGAAGGGGTGCTCCACATTCCCCAAACCTCCAAAACTGGAACCTCACTATCAGATAGAGTTTAACGTCATTAAGTTATTTTTGGCAATCGAGGCTTTGTCACTAGTCTCATTGATGCCCCTATCTTTTTCAGGAGACGAAAACGAGTACTTCTGTGCACTGTTGCTTCTCCAATGCTTCTGAAAAGTGCTCCACTCGTCAGGCCTGGGTTATTTACAGCTTCACGTTTCATTTGCGACAAAGAACATCGGGAAAAAACCTCGAGTGACCCTTATCGGACTTCTTACGTACCTTTGTAGGAACTGCAATAAATCTTTTCATAGTTTGGTGATATCTTCCAATTATTTTGGATATTTCTAATGTAGACTTGCCTTTGGAAAGTTCAGATGTTATGATATCTTTCTCAGAAGGGGTCAAGTCACATTTGTGACCCATAATTGCACGAGTATAATGACACTCGTTTAATGTGTAGGACACTTCTATATCGTGTTGATATTGCAAATGGCCACTGTTTGTTTCCTGTTGCGCAGAACAATACAGTTTTTATACAGCCTGTGCGTACACCTAATTTCATTATACTGTGAACATTTCGTTGAATTCCAATCGAGATTTTTTGTATAAAATGAAAAAAGTCACCTCGTTAATAATTTGAAACGCAGTGTATATATATATATATATATATATATATATATATAATATATATATATATATATATATATGAAAAATGAATGGAAGTGAATCCGTTTTGACCCTTTATTGAAACGGTCTTCATCAAGAGCGAGTTGTGTATGATAGAGAGAACGGTGTGAGTGGACCGTTATGAGACGAAAGTGGTGCAGATGAAACGTTCAATATTATAGCCGGAATTTTTTTCTAATTAAAAAAAAAAAATTAATTTTGAAAATGTATATTCTGTTTTGAAAATAAAATAAAATAAATTTTATTTTATTTTAATAAATCAGAAGCATTATAGTTCACAAAGAAAACTCAAAAGCGTTTGATGTAAATCTGTATAAAAATGTAAAAGAAAGTATCAAAAAGTTCAAAAAATCCCAGCACTGTAGACCACGATATTCACCGGATAAGATGTAGAAATCCAGGTATTTTTGTTTTTTCAAAAGACAGTATAAAGAAAAAGGGTCGAAACAGATTTCTGCCAGCGAATTTTAACATCATGTGTTTGTTTTTTCTAAAATATTTATTTCATATATATATATATATATATATATATATATATATATATATATATATATGATGGATGTCGCGAAACTTTTAAGTTGTTTTAGAAGCATAGACATATATATGATCAGAATTTTAAAAAAATTCAAAGCGGTGAATATTGTGTTTCTAATCTTTTATATATCTCCTAATATTTAGGGTGTGTCAACATTCATGTCTGAGTTAGAATATATATTATATTATTGAGTCTTTTAGAGGCCACCTGTTCATCAAATGAAGCAAAATAGTGCAAATTGGTATACTTATTAAGTTATGTGTCTGTACATGCGTCACGTAATTTTAGGTATCTGAATTCACACACACACACACACACACACATATATATATATATATATATATATATATATATATATATATATATATATTAATGTTTTGAAACCAACGGTAATAAATCAGGTATAAATGTATAGAATATAATGATAATATATATATATATATATATATATATATATATATACCGTAATACAATAGACATTCTTTAGATATAATAATACATAATTAAATGAATGCAGGTATTTAGAATATATATATATATATATATATATATATATATATATATATTATTATAATGGAGATCGTGTGTTTTTCTGTCTGTAACCGAAACTAAATAACTACTCAAGTCACAATTCCCTTAGTTATTTACATCACATTCTCCATGATTTTATTTTTTATCTAAACTTCTATTATTAATAAAATTGTTATATATCATTAATACTATTGACCGTATCTAGACACTAATAACAGGTAATTGTATTTGTATATACATCAAAATAGCGGTTTCAGTGTGAATGGAAAGGCTAATTTGCATATTGATCTTTAAAAATTTGATTTTAATAAATATGTGCTTAGTATTATTGTTTTCTAATTGTTTGGCTTTATGTTAATGAATATGAGCAAAAATCTCGGGGATAAATCTTAAATGAAATCGATTAATAAGAAGAAATTACTGTAATAATTATCCTTTACTTCCTATTTTAACTAAATAGTTAAATTAGGAAAATTTACCAATGAAAGACGGGAGTAATGGAAAATGATGTAAGAGTTAGTTTCAAAGTTGTTCTATTTTTCAATCATACCCCCCTCTGTTCCAAATCTTTCTATCTGCATTCGTATTCAGTTTCATTAGCCTTTCTAATTTAATATGAGATTTTATTATATTAAAACTTAAGTACTTGCACCCGGAGGGTGCATATATTTGCTAGTATATATAATAGACCAGATATAGATATATATATATGAAATATAACATTTTGAAAAAACATATGATGTTTGTTATGTGATTGCTGACAGGCCTGTTTCGACCAAAACGATAAGTTGGTCTTCATCAAAGAGCGACATAGACGAGAAGAAAATATCCGTTAAAAAGACTGTTTACAAAACGAACGCTGATATCAACCGCTGAAAATTTTTTGAAAATGCATGTTCTGTTTTAAAAAATAAAAATAAAATAAATTTTATTTTTAATTAAAAATCAGAAGCATTATAGTTCAAGGTAAAACTCAAAAGAGTTTATTGTAAAAATTGTAAAAATATATAAAAAAATGTAAAGTGGGTATCAAATAGTATAGTATATATATTTCAGCTGTTAACAATATACAAGTCCACATGGTAATTTGAAGAAAGATGTTAGGGTTCCAAATTTACTAGTGGTGTTGAAGTCCGTAGATTTATATATGAAAGTCTTCAAGGTGTAAAATTCCAGATATAATGTTTTTTCATTTGACAAATATGAAAAATATATAAATCTACGGACTTCAACACCACTAGTAAATTTTGGCTAGTAACCACAAGGTTCCTAGTTCGATACCGATCCTCGCCAACGTAAGGAGCTGATAGTAGGTGTCGCGCTCCACCTCAGACGCCAAAAACAATCTCCTTGGTCTAGCGCTATTGAAAAGGTGATAGACTCCCTCGCTGACTGGCTGATAGCGACTTTAGGCCGCCCCGACGACTTTACTTTACTTCATAATTCTACATAGGTTAATGAATGGTGCTATTAAGAAAGATAGATTACAAAACCTTGCAGAACAGTGCGCAAATCTCTAACGATAGAGCTGGATCGAAATGAACTAAACCAACTTCCCTTTTCGTATTCATCCTGAAAAGGTGTGAAAAGAATTTTAAAAAACTTCCAAGCGTTTTATCTTCATATTTCAATTAAAATATCTCATATTTCAATAAGCATTTTGAAGAAAAGCAAAAATACATTTTCGTGAACGGATTCGCCTCTGAATAAATGCCGTTACACTATATTTATTCCCATCGTACAATTCAACACGAAACTTAAAACCCAGGTGGATCTTTATAATAAATCAATTGATTTTAATTGATTATAATTATTCTAAATTTTAATTAATTATAATTATTCTAAATGTTTATGAATTTATATCTTATACCCCCATTTTCTGTCTGTCTGTCTGTCTGTCTGTCCTGTCTCTGTCTCACTCGCAACCCATCCCTATTTTGATTGGTTTGGTTAGTTTTGTTTTACGGCATGTCAACCTCAGTGGGTCATTTAATGCCGCTAAAGTTTTGAAATAAAGTCATTCTTAATGGATACACAATGTTTTTTATAAATACAAACAGGTACTACCACTTCGGTTCAGAGTGGACCTGGGAGCAAAAAAGTTTTGTTTATAAACTCATGTTTTTCTATTTAAACTATAGATAGGACCCTAACAGGTACTACCACCCCAACATAATAAATGTTTTAAATAAAATATAATAAAGTTCATTTTTGGAGTGAGGGAATTTAAAACAGGACTCAAATAACATTTGTTTATAAACTCATGTTTTTTCTATTTTACCCATAGATGGGACCCTAACAGGTACTACCACCCCAACATAATAAATGTTTTTAAATAAAATATAATAAAGTTCATTTTTGAGTGAGGAATTTAAAACAGGACTCAAATCACATTTGTTTATAAACTCATGTTTTTCTATTTACCATAGATGGGACCCTAACAGGTACACGACTCCGCGTCAGAGTGGACCAGGGGAGAATGGGGATGAAGGGTGCTCCACATTCCCCAAACCTCCAGAACTGGAACCTCACCATCAGATAGAGTTTAACGTCATTCCCAGGACATGTAGATCCTCAGCCACCGCCTTCTAGTCCCTATTTTGAGTTCGTCCTGAGTTCTCCAACACTGGTAATCATAACTTGTTCGTCTTTCTTGAATAGGATGTGTGATAGAAGACATTTATTTAACAACTTATTTAAGTCGATGCTTAACTTCGGGGATCTAGCATAAAGCGGGTATTTTAAAGTGAACTGGCTGTAATATTCATATATATGTGCAACTAAGCTGCTTACATAAATTGTACACCAAGAACACTGGAATACGCACACACCACACCACCACACACACACACACACATACACACACACACACCACACCAACATAATATATATATTTTATATATTAAATATATAAATTGAGTCTCTCGTCGATTTTCGAGGCATGAGTGGTTCATTCAGTGCCACCAACACACGTGATTTGTTTATATGGTGAAGGCTTGTGTAGGACCATTCCGCACTTTTTGGCACAGTCGATAGGAAAGAATTGTGCATCAAGGTTACCACAAACACAATCAAACGACTGACCTCAGAAATGTTGAATTCAGAGTTTTCTCTCCTAGACTGGTTACCTACAAGGTTAAAGAGCCCCAGTGTGCCCTACTATTTAACCATAGCTGGAGGAAGAATATATGGATTCATACCTTTCCCAAGGGTATTAGCGCTATGTGAATGCCAACAGGATCGTCTAGGAATTGAACTTGAACAACGAGTCCATTTTCCACGGCTCTAACCAACCACTAGCCCACGTGCGTCCTTATATATATATATATATTATATATATATATATATATATATATTATATATATATAATATATATAATTACCACACGAGTAGGATGCGACGCATGATCAATTTCTGAAGTAGAGTTTAAGCAGTTTTTATTCAGACTTTTCTTCTCATCCTTCTCCTAAGACTGGTTGCTAACCAAGATAAGAGCAAGTCGTCTACTATTTACTCCAATATTTGGAGGGAAGATTATTTTGGATTAATACTTTCCCGAGAGTATTAACATATGTGAAATGCACGTAGCTCGACTAGGATTTGAACTCGGTCTCATCATACCCATTTCTTGGAAGGTAACGTTACATAATGCATCTATATATATATATATATATATATATTATATATGGTGTGTGTGTGTGTGTTTTTGTATTATATATGTATTGTGCGTCTGTAATTCTAATATGCTGTTGTTGGTTGTTTTTTAAAGGTATTTGATATACCTTTAAAAACAACAAACAACCCAGCATATTGAAAACCTTTTGGGTCATTTATGCTGAATCAAGCCATATTTGAATAACAAAGGACTCAGTTTGCTTAAGTACCTGCTGTTGCTTAAATAGCACCAAATTAAGTATTCAACTGGCTATCGCCGTTTAAACTTCGATGATATAGCCGGATCCGTGCTTTTAGCGTGACCTAACCGTAATTTCATATATATGTGAACAACACTAATATATATGTGTGTGTGTGAGAAAGGTAGACAAACACGGAATGTTGAACAAGATGGATTTTTATTGTAGGTAGTGATGTCGACGTATAACGTTTGGTCTATTAGACTTTCTTCAGGACTTGGATTGTGTTCTTGCTTCAACAGTGGAAATTTTTCATACGGGTTATTAGGAGGTCGTGAATGGGGAGGGTGGTTTTTGTCTACTTTCTCCACATATTGTTAATTAATTTCTCTTTATTTTTCCATTATACATACATACACACACACACACACACACACATATATTATATATTATATATGTTTGTGTGTTTGTATGGGGGGTAAATAGTAGGGCGACTGACCTCTTAGCCTTGGGTAGGTAATAGTCTAGGAGAGGATAATCTGAATCAAAATTCCTGAGGTCGGTCGTTGATTGGTTTGTGGCAACCCTTGATGCACAATTTTTTCCTATCGACTGTGCCAAAAAGTGTGGATGGTCCAACACAAAGCTTCACCACTATAAAACAAATATTGTGTGGATGTTTAATGTATGAACACTCATACGTCGATCGCACGGGAGAGCCATCATATTATATATATATATATATATATATATATTATATATATATATATACAGAGAGAGAGAGGGAGGGGGGAGAGAGAGAATAACATACATACAGATAGACAGAGAAATACACGGATTATACATTTCTTTATATTATATATATATATTATATATATATATACATATATATGTGTGTGTTGTGTGGTGTGTGTGTGTGTGTGTGTGTGTGTGTGCAAATGTTTAGACAGAGATTTTATTTGTATATAAGATGCACATACGTATTGTATATGTATACACGACTACGGTATAATTATATCTCGCTGTTTTTTGTTTTAATGCCAAATCATTACATATATGTTTTACAGTTCACAGAGACACATTACACGGATAATTACACACGGACACACATACTACACACTCTACGGAAACATGCGTTGTGATTTGTCCGTTTCACATAATGTTATTTAATTTTCAATAAAGGTCAAATACATAAACAAATAAAATTATAATATAGGACGAAGGTCAAGCTGACCCACTCAATTTCAGACACCCACACATATGTACATATATTGATAATTTACCTACCCATCTCCTCTTTTTCGAAAACTGTTTACGAATGATATTTTAATTCCCATTCACAGATATATTCTGGCAATATGGCGATGGATGTTCATATATAGAAAACAACCATAGAAATATTGGAAAGATTATTATTTTATTATAGGCTTTATTTGCTTTATTTTGCTTAATAGTATATTAAATGTAACTATAGTATTTTAGCTGGGAAAATTTAGCTCAGGACTCTCTCGGGGTGGTGTAGCATCTCGGTAGAGGGACTGTTCATGTCAAAGTCACCTGAGGCAACACTGAAGCTAAGAGGTCTAGAAGAAGCAGCTGCAACAAAGTACGCATCAACATCTTCAGGCAGCCTTCAAATGCAAAATCTGTGGTCGAGAATGTTTTTCAAACATCGGACTCACAGTCACAGAGGCGCTGTAACTTCAGGGGCACATAAAAACTTTATTATAGTCTTCGAGACTGAAATGCCAATACAAGTATTCCTTGGGATATACATAGTTACATTATATGAAGGACAGGATCACTAACACAGCAGTTCTAGAGAGAGCTCATACCAGTTTGTGCTTCTACTGAGACAACTGTCGTCTCCGATGGGTTGGGTCATGTACGTCGGATGGATGATGAACGATACCGAAAGACATCATCTATTGGTAGGCTTTCGTCTGTTAAGAGACAGATCGGGCACCAGATGCGATTTCAAGGATGTTTGCAAGAAGGATTCAAAATGCCTTGGCATTGCCCTTTCAGCGGGAAACTTTGTTTCAGGACCGCTCTCGGTGGCGGCAAGACTCTCGTAGAGGACTGCTATGTTTGAAGTACTCTAGCGCAACACATGAAGCTAAGAGGTCCAGAAGAAAGCAGGGCAACAAAGCACCGGCAATCAACATCTTCAGGGACAGCCTTTACAATGCGACATCTGTGGTCGAGAATGTTTTTCAACATCAGACTTCAGTCACAGGAGCCGCTGTAATTTAGGGGTACGAAAACTTTATTGTAGTCTTCCGAGACTGAAATGCAATAATTCCGTATATTCTTACCGTTCACTAACCCGAAAATTATGTTTTTCTGTTTATGATTGTCTATATATCAAAGTGTGCAAAACAAAAAATATCTAATATTATCTGCGTTATTCGATATTGTCCTTCATTTTTGTGTGTACCGTTTCGACGATATCCAGTTACCCTTCTTCAGGATTCTGTGACTCAGAGACTTAAACTTGGATGGAGAAGCCTCTTCTGTTGACTTGATTTGTGAGACTTCTGTCGTATCGGAGGCATCCGGAAGCTTTTTTGAACTATTTACCTTTGAGTGTCAGACTTTATACCATTGATTGGAGTCGGTAGGGTATTCTGTTTCTCATTCACTACCATAGCATGGATAGGAGTTGATTGAGAGGATTTATTTATGATGTTAGGTATTCCTGCTACGGATTGTGGGGATCTTGAGAGTGATGTAGGTCGCGGGAGAATCTGGGTGTGAAGAATTGTAACTAATATAGTCGTATGGAGGAGAGGGGTTAGTTTGTCTAACAGAATTAAAGATCGAAGGAAGATGTAGAGAAATGCGAGATGACAGGGAGGACTATATTCTAGTTAGATGCGATGTGGATCGTGCTATGGGGTTAGGAGCTAGTTGTCACATATGTAATATTAATTAGTTTCTTCTTATGTTACGTGTCTTACTGCAATAGGGTATTGAACCAAATTCAGAGATAGCGTCCTTAAATGTCACATTTAAGCCAATATACTGGACACAAATCCAATTGACGGCAAATGACCAGCGTTGCTCGAATAAACAATGAAGGAAGAGGAAATAGTCGGGCGACATACGCAGATAATCTATCATCGTTACTTCATCAGAGAAAATAAATTTGCTGTATGGATGAGCTGTAGGAGTAGATACGGTTGACGGAAGAATGGTGCTTTTATTTAATAATCCAATAGACTGCAAACATTGGCCGATATCGCTGCGCTGCCAAACAACGCGTCAATTAAGGCAGGAGTCTGACCAATTCATGTTAATCTTATATCGAAGAAGTCGTCATCAATAGTTTTAACTATTTGGGTTGAGTTAGATTTAACGTTTTCCATACTTATTAATAGTGTACATTTTGTACACATACTGTATAAGGCGATATTGCATTCAGGGTTGATTTGCTAAATATTGTGTGTTGTGTCTTTCTTTCTTTTAGTTATTGCATTAAATGCTAAGTGAATAGCATTACACTTATATATGTATCTTAGTTATATTAGGAGTTGTGGGTTATTGTCTGTCTGTAAACCGAAACTAATATCTGCTAAGCTGCACAATTCCTTAGTTATTTATCGATTCTCCAATGGATTATTTTTTTATTCATAACCTCATTATCATATAAATATGTTTTACTTATATACTGTTGACCATATCTACTATTATTGACACTCAATCGTATTTTATATATAGCAAAAAATAAGGAGGATTTAAGCGTACTGATGGGATGGATATTTTGAGCATTAATGATATTAGAAAAATTGATTTATTATAAATATATCTATATATGATTGTTAATGGTATTTGGTTTTAGTGTTTATGAAGTTTATTATGAAATATCATAATCTCTTCAATAAATTACTAAAGAAATTCTTTAAAGAAGAGAATATTACTAATATTATTCTTGGATATCTATTTGTTAACTAAAAGTTTAGTTAGAATAAATTTGACGCTGAAGCGGAGTAACGAAATGATGAAGAGTTGATTTCATAAGTTTGTATTCGTTTTTCATCATGGAACCATTGTTCGAATATCTTTTTATATCTACATTCTTATTCAGCTTTCATTGCCTTTCTAATTTATATGATTTTTTATATAAATTTACTAAAATTACTTGCACCGAGGGTGCATATATTTGTAGTATAATATATATTGCTATATACTCATAGAGGATTTTGGCAGTTAGCGTATGCAACGTCTCAATCAACAGCGAGAACACAGCATAAAAGAGAATTGGTTGACATGAATAAGGTGCTTCTTTCTTCTCTCACATCCAAGTTTTTGTTTGATGATAGAATGTTGTGAAGGCCATGGACAAAATGGTGCTGCTTCCAACACTTGTGTACTGTGTTCAGGTTCAGTGCCTGCTAGGCTACAAAGAGGGATCTTTGTCGTACCTCAGATCGAGAAGTGCTGAAGGATACGTTTTAGGGGAGGATTCTTACGCTTAGAAACTGAGGCATGGGGAACATTTAAGTTCAGTCTGTAGTGGCTTCTGTAACCAGGTACAAAATTACCAAGCTGTATTGAGAAGTTGTAAGAATTAATGAAGGATATGGAATGACCGAACTGTCATACAAAATTCATTTTCGCCCACTTCCCACTCAACTCTTCATTCCAAACCTTGGAGACAGTGAGTGATGGCACGGAGAAAGATTCCACAGAGATCATTAAAGATGAAGAGCTACTCGCAAGTGCTAAGTGGAGGACCGGAATGATGGGAGACTTCTGCTGGTAGCTCTTGCGTGAAACTCCGGAGGCAAATATAGGCAGATGATCTAAGAAAACCTTTCTAAAACTGTCTGGCGGTTAAGTATGAATTTGTTGTAATTTTGTCATCCAAGTATATTTATTCCGTCAATGTTCTTTATCTATCCTGTTTATTTGTATATACGCTTGTTGAAATAAGCTACGTATTATTATCTGTATATACTTCATAAATGAGATTATTTAAAGACAGAAATAGAGGTGATCGGAGAAACTGTTTTATAAATGGAATGTAGAGCCAGCCAAATTAGTAAAACACACTATTCTATTCTTGCCTCAGAAAATTTTTTGTTTTGTAACCAGTTGTTATAAAATATACTTCCGTATCACATATTCAATGTTACAAATAAAACAACATTTAATTTTTTGGGCATAGCGACGGCAAGCCATTTGGCAGAATTTAATTTTTATAAATGAGGTGGAAATAAAAGGACAAATAGAAATTCTGTGATTAAGCGACGACCGTTAATGATAGATTACTTTTTGCATTATCAATATTGGACGGTCTCATTTTAACTAGAGGTGTTGAATGGTGATAACAGACGGGAAGATTTAGGAACACAATATTTAATTGTATATGATATTTGCCTCTGATTACGTTTAACGAAGTCGTTGTTTGTATAAAGACAAAGAGGAATAAATAGTGGTGAACTAAAAAGGACAAATAAGAAATGAATCTTCGATTAGCGACTCCGCTAATCTAGCTTACAGTTTTTGCCCTTGCATACTTGAACATTTGGATACGGTTCGTATTTTTACCAAGGGTGTTGCGGATGATAAGACGGGAACGATTTAGGAATCAAGCTATTAATTATAATGTACTTTTTTTAAAAAGAGAGTTTAAATTAAAGAGAAGGTGGGAGTGAACTTTCAAAAGTCTTATTCATAATCATGTAATCATGCAGGCGAGCCTATCCCTTTTCCTAGTATAACAGGGATTGGTTTTGGTACTCTCAAGGTGAGTGCACCTACTAAGCTCCTTTAGACGTCACAGATCCCTGTGCTTACGCATATGCTGTGAGTTGTACGATGGATCAGTATCAAACGAGGGACACTGTGTTTATTGTACGGTTACCATACACGACTGAGCTCTCTATAAGTAAAGTCGTGTGGTCGCCTAAGTCCGTGATCTATGAAATCAGCTGAGGGAGTCTATCCCGTTTCATTAGCGCTAGACAGAAGATTTGTTTGGCGCCGGAGGTGTAGAAAACGACAGCTATATTCAGTTCTTCTTATTTTACTGCTAGACTCCCTGTTGATATCTAATAATGGAGCTTGGTCGTAAGGGCCGGTATCGAACTAGGCCAATCCGCTATGGTTTTCTAGTCCGAACGCTTCTACTTACTGAGCGTAGGATTAACGGTAACCGGAATCTATTAATGCTCTCCATAATTTCTCGTGATTTGGTGTTTTACAAATTACATTATTGCGCTAGGAAGGAGGAATGGCAGTATAGTGAATTTTCACAAAATTATATATTTGGACCAATATGACCTTTAGCGACCGTTTTGCGATCTTCGATTCATAAGGATGTTTTCATTTACACGTCAACATCCGGGTCGTTTGTTACTAGTACGATTTTATTTAGGTTTTTTTTTTAATAATTATAAGACTATAATCGCGCCTACCTAACTCTACACATAACCCCCTATCAGCCTACCCCTAACAACTAACGGTTTTTGACGTCGTATAATGTAAAAACATGTCTTATGAATCGAGATCGCAAAGGGGTGCCCTAAAGGTAATATGGTCAATATTCATGCCAAAAAGATTAGGAATTTCTTCCATGAAACTGAATATTTACTATATAATATATATATATATATATTTCAGTTCATGTGAGTTCAATTTTGGGCCCTAGATACTTTTTGGCAAAATATATTTGGCATATTATAATCATATTATATATCTATATATGAGGTTAAGTTAAATCAACAAGATGTGTCTTATTTTTTATATGGTTTAAGCGCGACAATTTTTTGGAGTGATATGTGCTTAATTGAAGTCTACCTATTTTGAGAATCTAATTGTTAATAATTAATGAATTATAGCGGAGACATATATGTTCAAATTGTAAGAGCTAACAATCGGAGAAAATGTAATCCCTGATGTAATTTCGACGTATTAGGTCCATCATGTTCTATTAACTCATGTCTATAAAAATAATTATCAATCAAATTCAAGTACGGAGATCGAGGGGAGAAAGAAAAAAATGTTTGCATCGTCGTTAGATCACCAAAGTTTAAGCGGCAACTGATGCCATTGTTAATATTAGGATGGGTCGACACATAACGCAATAGGCAGGTACTGTAGCAACCTGAGTCTTTGCGTTTATCAGAGAAATGAAGTTGATTCGGCATTAATGCCCAAATGGGTTGGATATGCTAGAACAAACAACCAACCAATTTCCTTTTCATCTGAGAAAGAGAATGTCAAATATGGGGGATCATTTTATACTTGTTAGAATAGAAAATGAACCTCAGCTTTATACACCATATTCTATTTTTATCGTAATGTGGACAGTAGCTGGCTGTGAGGCAAGAGTTAAATGCGCTGTGTACTAAAATCTATTTGCTCCGATTTATAATGACCTTATACCAGACTTTTGTTAAAATTGTTAATTTTATTTGGTAGATTTTTTATATCAATTAGTATGGCAGTTAAGGTATTCTATAAACACGACATCAGCAATAAATTGAGTTATTTTTCAAATTTTATTAACTCTTTTTTAGCATCTTCCTCCCGATATGAATAACTCACCATTTCATCATACCACGTTTTTTTGCTTTCGTTCCGCCATCTTGTTTAATAACGTAACACTACATGTTGGATATCGGATGTATTAAAGTGGTGAGTCAGAATGCGTTCTTACTTAAATTTACTTCACTTTGCGCTTGCTTATTTCTTTTATTTTGGGTGTTATCTCAGGTTCTTCAAATTAAAATACCTTTTTTTCTGCTTTGATTTTAAGTATCTTTAACGTGATTTGCATTAATATTCAACTACAGGTCATTATGTTATAAGAAAAGTGGGCGCTTCTAACAATCCGTCGTAGAACGCAAGCATTGATGACGTGATTATCCGCTGCTTACTTATTATGCGCGGTCTTTACTCACCGCCATCACTTAGTTTAAATAATCCTATCTATATATATATGGTCATTTCTACCTATATTATTATATATGATCACTATCATTATACGAAGAGACGTACGCATGATGAGGTAGAGAGAGAATTAAGCAGCAGTGGAATTCAGGACATTGACAGAACAGCACGAGTCAGATTCAGAGAGGAGTAAGGGAGGGAGAGAAGAAAAATTTTTCTCCCCTTCTCCTTATTCTTCTTCTCTCTCTCTTCGTTCTTTCATGATAAATAGTATATATATATATGTAATATATATATCTGATAGGATTAAGAAATGAGAGAAAAGGTCGAGAAGAGGATAGAGAGAGAGTGAGGGTGTAGAGAGAGTGTAAGACAGACTCGCAGAGCCAATACAGACAGACAGACAGGACAGAGTAAGGAGGGTGAGAGAAATATTTTCTTCCTCTCTCCTATGTTTTAGTTTCTTCTTTTCTCTTCTCTTCCCTTCATATCTCTCTATTATTCTCATAGATTCAATACTCCTCTCTAATATATATCAAGTATTAAGCATATAATATATATTATGTAAATCGATGGACCCTATACCCTATAATAGGTATTTATACTATAGATTTATTATCACAAACTAATAGGTAGTCAAGGGATGATTCTAATATGTTGATTTCTAAGATGCACTGTGTACCTAAATATCTGATAGATTATATAGTACCTAGTTATGTATAATACAGGCGAATCTTTAAATCATATCTGATTGAGATTGTCTATGTAAAGGTACTTTTAGATTATTATGGACAGAGGGAATTTATTCATAAAGGAGCAACTCAATACAGTATCCATAATAAATTTTATTTGGGACGAAAATTGGGGGGCATTATAATCTAAAGTTGATTTTAAACGGCTCTCAAATTTTGCCTTGCATCGAGATGGAGTCTTANAATTCTGTCGGGTTCCGATCTCGCCTAGAGGTAGCTTTTAAAAAGTCGAGCCGCACTGATGAGAAGTAAACATGTGTCTGTGTATAACTGATATATATATATATATATATATATATATATATATATATATATGTTATCAATCGATTCCAAACAATATTAGGCTTACATTTAAAAAACAACTGAAAAAATAAGATTTTACCAAAATTGTTTGTACCAACACAAAAAATTCCAACCCCCCAGTTTCACAACCATACAGACGCCTCATCGCCACACTCTTGATTTCAGTTGTCTTCAAAATAAATTTCACAAAACTTCGTTACCTACCGAGGCGAAATATCATTTAAACTTAGTTGTTTCGTGTTTTATCCACATGCTGTATACCCTTTCTTTACCTCTATTATTCTTCTGCTCATCTTTGGTATCTTACGTTCCTTTTCTAGCGTCTGGACGTTCTCTGTTCTTGCTGGTTGGTCGTCCCTGATTTATTTCTTCTTCATGATCAGTCTTGTTGCCAAGACATTCATCAACCACAAAACCATATTATTTATTTAAACCTTTATTTACTTAACTAAACATATTTCTCTAACTAACATAACGCGCGTGTGCAGTGAGCTCCAGCTAAAGCAGACATCTCTTCTCTGCCCGACGTCCAAGCTGGAACTGAGGACCCAACCAGGTCCCACGTGACTTCACGTATTTCGCGGGCTTTCTGTAATATTCAATGGAAAGTCCCGCCCGTGATATGAAAAGGGGCCATCCCTTCAGAAATACAGGGTTTGACAATAATCTATGCATAGATTATGTAACACACATTTTCCTCTATTTTCAAATCATATTTTATCGGATTCAATCAATCCGTTAATCCTCATTTTGAATAGCTTTAAAACAATTTTTTTTTTGGGGTGGGTGGGTGGGGGGGGGGTAAAATGATTTTTGCTATCAATCGATTCCAAAAAATATAGGGTTTACATTTCTGAAAAAACAAATCTGAAAAATTAAGATTTCGCTATTTTCATAAATATTCGCCTTGTTTATTGAATGACCCTCGCAAATTATATATAATTGCGTATGTAAGGAAAATAAATATAAAGGATCTGAGTTGGCAACTAAATGCCGCCAATTAAAGTAAATATTTATTTTATAATTTCACGTCTGACATTGCCATGTGACTTTCTGTGCCAACCACTCAATAATCAAACTAGGAATACACATTTGTTTAGTTGAATTTCTTAAAGTCAAATATGTGGGATACTAACAAATCTGAGAATCGACGATTTGAAACTCTGAGCAGTAAGTTTTATCCTATCTTATTTATATTCGATATATATATATATATATATATATATATATATATATATATATATATATATATATTATCAATCAAAGACTGAAGAAGATACCAGAAGATCTGAAACACGTGTTGCATATGTAAAACAAAAAGAATTTTTAAAAATTTTCTGAGAACAAAATATATTTTGCAGACTTTTTTTTTTTTTTTAATAAAATATTGAATTTTCTCCCGTTGGAACCAGAACAACATTTTATATATATATATATATATATATATATATATATATATATATATATAATATATATATATGTGTGTGTGTGTGTGTGTGTGTGTGTGTTAAAAGAAAGAAAATGAATCCGACGTTATGAGTATATATAAAAAGATATGAAAACACCACAAAATGCTGTTAAAGTGAAAACATTTTATAACTTCGCTGATATTGAACAATATTTCGATTTTATGAAAATCATCATCAGAGCTTGTTTATACTCCGTGTTGTTAAGAGCGGAGACAAAATCATAAGAGAAATATTCCTCCATTCGTTTCAAGAATATTTCTCTTATACAATCTGACTTTTAATTGCCACCGGTGATTATACTTGAAAAGAACCGGACGAAAGGGCCCTTGTATTTCATACCACCCCTATTTTATTTATGTAATAAAACCTTCATTTTTGTATGATCTACCGGCATACATATGATTCCACTACTTGTAATACACTCTCTCTCTCTCTCTCTCTCTCTCTCTCTATATATATATATATATATATATATATATATATATATATATAATATACCAAGCGCGTGTTGGTAAATCCTTGCGGTGAGAAAAAAAACCCAGCAAATAGTTTAATTGTAAAAATATACTACCAAACATCAACCGGGGAGAAAAGAATTTTTGAAAAAAAGAAAAGACCAAGATAGTCGTACCAACAAAAAATAATCTATTGGTACAGTATTTGGCCAAAAGAGAAAACAATTTATATCTTATTATAATGGAGATTGTGTGTTTTTCTGTCTGTAACCGAAACTATATTCCTACTCAAGTCACAATTATCTTAGTTACTGACATCACATTCTCCATGATTTTATTTTTATCTAAACCTCAATTAGTAATAAAATTGTCTTACGTTATTAATACTGTTAATTATGTCTACATACTGACAACATGCAATTATATTTATATATACAACAAAATAGCGGTTTACAGTGTGAACTGGAAGGCTAATTTGCATATTGATATTAAAAAATCGAATTTAATAAATATGTGCTTAGTATTATTGATTTCTAACTGTTTGGTTTTATTTTAATGAATATAAGCAAAAATCTCTTCAATGAATCTTAAATGAAATCCTTTAACAAGAAAAAATAACTGTCATTTTATTCTTTACTTCCTCTTATAACTAAATACTTAAATTAGAAAAAATAACAATGAAAAACGAGAGTGATGGAAGAGTAAGTTTCAGTTGTTCCATTTTTTTATTATACTCCCTCTGTTTCAAATCTTTTATTATACTCCCTCTGTTTCAAATCTTTTTATCTGTATTCTTATTTAGTTTCATTAGCCTTTCTAATTCAATACAATGTTTTATCACATTAAAACTTAAATACTTGCACCCGGAGGGTGCATATATTTGCTAGTGTATATATATGTATATAAGATATAGATATATTCATATAACCACTAGGAGAAAGCTAATAAGTAAAAAGCGCTCGATACCTAAGTAGAGTCAATAATAAAGATAAATCTAATGAGTCAGACGAACCTACTATTAGTTTCGGATAAAGCTCTTCAGTGCTAAAATCCGACTCGGATTTTAGCCCTGAAGAGCTTTATGCGAAACTAATAGTAGGTTCGTCTGACTCATTAGATTTATCTTTATATATATATATATATATATATATGTGTGTGTGTGTGTGTGTGTTTGTGTGTGCGTGTGTGTGTGTGTGTGTGCTTCTGTCAATGGACTCGCTGGTTGAGTTTCCACCTGACAAAAAATTGGTTGAGTTCCCATCTCGGTGCGAGGTAGCTTGCAAAATTTCCCCGCACGGAATGGCCGTGATAAGGCGAACGAGTACTGTATGTGGATGACTATATATCTAGAGATTCGGCGTCTATCTTTAACCGAAACTACGTAAATGCTTACGCATCAATACCTTCAAGAATTGCGTAAGCTTATCAATGAGTATTTAATTTATAGTCAAAATCATTGATACATAGAATAAATCTTCTCTATTAATCATATCTCTATTAAAATCTGAGTTAGATTTGCCTCAAAACTGCCCATGTTATTAGTGTGTTTAAAATAAAGCAATGTGTCTTATATATCACTAAGAAGTAAAGGTTTAGATAATATATGGTGTAGTTTATTTACATACTTGTTTTAACAAAACCGGGTTTAATAAATAATTACCTGGTGTTATTGATCTCTAATTCTCTAAAGAACTGAAAATTCTCTAATTTAGATAATGCATCGTTTGTCAGTCTAATTTGCAAATGATTTATCATGTTGTGGGGTCTGCGTCCGCGCTCAACACCATTTCCTTAATTACGCTTTCATTTAATCAAGATAGTGTTGAAATTCTAATTAGAATCCTTGACTCCTTTTCTAAACTGAAGCAATGTCATTACGAACTGCTGCTGTGGACACTTAGTTTGGTCCCAGGCCTAAAATAGGTGACACCAAGAATCGAACTCATATGCAATTGTTTTTTTTAATTGTAAACAAATGAAATCTACAAGAGACGCTGCCAGCGGCCTTAGGGCGTATCGCAAAGTAAGAGAGCCGCAGTGGTCGGTTTAAAGTAGGCAAATGGTTAAATATAAAATATTAGCCCAGTCGGTAGAGCGTTCCGCTAGAAACCACAAGGTTCCTACTTCGATACCAGCCCTCGCCAACTCTGCGTATGAGTAGCACAGGGAACTGTGCGGTAAAGTGAGGAGCTGATGGTAAGTGTGGCGCTCCTATATATATATATATATATATATATATATATATATATATATATATATATATATATATACGTGCGTGTGTCTGTGTGTCGCATGTGCAGGCTGTCCCTGAAGATGTTGATTTTCCGGTGTTTTGTTGCCGCTGCTTTTTCTGGACCTCTTAACTTCATGGTGTTGCACCAGAGTGGCTATATATATATATTTTTTTCAAATCAAATACTAACATAATTATATATATAACTATGCGATTAAAAATGAGGAGTAACGGATAAAACAAAAAAAAAATCCTACAATTCGCCTCGGTAAGTTAATAAAGCTTTGTAGGTGAAATGTCAATTGAATGAAGTTGTTTGTATTTTATCAGTTATTACTCAATTTTTAATCGCATTTTGACAAATTTTACCCAGTCTGTTACTCCATAGACAGCAGAAAATATCGGCCTCTATGTGAACTCCAGTAAAATGGAGTTCATGAGTTTCAAAAAGAAAGGAAACATCTCCACACTCAACGGCAAGCCTCTCAAGCCAGTAGAACAATTCACGTACCTAGGTAGTAATATCTCATCCACAGAGAACGATGTTAATACACGAATAGCAAAGGCATTGTCGGGCACAAACAAATTATCAGGCATATGGAGGTCCGATCTCCCTGACAAGCTGAAGCAACAGTTCTTACTTAGGCTGTGGTTGTATCAGTGCTGCTATATGGCTGCACCACTTGGACCCTAACGAAGCGTCTTGAGAATAAGCTAGATGGAAGCTGCACAAGAATGCTGCGTGCAGTCTTGAACAAGTCGTGGAAGCAGCACCCCATGAGGAGGCAGCTGTACGGTCACTTGCGCCCCCCCCCCATCTCACAAACTATCCGAGTGAGACGGACAAGGCATGCAGGACACTGCTGGAGAAGCAATGACGAGCTCATAAGCGACGTTCTCCTGTGGAAGCAAACACATAGACATGCAGGTGTAGGGTGCCCAGCAAGGACCTACATTGACCAGCTATGCGAGGATGCTGGTTCCTCCGCAGAGGACCTCCCGGGTGCAATGAATGATAGGGAAGGTTGGCGAGAGATTGTCATGGTTATTCGTGCTGCATGCGCGACATGATGATTATGATGATATATGAATATACGAGGGTTATTTAAAAAGTAATGCCATTTTGTTTAGGAAAGGTTTAATTACCAACACAGAAACATGTATCATAAATCAAAATGAATCTGGTCCTCTGTGGATCACATCCCTACCTCTCTACATTGTTATCGTTTCTCTCAATAGCAATGTTCAATCTTCAAATGAGAACATTTAAGAGATGATTGTCACTTAGGCATATACACAGTGATAAAGACGAGGAAAATAGTCCCAATAATCCAAATTATCGAGCTTTATTTGAAAAATTCATAGAAATTGTTTATTTTAAAATCAATATCAATTTGAATAATTTCCCAAAGTAACATTTGTTTTTTGTTATTTTTTTGTTGTTGTTTTGTAATATCAGGTTAAATGTTAGTTTAATTAGCCAAATAAAGGGAAAAGATCGAAAAGAAACTCGTCAAACATGATTGTCTGTCGCGTTCAACCAAAGATGTATAAAGGAAAGAATAAAGCCAAATTATACTTATTTCAATATCTCTCTCTCTCTCTCTCTCTCTCTCTCTCTCTATATATATATATATATATATATATATATATTATATATATATATATACTAAAGCTGAGATGAACACCTTTCTTTCTTTTCCCTAAGGATTTTTTTCTATTCATGTTACAGAAACATGTATCATAAATCAAAATCAAGCTGGTCCTCTGTGGATCACATCCCTACCTTTCTACATAGTTATCGTTTCTCTCAATAGCAATGTTCAATCTTCAAATGAGAGCATTTAAGAGATGATTGTAATAAACAGGGTTAGTATGAAACGTATGGTGGCAAGGAAAAACAAACACAGATTTTAAGTTTCAAATTTGTATTGGACAAAATAACATTAGAGTGACGAAAAGCTGAAATTGAATTTAAGAGAGAAAGTCTGATTTGGTGTTAGTAGTAAAATGAATAATAAAGTCAGTAAAAATGTCAGGATTATCGTGGTAATGTGGTAGTGGGCTGGTGATGTAGACAGAATTTTGTGTATGATAGTTGGCGTGTTTTTCTTGGTATCGCTGAATGATGTGTAAATTGATGATAGGGAAGGTTGGCGAGAGATTGTCATGGATATCCGTGCTGCAACCGCGACATGATAATGATGATGTTACTCCATAGATACGAGAGAAGATGATTATTTGAACACCATTTAAAGACACGAGCTGAGGAAATTGACACGAAAGTTTCATTTTTTGTTCATGTTTTTAAACTATATTATCATTACTTTTTATACGGTTTCAACATTTAAAAGATAAAATAGAACCCGAGGGTAAAACCTAATCAATCAACCTTCGTAAAAAAAAATGACAAAATTTAATCAAAGAAACGAGAAAATTGATGAAGCTAAAGAAAAACGGAGATGACGCGTTGAATGCTCACCTAAAAAATGCGACTGTCATTCAATAAATAAAGGATTTTATTTAAAGACAAAAACAACATATTCAAAACTAGCAGGACCTGCAGATACACCACAGTATGATAATGTAATTATTAAAACGTTTGATATGTTTATTTAAGATCAATTGTAATATAGTTTCACTATGTAAAAAGTATAATAAAATCACATATTAGTATTATCTGCGTTATTCGGACTATTGTCCCCATCTTCAAATTTAAAAGATTCTGATTGAAATGACACGAAAGTTTCAGTATTTATTCATTTTTTAAAACTATTTTATAGAAAAAAACTCACAAAATTTAATCAAAGAAACGAGAAAATTGATCAAGCCAAATAAAAACGGAGATGACGCGTTGAATGCTCACATAAAAAATGCGACTGTCATTCAATAAATAAAGGATTTTTTAAAGATAAAAAAAAACGTATTCTAAACTTGCAGGAACTGAAAATACATCACAGTATGATAATTTAATTTTAAAATGTTTGATATGATTACTTAAGAGAAATTGTAATATAGTTCAATATGTAAAAAGTATAATAATATCACAAAGAAAATGATAATCATCCGAGTGTAATGTCTCGGGAGCGATTCCGGTATGGTGGTCTCCCGGTTGAGTTTCAGTGTTAGAATGATCAGTTTTCTCCTTTAGGGTAGTTTTTGAATCTGTTACATTTCCGGTTGGAGCCAGATCTCTAAGAGAGACGGTAGCTCGCCTTCCGCACAAATGCGTACTGAGGTTTTGCTTCTATCAGTTCCACTTCGTACACCAAGTGGCTCTCCATTTGTTCTGTCTCATGCCTTCCAAATTATGTGTATGTGTGTGTGGGGGGGGGTTGCTTGTTTATGTGTGTGCGTGTGTGCATGTGTGCGTAAGTATGTGTGCGCGCTTATGTGTGTGTCGGTTCAGTTCCTTCTCTCTCTTTTTTTTGTTTTGATTTATTATTCCAGATCTGGCTCGCCCTCTAAGCATGATTTTATTGTTTACTAACAGGGCCATCTGATTCCCTTTTTTTATGGTTGTGGGTGTGTAAATTTAATGTCTATCAGAATCACCTGTTGTCCTGTTGTGTGTGTGTGTGTGGTGTTCTTGTTTGGAAAAGGTTTGTTTGTCTGTTCTCCATCGACCTACCAAACCCTGATCCGAGAAAGAACTACCAAGAAATACGTGAATGATTTTACCATTTTGACAGAGGAATACTCTACGAGTAATTATGATTTTATGTTTTTTTTTTCGGAGACACCAATGTTTGGCACAGGGAATTTATGAGGAAAAAGCGTTTCGTTTGAGTGCTACGCAGATTAAGTCGGTTTATCCGCGCTAAATTCTCAATAAAGGATGAAGATACCTTTACCCAATATTAAATCCTACCAGCCTCGTCTAGGATTTGAACTCGAGTTGCCTTGTACTTTTTGCTACGACGATAACCATTACACAAGGGCGCCTGACCGGATGTTTTCCCCCATTTTGCTGTTATGTAGTAATAAATAAACTTATAAACAGCAAAACATTTTCTTTAATGGTTGAATATTCTTCTAGCTTCATGAAATATAAATCGTCATCGAGGTGGCCTAATGTCGGTATCAGCCAGACAGCGAGGGAGACAATACCCTTTTCACTTGCGCTATACCAAAGAGATTGATTTTTTACCGTATGAGGTGGAGTGTCACACATACTATCTGCTCCCTACTTTATTGCACAGATACCTGTGCTATTCATACCCTGAGTTGCCGAAGGCCGGTATCGAACCAGGATCCTTGCGATTTCTAGTCAAGTCCTCTTTGCTCGTATATAAAACTTAAATCAATCCCTCAAGTATAGCGAACGTGTCGTCTTAGGAGAACCGTACCTGGTTGAGAGGGCCAAGAGGGATGCGAGATCCCCGCTGAACTCCGTCGCTGGAGAGGTAGAAATCTTTCGTGTGGGGTGGCGTTGGTTGCCGTACACAGTAAAGATCGTATGGCATACAGAGATATATATATGTATTAAGAAATTTCTTAATATTGTCAGATTTATTTCCATATTTACTCCCATATATATATATATATATATATATATATGATTTAATATACCAAGCGTGTTGGTTAATCCTTGCGGAGAGAAAAAAAACAGCAGAAAGTTTGATTGTAAAAATATACTACCAAACATCAACCAGGAAGAAAACATTTTTTGAAAAAAATAAAAGACCAAGATATTCGTACCAACAAAAAATAATCTATTGGTACAGTATTTGGCCAAAAGAAAAAAACAATTTATATGCATATATATGTATATAAGATACATATATATTCATATAAGCGCTAGGAGAAAGCTAATATGTAAAAAGTGCTCGATACCTAAGTAGAGCCAAATAACAAAGATAATCTAATGAGTCAGACGAACCTACTATTAGTTTCGCATAAAGCTCTTCAGGGCTAAAATCTGATTTTAGCCCTGAAGAGCTTTATGCGAAACTAATAGTAGGTTCGTCTGACTCATTAGATTATCTTTGTTATATATATATATATATATATATATATATATATATATATATATATATATATATAATGGCAATGACTTACCGGTAAAAATATTAGGTTAATCTCAATATTTGTTTGATACAAGTATTAATCGGATAAGTCAGTTTTATAACAAATCTAAAGTGCCCAGTACTCATTATTATTATTATTATTATTATTATTATTATTATTATTATTATTATTATTATATACATATACATACAAAATAATAAATAAATTTATCAGGAGAAATGCACTCCAATGCAACTTAACCCATCATACCCTATATATATAGTATGTATGTATGTATGCATGTGTATATATTGTGCGTGTATATATATACAAGGTGTGTCAAAAAAGTGTTGAGATTTTTTTTACATTTTGACACACCTTGTATTCTGATAAAAAAATAACGTTCCATTCAATAATTTTTTTCACAATACATGGTGTGTCAAAAAAGTAGCAAGTTTAAAGCTGTATTTACCAAGAATGAATGGAAGGTTATAATAATAACAGAGAGGGTCATGGATATCCATGCTGCTTGATGATGATGATGATGATGATTGTGTAAAATTCATTTATAAATAATAGAATCCTGATTTCTTTAGTTTCAAAGTAAATTAACTTTTTATCAAAACAATATTGGGATAAATCGAACTTAACAGGAAAAAATACCAAAAATCAGGGAATTAACCGAATTTGATGAAATTTTCTCAATTATTTATTGAGCAATTGTGGGTTGAAGCAGCCAATTGATTGTTTGTTTGTTTTGTTTTACGGCATATCAACCTCAGTGGGTCATTTAATGCCGATAAAGTTTTTAAATAAATCAATTGTTAATGGATAATACAATTTTTTTATAAATACATTTTTCTATTTAACCCATAGATGGGACCCTAACAGGTACTACCACTCCGGGTCAGAGTGGACCAGGGAGCAATGGTGATGAAGGGGTGCTCCACATTCCCCAAACCTCAAAACTGGAACCTCACCATCAGATAGAGTTTAACGTCATTAAGTTATTTTTGGCAATCGAGGCTTTGTCACTAGTCTCATTGATGCCCCGATCTTTTTCAGGAGACGAAAACGAGTACTTCTGTGCACTGTTGCTTCTCCAATGCTTCTGAAAAGTGCTTCACTCGTCAGGCCTGGGTTATTTACAGCTTCACGTTTCATTTGCGACAAAGAACATCGGGAAAAAAACCTCGAGTGACCCTTATCGGGCCTCTTACGTACCTTTGTAGGAGCTGCAATAAATCTTTTCATAGTTTGGTGATATCTTCCAATTATTTTGGATATTTCTAATGTAGACTTGACTTTGGAAAGTTCAAATGTTATGATATCTTTCTTGGAAGAGGTCAAGTCACATTTGCGACCCATAATTGCACGAGTATAATGACACTTGTTTAATGTGTAGGACACTTCTATATCGTGTTGATATTGCAAATGGCCACTGTTTGTTTCCTGTTGCGCAGAACAATACAGTTTTTATACAGCCTGTGCGTACACCTAATTTCATTATACTGTGAACATTTCGTTGAATTCCAATTGGGATTTTTTGTATAAAATGAAAAAAAGTCACCTCATTAATAATTTGAAACGCAGTATATATATATATATATATATATATATATATATATGAAAAATGAATGGAAGTGAATCCGACAGTGTGAAATAAATATTTTAAAAGAAACAAACACATGACAGTATTCTGTTTTGACCCTTTATTGAAACGGTCTTCATCAAGAGCGAGTTGTGTATGATAGAGAGAACGGTGTGAATGGACCGTTATGAGACGAAAGTGGTGCAGATGAAACGTTCAATATTATAGCCGGAATTTTTTTTTAATTAAAAAAAAAAAAAATTTTGAAAATGTATATTCTGTTTTGAAAATAAAATAAAATAAATTTTATTTTATTCTATTAAATCAGAAGCATTATAGTCCACAAAGAAAACTCAAAAGAGTTTGATGTAAATCTGTATAAAAATGTATAAGAAAGTATCAAAAAGTTAAAAAAAATCCCAGCACTGTAGACCACGATATTCACCGGATAAGATGTAGAAATCCAGTTATTTTTGTTTTTTCAAAAGACAGTATAAAGAAAAAGGGTCGAAACAGATTTCTGCCAGCGAATTTTAACATCATGTGTTTGTTTTTTCTAAAATATTTATTTCATATATACACACATATATATATATATGATGGATGTCGCGAAACTTTTAAGTTGTTTTAGAAGCATAGACATATATATGATCAGAATTTAAAAAAAAATCAAAGCGGTGAATATTGTGTTTCTAATCTTTTATATATCTCCTAATATTTAGGGTGTGTCAACATTCATGTCTGAGTTAGAATATATATTATATTATTGAGTCTTTTCGAGGCCACCTGTTCATCAAATGAAGCAAAATATTGCAAATTGGTATACTTATTAAGTTATATGTCTGTACATGCGTCACGTAATTTTAGGTATCTGAATTCACACACACACACACACACACACACACACATATTATATATATATATATATATATATAATATATATATATATATAATGTTTTGAAACCAACGGTAATAAATCAGGTATAAATGTATAGAATATAATGAATATATATATATATATATATATATATATATATATATATATATATATATATATATATATATACCGTAATACAATAGACATTCTTTAGATATAATAATACATAATTAAATGAATGCAGGTATTTAGAATATAATATATATATTATAATATATATATATATATATATATATATTATTATAATGGAGATCGTGTGTTTTTCTGTCTGTAACCGAAACTAAATAACTACTCAAGTCACAATTCCCTTAGTTATTTACATCACATTCTCCATGATTTTATTTTTTATCTAAACTTCTATTATTAATAAAATTGTTATATATCATTAATACTATTGACCGTATCTAGACACTAATAACAGGTAATTGTATTTGTATATACATCAAAATAGCGGTTTACAGTGTGAATGGAAAGGCTAATTTGCATATTGATCTTTAAAATTTGATTTTAATAAATATGTGCTTAGTATTATTGTTTTCTAATTGTTTGGCTTTATGTTAATGAATATGAGCAAAAATCTCGGGGATAAATCTTAAATGAAATCGATTAATAAGAAGAAATTACTGTAATATTATCCTTTACTTCCTATTTTAACTAAATAGTTAAATTAGGAAATTTTACCAATGAAAGACGGGAGTAATGGAAAATGATGTAAGAGTTAGTTTCAAAGTTGTTCTATTTTTCAATCATACCCCCCTCTGTTCCAAATCTTTCTATCTGCATTCGTATTCAGTTTCATTAGCCTTTCTAATTTAATATGAGATTTTATTATATTAAAACTTAAGTACTTGCACCCGGAGGGTGCATATATTTGCTAGTATATATAATAGACCAGATATAGATATATATATATGAAATATAACATTTTGAAAAAACATATGATGTTTGTTATGTGATTGCTGACAGGCCTGTTTCGACCAAAACGATAAGTTGGTCTTCATCAAAGAGCGACATAGACGAGAAGAAAATATCCGTTAAAAAGACTGTTTACAAAACGAACGCTGATATCAACCGCTGAAAATTTTTTGAAAATGCATGTTCTGTTTTAAAAAATAAAAATAAAATAAATTTTATTTTTAATTAAAAATCAGAAGCATTATAGTTCAAGGTAAAACTCAAAAGAGTTTATTGTAAAAATTGTAAAAATATATAAAAAAATGTAAAGTGAGTATCAAATAGTATAGTATATATATTTCAGCTGTTAACAATATACAAGTCCACATGGTAATTTGAAGAAAGATGTTAGGGTTCCAAAATTTACTAGTGGTGTTGAAGTCCGTAGATTTATATATGAAAGTCTTCAAGGTGTAAAATTCCAGATATAATGTTTTTTCATTTGACAAATATGAAAAATATATAAATCTACGGACTTCAACACCACTAGTAAATTTTGGCTAGTAACCACAAGGTTCCTAGTTCGATACCGATCCTCGCCAACGTAAGGAGCTGATAGTAGGTGTCGCGCTCCACCTCAGACGCCAAAAACAATCTCCTTGGTCTAGCGCTATTGAAAAGGTGATAGTCTCCCTCGCTGACTGGCTGATACCGACTTTAGGCCGCCCCGACGACTATACTTTACTTTATAATTCTACATAGGTTAATGAATGGTGTTATTAAGAAAGGTAGATTACAAAACCTTGCAGAACAGTGCGCAAATCTCTAACGATAGAGCTGGATCGAAATGAACTAAACCAACTTCCCTTTTCGTATTCATCCTGAAAAGGTGTGAAAAGAATTTAAAAAAACTTCCAAGCGTTTTATCTTCATATTTCAATTAAAATATCTCATATTTCAATAAGCATTTTGAAGAAAAGCAAAAATACATTTTCGTGAACGGATTCGCCTCTGAATAAATGCCGTTTCGATATATTTATTCTCATCTGTACGATTCAACACGAAACTTAAAACCCAGGTGGATCTTTATAATAAATCAATTGATTTTAATTGATTATTCTAAATTTTAATTAATTATAATTATTCTAAATGTTTATGAATTTATATTTTATACCCCCATTTTCTGTCTGTCTGTCTGTCTGTCCTGTTTCTGTCTCACTCGCAACCCATCCCTATTTTGATTGGTTTGGTTAGTTACCTGCTGTTGCTTAAATAGTCACCAAATTAAGTATTCAACTGGCTCATAGCCGTTTAACGTCGATGAACTAGCCGGAATCCGTGCTTTTAGCGTGACCTATCTGTAATTTCATATATATGTGAAACAAACTATATATATATGTGTGTGTGGAGAAAGGTAGACAAACACGGAATGTTGAACAAGATGGATTTTTATTGTAGGTAGTGATGTCGACGTTATAACGTTTCGGTCTGTTAAACCTTCTTCAGGGCGTTGGATTGAGTTCTTGCTTCAACGGTGGAAATTTTTTACTGGTTAATTAGGAGGTCGTGAATTGGGGAGGGTGGTGTTTGTCTATCTTTCTCCACATATTGTTAAATTAATTTCCTCTTATTTTTCCCATATACATACATACACACACACACACACACACACATATATATATATATATATATATATATATATATATATATGGGGGGTAAATAGTAGGGCTGACTGTGCTCTTCAGCCTTGGGTAGGTAACCAGTCTAGGAGAGGGATAACTCTGAATTCAAAATTCCTGAGGTCGGTCGTTGATTGGGTTTGTGGCAACCCTTGATGCAGCAATTGTTTCCTATCGACTGTGCCAAAAAGTGTGGATGGTCCAACACAAGCCTTCACCACTATAAACAAATCACTGTGTGGATGTTCAATGTATGAACACTCATACGCCGATCGACGGGAGAGCCCATCATATATATATATATATATATATATATATATATATATATATATATATACAGAGAGAGAGAGCGAGGGGGAGAGAGAGACTAACATACATACAGATAGACAGAGAAATACACGGATTATACATTTCTTTATATACATATATATATATATATATATATATATATACATAATAGGTGTGTGTGTGTGTGTGTGTGTGTGTGTGTGTGCGTGTGTGTGTGTGTGTGTGCATAGATTTAGACAGAGATTTATCAATTTGTATATAAGATGCACATACGTATTGTATATGTATACACGACTACGTATAATTATACTCGCTGTTTTTTGTTTTTAATGCAAATCATTACATATATGTTTTACATTTCACAGAGACACATTACACACGGACACAATACACACGGACACACATACTACACACTCTACGGAAACATGCGTTGTGATTTGTCCGTTTCACATAATGTTATTTAATTTTCCAATAAAGGTCAAATACATAAACCAAATAAAATTATAATATATGGACGAAGGTCAAGCTGACCCAACTCAATTTCAGACACCCACACATATGTACAATATTGATAATTACCTACCCATTCCTCCTTTTTCGAAAACTGTTTACGAATGATATTTTTAATCTCCCATTCACAGATATATTCTGGCAATATGGCGATGGATGTTCATATATAGAAAACAACCATAGAAATATTGGGAAAGATTATTATTTTATTATTAGGTTTTCATTCGGCTTTATTTCTGACATAAGTATATTAAATGTAACTATAGTATTTCAGCTGGGAAAATTTGGCTCAGGACCCCTCTCGGTGGTGGTAGACTCTCCGTAGAGGACTGTTCATGTCAGAAGTCACAGAGACGCAACACCATGAAGCTAAGAGGTCTAGAAAAAAGCAGTGGCAACAAAGTATCGGCACATCAACATCTTCAGGGACAGCCTTCAAATGCAAAATCTGTGGTCGAGAATGTTTTTCAAACATCGGACTTCAGTCACAGGAGCCGCTGTAACTTCAGGGGCACATAAAAACTTTATTATAGTCTTCCGAGACTGAAATGCCAATACAAGTATTCCTTGGGAATACTATAGTTACATTTAATATGAAGGAACAGGATCACTAACACAGCAGTTCTAGAGAGAGCTCAACTCCCCAGTTTGTGCTCTCTACTGAGACAACGTCGTCTCCGATGGCTGGGTCATGTACGTCGGATGATGATGAACAAATCCCGAAAGACACCGTCTATGGTGAGCTTTCGTCTGTTAAGAGACAGATTGGTCGCTCGTAGCTGCGATTCAAGGATGTTTGCAAGAAGGATCTCAAATGCCTTGACATTGCCCCTTTCAGCCGGGAAAACTTTGTTCAGGACCGCTCTCGGTGGCGGCAGAATCTCCGTCGAGGACTGCTCATGTCTGAAGTCACCCTAGCGCAACACCATGAAGCTAAGAGGTCCAGAAGAAAGCAGCGGCAACAAAGCACCGGCACATCAACATCTTCAGGGACAGCCTTCAAATGCGACATCTGTGGTCGAGAATGTTTTTCAAACATCAGACTTCACAGTCACAGGAGCCGCTGTAACTTCAGGGGTACAAAAACTTTATTGTAGTCTTCCGAGACTGAAATGCCAATAATTCCGTATATTCTTACCGTTCACTAACTCAGAGAAAATTATGTTTTTCTGTTATGATTGCTAATAAATCAAAGTGTGCAAAACAAAAATATCTAATATTATCTGCGTTATTCGGACTATTGTTCCCATCTTCATTGTTATTTGTACAACGTTTTGGCCGATATGCCCTCCAGCCTTCTTCAGGTATTTCTTGTCGGGCTCGGGAACCTTCTCGGACTCGGGAACCTTGTTTTCGAACTCAGGAACTTTCTTGTCCTAATCGGGAGCCATCACGGAACTTTGAACCTAACCCTTTATTCAGTCCACGGGGGTATCCTGTTCTCATTCCGCTAACCATAGCTGGGGTAGGAGCTGTGTTAATTATTTTTCTATGTTACTGCCTCTACTCAGGATTGAACCCGGAATACAGAGATAACTGTCACTTAGAACTGTCTTAACCTAACTACCTTATCCACTAGGCCGAAACGTTGTACAAATAACAATAAAGATGAGGACAATAGTCCGAATAACGCAGATAATACTAATCCTCAAGCCTCATCTCAAACATTCAGAGAAATAAAAATATCTAACTGTATATAAACGCGTAGATCCTTTAATCGACTAAATAACGGCGGCTTACCAATAAAAATCGGGGTGGGGGCATTTAAAAATGTCTACATTAATTAGCCAATAAACTGGCAAAAGCACACATTTGGCCGGAAATTCGCTTGGCGCTGGCTCGCAAGAACAAATTGCGTCAATTAAGGCAGGACAACATAGATAAAAATTACACTGGTTTACGAAGAAATTGAGGCAAGCACAAAAATAGCTGTTTTAACCTAATTTGGGGGTGCTGAATTCAGATTTGAAATTCGTTTTTACTCATCACCTCTATTTTTTAAAATATGCATACTGTACATTTTGTACACATACTGTACATAAAGGCGTATATGCATTCAGGGTTAATTTCTAATATATTGTGGCTTGTGTCTTCTTTTTTAGTTATTATGCAATAAATGTAAGTGATAGCATTACATTATATATATCTTATTATAATGGAGATTGTGGGTTTGTCTGTCTGTAACCGAAACTATATTACTACTCAAGTCACAATTCCCTTGGTTATTTACGTCACATCCTCCATGATTTTATTTTTATTCAAACCCCAATTATTAATAAAATTGTTTTACATTATTAATACTGTTGACCATATCTACCTATTATTAACATGCAATTGTATTTATATATACAACAAAATAGAGGTTTACCGTATGAATGGGAAGGCTAATTTGCATATTGATATTAAAAAATTGATTTTAATAAATATATGCTTAGTATGATTGATTTCTAATTGTTTGGTTTTATCTTATTGAATATAAGCAAAAATCTCTTCAATAAATCTTAAAAGAAATTCTTTAACAAGAAGAAATAACTAATATTATTCTTTACTTCCTATTTTAACTAAACAGTTTAATTAGGAAAATTTACCAATGAAAGACGGGAGTAACGGAAAATGATGGAAAAGTTAGTTTCAAAGTTGTTCTATTTTTCAATCATACCCACTCTGTTCCAAATCTTTTTATCTACATTCTTATTCAGTTTCATTAGCCTTTCTAATTTAATATGATATTTTATTATAAAATTTAACTAAAATACTTGCACCCGGAGGGTGCATATATTTGCTAGTATATATCATCATCATCATGTCGCGCAGTTTGCACGGATATCCATAACTATCTCTCGCCAACCTTCCCTATCATTCATCGACTCTGGTAGCTCCTCTGCGCTGCGGCCAGCATCCATACATAGTTGGTCAATGTAGGTCCTGGCTGGTCGGCCCACATTAGCATGCCCATGTGTTGGCTTCCACAGTAGTACGTCGCTTACGAGCTCGTCCTTGCTTCTCCAGCAGTGCCCCGCATGTCTAGCCCGTCTTACTCGTATGGTTTGTGAGATGGGGCAGGTGGCCATACAGTTGCTTTTTTGTGGGTGCTGCTTCCACGACTTATTCAGGACCGCTCGCAGCATTCTGGTGCAGCTCCCATCTAGCTTATTTTCAAGGCGCTTTGTTAGGGTCCAGGTGGTACAGCCATATAGCAGTACCGACACAACCACAGCCTGGAAGAAACGTCTCTTTAGCTTGTCGGGGAGATCGGATTTCCATATGACTGATAATTTGTTGGTGGCCAACCATGCCTTTCCTATTCGAGTGTTAACATCGCTTTCTGTGGATGAGATATTACTACCTAGGTATGTGAATTGTTCTACTGACTTAAGAGGCTTGCCGTCAAGTGTGGAGATGTCTCCTTGCTTTTTGAAGCACATGAACTCAGTTTTATCAGAGTATATATATATATAGCTATATATCAAGACGGATTTTGGCAGTTAAGCGTAGCCAACACGTCTCAATCAACAGCGAACACAGCATCAAAGAGAATCTTCTGGTTGACATGAATAAGGTGCTTCTTTCTTCTCTTCACATCAAGTTTTGTTTGATGAAGAATGTTGTGAAGGCCATGGACAAAAACATCTATTTATATATTTATGTAATATTCATTTGATATATGTATAATGAAATGTACATACTATGTACTATATACTGTGAGGAATATATATATATATTATATATATATATATATATATATATATAGCTTTCAAAATTTCATCATGTATATATAAAAAAAACCAACCCAAGCGAATTTAACCAGAAGATGTTTTTTACTGAATAGATGGACTTGTCACTTTACCAGTACATTTTCCCGTCCTATCTTATGACTGGTTGCTGTACCAAGACTAAAAAGTCCAGTCTGACCATAGGGAGAAGTGATTAATTCATTCTTTCTCTTGAACTAGTTGTTGTACTAAGACCAAGGGAGAAAATGAGAATAGCATGGCTTCCCAGGGTAATCAACACTAAATGTTGACGAGGACCAGTATCGAATCAGGGACACTGTGTTTCTTGTCGGACACACTAACGACTGAGCTCTCTATAAGTAAAGTCGTCGGGGTCACCTAAAGACCGTATCAGCAAATCAGCGAGGGAGTATATCCCCTTTTCATTAGCGCTAGACAAAGAAGATTTGTTTGCGCCGGAGGTAGAAAACCACGCCTATCATCAGCTCCTTACTTTACTGCACAGATCCCTGTGCTACTCATATGCTGAGTTGGCGAGGGCCGGTATCGAACTAGGAATCTTGTGGTTTCTAGCCGAACGCTCTACTGACTGAGCTAACCCGGAATCCTATAATGCTCTCCATAAGTTCTCGAGAATGTACTTAATTATTGCGCTAGGAAGGAGGAATGGCAGTATAAGTAGAATTTTCAAAAAATATTTGGACCATACGACCTTTAGGCACCCGTTTTGCGATCTCTATTCATAAGGACATGTTTTTCGTTTACACCGTCAAAATCCGGTTGTTTGTTAACAGACGATTTTTAGAGGTTTTTTCAAATTATAAAACTAACACCTAACCCTAACTCCTAACCATAACCCCTAACCCTAACCCCTAACAAACAACCGGATTTTGACAGTGTAAATGTAAAACATGTCCTTATGAATCGAGATCGCAAAAGGGTTGCCTAAAGGTAATATGGTCCAAATATTCTTGCCAAAAAGATTAGAATTTATTCCATGAAACTGAATATATATATATATATATATATATATATATATATGGGCATATATATATATATATATATATATATATATATATATATATATATATATATGAGGTTAAGTAAACAAACAAATGTGTTTATTTTTATATGGCTTTAAGCCGACAATTTTTGGAGGATATGTGCTTAATTGAAGTCATACCGAATTTTGAGAATTAATTAGTTAATAATTAATGAATTTAGGCGGACATATATGTTCAAATGTAAGGCTAAACAAATCGAGAAAATGTTAATCCCTGAATGTACATTTCGACTTATTAGGTCTCATCATGTCTATAACCATCATGTCTATAAAAAAATAATCATCAAATCAAGTAGGAGATCGAGGGGAGAAAGAAAAAAAATGTTTGCACTCGATACCGTTAGATCACCAAAGTTAAGCAGCAATGAGCATGTTAGATACTTAGATGGGTGACCACATAAGCAATAGCAGGTACTGTAACCTGCGCCCTTTGTTTTTCAGAAATGAGTTGATTCGGCATTAAATGACCCCAAAAGGGTTGATATGCCATAGAACAAAACAAAACAACCACAATTTCTTTCATCTGAGAAAAAGAGAATGGTCAAATATTGGGGGATCAGTTTATAACTTGTTAGAATAGAAAATGAAACCCTCACTTTATAACCACATCCTATTTTTATCGTAATAGTGGAAGAGCTGCTGTGAGGCAAAGAGTAAAATGCCGTGACTAAAAAATTACTATTTGCTCCTATTATAATGACCTTATACCAGACTTGGCAAAAAATTGTAATTCTATTTGGTAGATTCTTTTATATCGTTAGTATGCAATAAGCGTATTCTAAAAACACGAACATCAGCAATAAATTGTATGTTTTTCAAATTTTTATTAACTCTTTTCTTACCATTTCCCTCCCGATATGAATAACCCCATTTCATCATCACGTTTTTGTCTCTACGTTCCCCCATCTTCTTTTAAAACGTAACACTACATGTTACGATATCGATGTACTTAACAGTGCTGACGTCAGCATCGTTTTACTTTAACTTTTACTTTCACTTTCGCTTTGCTATTTCTTTTTACTTTGTTGTGTATCTCAGGTTCAAATTAAAATACCTTTTTTTCTCTTTTATTATTAATATCTTTACGTGATTTGCATTAACATTACACAGTCAATATGTTCATAGAAATGTGGCCTCTAAAACTCTCTAGAACGCAAGCATGCATGCACGGATATCCTGCTTTTATTATGCCAGTATACACGTTATATATATATATATATATATATATATATATAGAGAGAGAGAGAGAGAGAGAGAGAGGGGAGAGAGAGAGACAGACAGACAGACAGACAGACAGACAGACAGACAGAGTAAGGGAGGGAAGAGAAAAAAATATATTTTCTCCCTCTCTCCCTTATTCTCTCTCTCTCTCTCTCTCTCTCTCTCTCTCTCTCTCTCTCTATCTATCTATATATATATATATATATATATATACAGAGAGAGAAAGAGAGAATATATATATATATATATATATATATATATATATATATATATATTATTATTATTATTATTATTATTATATGCTCCGAAAGCATGGTAGAGCTCTCTAGTGGTTACTTGAATTAACTTTAACTGCTAGCATATATAAAGCAATGATCGTCTGGCTAGATCTCTTTGGTGACCGTAACATATAAACAAATGTATGTATTTAATAGTTTAAACACCACCCCTTTACGGCAGCTTTCCGTTGTACTGGCCTTAGTAAATTATCATAAATACATTTAAGACATACAGCAATGATATATATATATATATATATATATATATATATATATATATATATATATATATATTCATCATTATCATGTCGCGCTGTCTGCGCGGATATCCATGACAATCTCTCTCCATCCGTCTCTATCGCTCATCATTCTCGGGGGGTCCTCTAAGCAGCATCCTGTATCCGCACAGAGCTGATCAATGTACGTCTTTGCTGGTCGGCCCAAACTAGCGTGTCCATGTGCTGGCTTCTACAGGAGGACGTCGCTAATGAGTTCGTCCTTGCTTCTCCAGCAGTGTCCCGCGTGTCTTGTCCGTCTTACTCGGGTGGTTTGGGTGATATGTGGCAGGTGACCGTATAGCTGTTTTCTCGTGGGGTGTTGTTTCCACGTCTTGTTCAGGATCACCCGCAGCATTCTTGTTTAGCTCCCGTCTAGAAAGTAAGTAAAGTCGACGGGGCGGTCTAAAGTCGGTATCAGCCAGACAGCGAGTGAGTCTATCCCCTTTTCAATAGCGCTAAAACAAGGAGATTATTTTGGCGTATGAGAAGGAGAGGTTGTTAACTATAACGGGTATACTCTACGAGATCTCGTCGGGTCTCAAAGAAGGCAGCATATTCTAGCACAAACCGAATATTGCCAATCATTTCCCTGGCCAAGACTTTCCCTCGTGAGCGATGGCGTGTTTTCGGCATGAATGGAAGACACGTTGGGGTTAACTCTTCTAAAATTGCCATGATGAACACGGTCACCATCAAAATGACAGTTTTATATGTGATTAATGCAGGGTAAGTGGAATTTGATTTCGGGGTAAAATTTTCATGTTAGATAATTCCATGTTGAACTTGTGGAATGTTTCTATTTATCACGCATTTTGAGTTCTCGGCTTTGGTTGAATCCTACCACAGAAATATTTGATATTACATCTCTCTCTCTCTCTCTCTCTCTCTCTCTCTATATATATATATATATATATATATATATATATATATAAGAGAGTTTCATAATTTGCTTGAAGCATTGTGTATGTATTGGTTAGGAGGTTGATTTAGAAGGCTATCACAATGCAATTTGGAATAAATAAAAAATAATAATACGGTAACAATGGTGTTGTGTGTTGACCTGTATTTTTTTTTTTATTTCTTGAATTTTCGAGGTAATACCTCTTTATCAAAAGAATTGAACTGAAGCAGTACAGCTATGGCATTTCTTCCCAAATGAATTTTTTTTTGAAAATGACGTTATTTTTGAAATAACTGTATTCCCGTGTGAGCGTGAATGCGTTTTTTTTGTACGTGTGCGTATGTTGTAATGCGCGTGACATTGAAAATGCGTTTTGGTTGTGACGTTAAGACTGTATCCTAGCGCGGGATTTTGTACGTGGGTATGAAAAAGTGTATTTGTGTTTTGTAACCATGGTGATGTTTCCTGTTGGATTTTACATCAATTTAATCATTTATTATTATTATTATTATTATTATTATTATTATTATTATTAATATTATCATATTTATTTGTTTATTCAAATTCGAAAATTCAAGAAATAATAAAAAATACAGGTCAACACACAACACCATTGTTACCCTATTATTATTTTTTATTTATTCCAAACTGCATTGTGATAGCCTTCTAAATCAACCTCCAAACCATATATATATATATATATATATATATATATATATATATATATATATATATATATATATATATGTATATATATATATATATATATATATATATATATATATATATATATATGTATATATATATATATATATATATATATATATATGTATATATATATATATATATATATATATATATATATATATATATATATATATATGTGAAGAAAAGTTTTTAGAAAAGAAAATGGAAAAACGAAATAAAAATATCATAGATCCCGAGGCACAGAACGCTCTCGCTCATTACCGGAAATTTTTAAAAAATGTTTAAAAATGCGTATTTTGTGTTTAAAAATAAAATCAATTTTATTTTTAAATTATAAGCATTTTTATAATTATTCTATTTCGTTTTTCCATTTGCTATGAAAAAAGACCTATTCATAGGGTCGAAACAAACGTTTGTCAGCAAAACATATAACATTTTGTTGTTTCTTTTCTATAAACTTTTCTTCACATATTTTCGGATTAATATCCATTTAACCTTTTCATATATATATATGTATATATCCTATCACGGAAATATTATATATATATATATATATATATATATATATATATATATATATATATATCCTATCACAGAAATACGCCTACGATTTAAGGATATCTACAGGAGAGCTATGAGAATATGCCATATTGACACCAACATGTGGAAGCAGATGCAAAAATAGATCGGCCTGGCACCTCAGCTTTAAGCAAGGCACGGAGAGCGGTGGGGCAGAGAGGAGAATAGCCTCACAGCAAAGAGAGCCAGAAAGAGAGAGAAAAGCCAGCAGCCGCAGAAAGCATCAGAGTTTGTGTGCATTCAGTGCAGCAAAGACTGTCACTCAATAATTGGCCTGCAGAGTCACTTGCGCAGATGCAGATAAAAATGTTTATTTTTTATTTTGGACACTACGCCATCGGCCTTAGTAGACGGAAAGGGTCCAATATATTACAGAAATATTTGATATTATATATATATATATATATATGTGTGTGTGTGTGTGTGTGTGTGTGTGTGTGTTGTGTGTGACTAGAAATAAGAAAAAATAAGTTTTCCAAAAGATAGATAAGTTCATATATATATATATATATATATATATATATAATATATATATATATATATATATATGAACTTATTTTTTGAGAACTTCGTTTCAATTTTCGTATGTATATATATATATATATATATATATATATATATATGTGTGTGTGTGTGTGTGTGTGTGTGTGTGTGTGTATTAAAAATATATATATATATATATATAGATAGATAGATAGATATATGAGTTAACATTATGATATATGTATATACATATAATATATGTATATACATACAGAGAGAGAGGATATATATATATATATATATATATATATATATATATATATATATATATATATATATATATATAAAGAAAGATAGAGACAGACAGAGAGACAGACAGAAAAAAGAGAGCGTGATATATATATCGTGGGATATATATATAATATATATACGTATATATATATATATATATATATAATATATATATATATATACGTATATACATATATAATATATATATATATATATATATATATATATATATATATATATATATATGCGTATATCATGTAGACATATTAAATTACTGCCTCAAGCGAAACATACGAAATTCGTGAACAAATCATTATTTTTTTAATCATTTCTCATTGTTTGGCTGTGACAACGTATTTAATGGGTTTATTTGTCGGAGAAAATATTTTTATTTCCAGCTTTTCACATTCTATTTCCATCAAAGAACACAAAGAGAATTTTAAGATAATAAGTTCACTTATTTCTTTTTCAAAATTGTATTTTTGTTGTCAATTCTATGAAACATACAGCGAGAACTTAAGTTTTTAAAAAAATATATTTTATTCCATTCTATTACTAATATCAAACACAGTAATAGCTTTAAATTATATCATCGAAAATCAGCTACGATAAGTTCAACCTGGCAAGTAATTTAACGCTATGTACAAACACAGACACAGACACAGACACGACACACACACACACACACACACAAACATAATATATATATATATATTATATATATATATATATATATATATATATACTAGCAAATATATGCACCCTCCGGGTGCAAGTATTTAAGTTTAAATGTAATAAAATATTAGATTAAATCAGAAAGGCTAATGAAACTAATTAAGATTTCAGATAAAAAGATTTGAAACAGAGGGGGTATAATCGGAAAATAGAACAACTGAAACTTACTCTTTCATCAATCCCGTTTTTCAATGCTAAATTTTCCTAATTTAACTATTTAGTTAAAATAGGAAGTAAAGAATAAAATTACAATTATTTCTTCTTGTTAATGAACTTTTTTAAGGATTTATTGAAGAGATTTTTACTCATATTCATTAAGATAAAACCAAACAATTAGAAATCAATAATACCAAGCACATTTTTATTAAAATCAGTTTTTTTAATATCAATATGCAAATTAGCTTTACGTTTACACTGAAAACTGGTATTTTGTTGTATATATAAATACAATTGCATGTTATTAGTATTTAGGTAAGGCCAACAGTATTAATAATGTCAAACAGTTTTATTATTAATTGAGGTTTAAATAGAAATAGAATCATGGAGAATGTGACGTAAATAACTAAGGGAAGTGTGACTTGAGTAGTAATATAGTTTCGGTTACAGACAGAAAAACACACAATCTCCATTATAATAAGATATATATAAGAGAGTTTATAATTTGCTTGAAGCATTGTGTATATATTGGTTAGGATATTTGATTTAGAAGGCTATCACAATGCAGGTGTAAAGAAAATATAATAATACGGTAACAATGGTGTTGTGTGTTAACCTGTATTTAATTCTTGAATTTTCGAGATAATATCTCTTTTTCAAAAGATCACTGGAACTGAAGCAGTCTAGTTATGGCATTTAATTTTACACCATTGTTACCGTATTATTACTTTTTTCTTTACACCTGCATTGTGATAGCCTTCTAAATCAACCTCCTAACCAATATATATATATATATATGTGTGTGTGTGTCTGTGTGTTTGATCGTTAGATCACGTCTTCGCTGTCTGGTCATCTAGATCGTATGAATGATTGCCGACTCCTAAAACAACTATTTTACGAGAAAAATCTCAACTGGTAAACGTCGTCAGTGCAAACCCAAATTAAGGTTTAAGGACTGCCTCAAGGACACTCTGAAGAACACTGCTTTTGCCGTGGAGGACTGGGAGAAGCTAGCTTGTAATAGACCTGGCTGGAGAGCCGCCATCTACCTGTCTGTGGAAGAATTTGAGTCCAACCGAATAGCGAGAACTTAATTTTAAAAAAAATATATTTTATTCCATTCTATTACTAATATAAAACACAGTAATGGCTTTAAATTATATCATCGAAAATCAGCTACGATTTTACTACCTGGCAAGTAATTTAACGCTATATACAAACACAGACACACACACACACACACACACACACACACACACACACACACACATACACAACATATATATATAATATATATATATATATATATATATATAAAATAATAAAATTCGAAGGCAATACAATGCGTAAAAAAATAAAGACAAAAAGATGTTTATATGTCTAATCGATTTCAAAGCGAAGCTTTATCATCAGAGATTTATTTCAGAAATGACGTGCTTATGTTTTTTTTTTATTTGTGTGGTTATAATTTATCTTATTTCCTTTTCCTCTCCTTTTTTCCTCTCTTTCTTCTTCTCCTCCTTTATGAATGGGCGAATAACTGTAATTTCTTATTTCTCTCTTTCTTTTTTTTCTTTCTTAAAAGTTTGTTGAGAACAAGGCTGACATCCGGTAAGATGTTGCAATGTGTTGCAATGTGTTTCAACCGTGTGAGCATGTCATAATTTCAAAAACAAAAATGAACAAATAAATAAAAACCGTTAAAAGAAATTTTTTTTTACATACTTACTTATTTTATAACATACTTAACAATGCTTCAAGCAAATTACCAATTACTTTTATATATATATATATATATATATATATATATATATATATATATATATATATATATAATATTATATATATATATATATATATATATGAATTTAACATTTGAAAAAAACAATTAGTAATTATTTCAAAATGTTAAAATTCATTCTGTCGGATTAATTTCCATTTATTTACACATTTGTCTCATGAAAAAACAAAATATACGGATTTTTACACCTCCGAAGATTATTCTACGAACACTACAAAAAAAATTTACCCACGCCACAAACTTTTTGAAACTTAACATCTTCTTTCAATTGTGCTGTGGACATGTAAACAACTTAATGCTGGATTATATTTTGAACATTTTTGATAATCTCTTACACTTTTTTTTATATATTTACACCAAACTCTTTTTGAGTTTATTTTTGGATTAAAAATGCTTCTGATTTTTAAAAATAAAATTTATTTTTATTTGAAACAGTATGCGCATTTTAAAAAATTCAAGCATTCCAGCGTGTGTTGTAAAGTATATTGCTAATATATCAATCCATCATTCATGGTCGCGCAGGTCTTGCACGCATATCCATAACCTATCTCTTCAGCCAATCCTTCCCTATCATTCATCAACCCTGGGTTATAGCTCCTCTGCGCTGCGGCCAGCCATCATACATAGTTAGTCCAACATGATGTAACTTCCTGGCCCTTGTCGGCTCACGTATTAAATCATGCCCATGTAGTTGGATCCACAGTAGTAGTACGTCGCTTACTCGAGCCTCGTCCTTGCTTCTCCAGCAGTGTGATACCCCCCCCGCTTATCCAATACCCATAGTCTAGCCCGTCTTACTCGTTTGTATGGTTTGAGACTGAGGCGGGCACAAGGTGGCCATACAAGTTGCTTTTTGTGGTGCTGCGCCTTCCAACCCCCCACGACTTATTCAACCCGCCAGCATTCTGGTTTGCAAGCTCCCATCAGCTATTCCCTTCAAGGCGCTTATATCTATTAGGCCGCGGGTCCAGTGGACACCATATAGCAGTAACCGACACAACCAGCCCTGGAGAGAAACTTCTCTTTAGCTATTCGGGAGACCATCGGATTTCCTTATCGCGACCTGAAAATTTGTTGGTGGCCAACCCATGCCCTTTCCTATTCGAGTGTAACATCGTTTTCTGGTGATGCGATGATACTTACCTTAGTATCGTGAATTGTCTCTACTATTAAGAGCTTGCCCCGTACGTCAGTCGGGAAGATGTCTCCTTGCTTTTTGAACACACATCGAATCTCAGTTTATCTGTAGAATATACTATACTATAGCATATATAGACCAATGACGGGATCTTGGCAGTTCAAAGCGTAGCCAACACGTCTTTCATCAACCAGGAACACCTCCAAGCTATCAAAATAGAATCTTCTTGGTTGGACAAATCGAATCGTCAATAAAAGGTGCTCTCCTTTCTTCTACTTCACCAATCAAATGTTTTTTTGTTGATGAAGAATGTTACCTGTGCAAAGGCCCCATGGACCAAAACATCATATATATTATTTATGTAATATCCATTTGGAATTCATAATAGAAATGTAACATACTATTACTATTATATCAATTACTGTGCTGAGGCAAACTATATACATATATTACTAATATTATATATATACATATATAATATATTTAGCTTCAAAATTCATCATGTACTAAATATAAAATAAAACCACCCACAAGCTAACTTTTAACCAGAAGATGTTTTTTTACTGAATAGATGGACTTGTCACTTTTACCAGTTACATTTTTTCCCTCCCTCATCTGTATCGGACTGGTTTGCTTGTACCAAGACCATAAAAACCAAAGCTCCACGCTCTGACCATAGAGAAGTGATTAAATCATTCTTTCTCTTTGAGACTAGGTGTTGTACCTAAGACCCAAGGGAAGGAGGAAATAATGCCAGCCAAACTGCCTGCTTCCCAGCTGGTAATCAAACCCACTAAATTGTTACAGAACAGTTATCGAACATCAGGAACACTGTGTTTATTGTCGGACACCACTAAGACCTGACTTCTCTATAAGTAAAGTCGTCGGCGTCGCAGCGTCTACAGTCCGATCAGCAAATCAGCGAGGGAGTTTATCCCGTTTCATTAGCGCTAGACAAAGAGATTTGTTTGCGCCGGAGGTAGAAAACCACGCCTATCATCAGCTCTCTATTTACTGCACAGATCCCTGTGTTACTCATATGCTGAGTTGGCGGGGCGTATCGAACTAGGAATCCTGATGTTTCTAGCCGAACGCTCTTACACTGATGAGCTAACCCGGATATCACTATAATGCTCTCC
>CM042171.1:42604575-42612075 GCA_023376005.1 Doryteuthis pealeii | reverse complement strand
TGTGTCGTGTTTGCTGTGTTCTAGAAATAAGAGAAAAAAAGTTTCCAAAAAAACCTAGATACAGTTCATACTATAGATATATAATTACTTATTTATATATATATATACTCATATTATAATTAATATATAAGATTTGAACTTATTTTTTTTGAGAAACCTGTTTTTCCAAACATTTTCGTAGATATATATATATATATAATATATATAATATATATATCATGTTGTCGCATAATGTGTTGTTTGTGTGTGTTGGTGTGATAAAAAATATATATATTATATATATTCTATAGATAGATAGATTTGATATTGAGTAACACATTTATATATAGTATATACATATAAATTATATCTATAACCAAGAGAGAGCGATACTATATATATATAATATAGTATAGATAATATATATAATCTATTCAATAAATATATATAAAATAAAAGAAGAGAGGACAACAGAGAACGACAGAAAAAAAGAATGGAGCCTGATATATATATGTGTGATATTATTATAACTATATACGTATATATATATAATATATATAATAATATATACGCTTATATATTATATTAAATATATACATATAAATATACGTATTATAATATATATTATATAATATAATATTATATATATATACATATATCATATATGCGTATTATTCATGTTAGACATATTAAATTACCTGCCCTCAAACCCGAACATGTACGAAATTCGTGAAACAAATCATTATTTTTTTAATCATTTCTCATTGTTTGGTCTTTGTGACAACGTAATTTAATGGGTTGATTTGTCGGAGAAAATACTTTTCTATTTCCAGCTTTTCACATTCTTTCCATCAAAGAACCAAAGAAGAATTTTAAATAAATAATTCACTTATTCTTTTTTCAAAATTGTAATTTTGTTGTCATTCTATGAAACATTACAGCGAAACTTTAAGTTTTAAAAAAATATAATTTTATTCCATTCTACTATATCAAACACATAATAGCTGTTAAATATATCTATCGAAAATCTAAGCTACGATAAGATTCACCGGCAAAGTTAATTTAACGCTATGTACAAACACAACACACGACACAGACACAACACACACACACAACACACACACAACCATACTATATAGATCCTTTAATCGAGCTAAATAAACGGCGGCTTACCAATAAAATATCGGGTGGGGGCGTTTAAAATGTCTACATTAATTAGCCAATAAACTGGCAAAAACACAAATTTGGCCGAAATTCGCTTGGCGCTGGCTCGCAAAACAAATTGCGTCAATTAAGGCAGGAGTCTGGACAAACATAGATAAAATTACACTGGTTTACGAAGAAATTTGTGGCAAGCACAAAAAATAGCTTTTTTAACCTAATTTGGGGTGCTGATTCAGATTTGAAAATTCGTTTTTACTCATCACCTCTATTTTTTTAAAATATGCATACTGTACATTTTGTACACATACTGTACATAAAGGCGTATATGCATTCAGGGTTAATTCTAATATATTGTGGCTTGTGTCTTCTTTTTAGTTATTATGCAATAAATGTAAGTGATAGCATTACATTATATATATCTTATTATAATGGAGATTGTGGGTTTGTCTGTCTGTAACCGAAACTATATTACTACTCAAGTCACAATTCCCTTAGTTATTTACATCACATCCTCCATGATTTTATTTTTATTCAAACCCCAATTATTAATAAAATTGTTTTACATTATTAATACTGTTGACCATATCTACCTATTATTAACATGCAATTGTATTTATATATACAACAAAATAGAGGTTTACCGTATGAATGGGAAGGCTAATTTGCATATTGATATTAAAAAATTGATTTTAATAAATATATGCTTAGTATTATTGATTTCTAATTGTTTGGTTTTATCTTATTGAATATAAGCAAAAATCTCTTCAATAAATCTTAAAAGAAATTCTTTAACAAGAGAAATAACTAATATTATTCTTTACTTCTATTTTAACTAAACAGTTTAATTAGAAAAATTTACCAATGAAAGACGGGAGTAACGGAAAATGATGGAAGAGTTAGTTTCAAAGTTGTTCTATTTTTCAATCATACCCACTCTGTTCCAAATCTTTTTATCTACATTCTTATTCAGTTTCATTAGCCTTTCTAATTTAATATGATATTTTATTATAAAATTTAACTAAAATACTTGCACCCGGAGGGTGCATATATTTGCTAGTATATATATATATAGCTATATATCAAGACGGATTTTGGCAGTTAAGCGTAGCCAACACGTCTCAATCAACAGCGAACACAGCATCAAAGAGAATCTTCTGGTTGACATGAATAAGGTGCTTCTTTCTTCTCTTCACATCAAGTTTTGTTTGATGAAGAATGTTGTGAAGGCCATGGACAAAAATGGTGCTGCCTTCCAACACTTGTGTACTGTGTTCCCAGGTCTCAGTGCTGCTAAGCTCAAAGAGGGCATCTTTGTCGGACCTCAGATCCGAGAAGTGCTGAAGGATACCGATTTTGGGGAGATTCTTACCTTAAAGAAACTGAGAGCATGGGAACCATTTAAGTCAGTCTGTAGTGGCTTCCTTGGTAACACACGCGTACCAAATTACCAAGCCTGTATTGAGAAGTTGCTAAAGACTTATGAGGATATGGAATGCCGAATGTCACTCAAAATTCATTTTCCCCATTCCCACCTCAACTTCTTCCCTCCAAACCTTGGAGCAGTGAGTGATGAGCACGGAGAAAGATTCCACCAAGACATTACAAAGATGAAGAGCAACTACCAAGGCAAGTGGAACCCCGGCATGATGGGAGACTTCTGCTGGATGCTCTTGCGTGACATCCCGGAGGCAAAATATAGCAGATGATCTAAGAAAACACACTTCTAACTGTCTGCGGTTGTATGAATTGTGTACATTTTGTCATCCAAGTATATTTATTCCGTCAATGTTCTTTATCTATCCTGTTTTATCTGTAATAAGCTGTTGAAATAAGCACGTATATACTCTGTATATACTAAAATGAGATTATTTAAAAGACAGAAAACTAGAGGTGATAGAGCAAAACTGTTTATAAATTCGAATTCAGCACGCACAAATTAGTAAAAAAACACCTATTCTCATTCTTGCCTCAGACAAAATTTTTTTTTTGTAAACCAGTGTTATAAAAATATACTCCGTAATTCACAATTTCAATGTTACAAATAAAACAAACATTTAATTTTTGGGCAATCAAGCGACGCAAGACCATTTGGAAGATTTAATTTTTAAAATTGGGTGAAATAAAAATGGACAAATAAGAAATCTGTGATTAAGCGACACCAGTTAATGTAGATCTACATTTTTGCATTACATCAATTTGGACGGTCTCATTTTTAACTAGAGGGTGTTGAAGGATGATAACAGACGGAAGATTTAGGAACACCAATATTAATGTATAGATAATTTGCCTAGATTACGTTCTACGAAAGTCGTTGTTTGTACTAAGACCAAAAAGAGGAAAAATAGGGTGAAATAAAAACGGACAAATAAGAAATGAAATCTTCGATTAAGCGACTCCAGATAATCTAGCTTTACATTTTTGCCTTGCATCTTGAACAATTTGGACGGTGTCATTTTTAACCAGAGGGTGTTGCAGGATGATAACAGACGGACGATTTAGGAACAAGCGTATTAATATATAGATACTTTTTTAAAAAAAGTTAAATAAAGAAGGTGGATGACTTTCAAAAGTCTACATAATCATCAGTATCAGCCAGGGAGCCTATCCCCTTTTCCCTAGTACTAAACCAAGGGGATTGTTTTGGTATCTCAGGTGGAGTGCCACACCTACCAAAGCTCCCAACTTTACCGCACAGATCCCTGTGCTACGCATACGCTGAGTTGACGAGGATCAGTATCAAACCAGGGACACTGTGTTTATTGTCGGACACACTACCGACTGAGCTCTCTATAAGTAAAGTCGTCGTGGTCGCCTAAAGTCCGTATCAGCAAATCAGCGAGGGAGTCTATCCCCGTTTCATTAGCGCTAGACAAAGAAGATTTGTTTGCGCCGGAGGTAGAAAACCACGCCTATCATCAGCTTCTTATTTTACTGCACAGATCCCTGTGTTACTCATATGCTGAGTTGGCGAGGGCCGGTATCGAACTAGGAATCCTATGGTTTCTAGCCGAACGCTCTACCGACTGAGCTAACCCGGAATCCTATAATGCTCTCCATAAGTTCTCGTGATTGTACTTAATTATTGCGCTAGGAAGGAGGAATGGCAGTATAAGTGGAATTTTCAAAAAATATTTGGACCATATGACCTTTAGGCACCCGTTTTGCGATCTCGATTCATAAGGACATGTTTTTCATTTACACCGTCAAAATCCGGTCGTTTGTTAACAGACGATTTTTAGAGTTTTTTTTTAATTATAAGACTAACCCCTAACCCTAACTCCTAACCATAACCCCTAACCCTAACCCCTAACAAACAAACGGATTTTGACGCTGTAAATGTAAAACATGTCCTTATGAATCGAGATCGCAAAAGGGGTGCCTAAAGGTAATATGGTCCAAATATTCTTGCCAAAAAGATTAGAATTTCTTCCATGAAACTGAATATATATTATATATATATATATATATTCAGTTTCATGGAAGAAATTCTAATCTTTTTGGCAAGAATATTTGGCAATATATATATATATATATATATATATATATGAGGTTAAGTAAACAAACAAATGTGTTTATTTTTTATATGGCTTTAAGCCGACAATTTTTGGAGGATATGTGCTTAATTGAAGTCATACCTAATTTTGAGAATTAATTAGTTAATAATTAATGAATTTAGGCGGACATATATGTTCAAATGTAAGGCTAAACAAATCGAGAAAATGTCAATCCCTGAATGTACATTTCGACCTATTAGGTCTCATCATGTCTATAACCATCATGTCTATAAAAAAATAATCATCAAATCAAGTAGGAGATCGAGGGGAGAAAGAAAAAAAAATGTTTGCACTCGATCCCGTTAGATCACCAAAGTTAAGCAGCAATGAGCATGTTAAATACTTAGATGGGTGACCACATAAGCAATAGCAGGTACTGTAAGCAACCTGAGTCCTTTGTTTATCAGAAATGAGTTGATTCGGCATTAAATGACCCAAAAAGGGTTGATATGCCATAGAACAAAACAACCAACCACAATTTCTTTCATCTGAGAAAAAGAGAATGGTCAAATAATGGGGGATCAGTTTATAACTTGTTAGAATAGAAAATGAAACCCTCACTTTATAACCATATTCTATTTTTATCGTAATAGTGGAAGAGCTGCTGTGAGGCAAAGAGTTAAATGCCGTGACTAAAAAATACTATTTGCTCCGATTATAATGACCTTATACCAGACTTTGTTAAAAATTGTAATTTTATTTGGTAGATTTTTTTATATCATTAGTATGCAGTAAGCGTATTCTAAAAACACGAACATCAGCAATAAATTGAGTATTTTTCAAATTTTTATTAACTCTTTTCTTACCATTTCCCTCCCGATATGAATAACCCCATTTCATCATCACGTTTTTGTCTCTTCGTTCCCCCCATCTTCTTTAATAACGTAACACTACATGTTACGATATCGATGTACTTAACAGTGCTGACGTCAGCATCGTTTTACTTTAACTTTTACTTTCACTTTCGCTTTGCTATTTCTTTTTATTTTGGTGTGTATCTCAGGTTCAAATTAAAATACCTTTTTTTCTCTTTTATTATTAATATCTTTACGTGATTTGCATTAATATTACACAGTCAATATGTTCATAGAAAAGTGGCCTCTAAAACTCTCTAGAACGCAAGCATGCATGCACGGATATCCTGCTTTTATTATGCCGGTATACACGTTATATATATATATATATATATATATATATATATATATATATATATATAGAGAGAGAGAGAGAGAGAGAGAGAGAGAGAGAGAAAGACAGACAGACAGACAGACAGACAGACAGAGAGAGTAAGGGAGGGAGAGAGAGAAAAATATTTTTCTCCCCCTCTCCCTTATTCTCTCTTTCTCTCTCTCTCTCTCTATATATATTATATATATATATATATATATATATAGAGAGAGAGAGAGAGAGAGGGAGAGAGAGAGAGGGAAGAGAGAGAGTGACAGACAGACAGACAAACAGACAGGACAGACAGACAGAGTAAGGGAGGGAGAGAGAAAAAATATATTTTTTCTCCCTCTCTCCCTTATTCTCTCTTTCTCTCTCTCCCTCTCTCTCTCTCTCTCTCTCTCTCTCTCTCTATATATATTATATATATATATATATATATATATATATATATATATATATAAAGATTTATCCAAAACTTGGTAGTAAGGGATGATTCTATATGTGATTTCTAAGATCCACTGTACTAAATATTGATGATCCAGTATGTATAAATACAGCGAATCTTTAAATCACTGAAGAGAGCTCAATGTAAAATAACCTTTTAGATTATATACAGAGCAATATTTATCAATAAAGGAAGGAAGAACTCAATACAGTAATCCCATAATAAATTTATTTCGACGAAAATTGGGGCCCATATAAATCTAAGTTGATTTAAATCCGGCTCCCCAAATTTCGCCTCATCAGATGGGTCTCAATTCACTTATGGACAAGCATATCACAAAAAAAACCAAAGAGCTGAATATATATAAATTCAAACAAAAATAAAAAATAATAAAAAAATTATTATATTTTTAACAGTGTGGGATTGTAACCATAGAAACAGGAAGTGAATGAAAAAAAGAGATACATCTCAAAGTTGATTTCTAGGGTGTCCAGACAACAAGAAGGTGACATGACAGAAAAAACAGAGTAGTATATTAAAATATAAATAGACAAGTAAAAAAAAAGATTTTAAATTTAAACATTAGAGTATAATGATGTATAAAAGAAAATACTAGTTAAGATATAAATAATAAAATAAATTAATAGAAGATAATAAAATAAAAAATAATAAATAATAGAAAATAAAATCATTGAAATATAATATTAATAAAAAAATAATACTCAGAAGAGTCCTGGAGACCTGAGGAGACTTGCTGTCACTCGGACTCCAGTGAAAGACCATCAGCTAACACTGATGTGAAAACTCAAAGGAGTAATAATAATAATAAAAAAAAGAGAGAGAGAGAGAGAATATATATATATATTATATATATATATATATATATATATATATATATATATATACATACATTAATTATTATTATTATTATTATTATTATTATATATGCTCCAAAGCATGGTAGAGCTCTCTAGTGGTTACTTGAATTAACTTTAACTGCTAGCATATATAAAGCAATGATCGTCTGGCTAGATCTCTTTGGTGACCGTAACATATATAAACAAATGTATGTATTTAATAGTTTAAACACCATCCCTTTACGACAGCTTTCCGTTGTACTGGCCTTAGTAAATTATCATAAATACATTTAAGACATACAGCAATGATATATATATATATATATATATA
>CM042171.1:42592075-42599575 GCA_023376005.1 Doryteuthis pealeii | reverse complement strand
CATTCTGTCGGATTAATTTCCATTATTCACACACACACACACACACACCACACACACACACACAATATATATATATATATATATATATAATATATATATATATATATAATATATATAATATATAAGAGAGTTTTATAATTTGCTTGAAGCATTGTGTATATATTGGTTAGGAGGTTTTTTAGAAGGCTATCACAATGCAGGTGTAAAGAAAAAATAATAATACGGTACAATGGTGTTGGTGTGTTAACCTGTATTTAATTCTTGAATTATCGAGATAATATCTCTTTTTCAAAGATCACTGGAACTGAAGCAGTCTAGTTATGGCATTTCATTTTACACCATTGTTACCGTATTATTACTTTTTTCTTTACACCTGCATTGTGATAGCCTTCTAAATCAACCTCCTAACCAATATATATATATATGTGTGTGTGTGTCTGTGTGTGTCTGTGTGTGTGCGGGAGGTGCTCATTGCCCTTTTGTACGCCTGTGAGACCTGGGTTGTTTACAAACGACATCTCAACTGCTTTAGTATTGAGAGTTTGATCCTTAGATCACGTCTTCGCTGTCTGGTCATCTAGTTCGTATGAATGATTGCTGAATCCCAAAACAACTATTTCACGGTGAAATCTCAACTGGCAAACGTCGTCAGTGCAAACCCAAATTGAGGTTTAAGGACTGTCTCAAGGACACTCTGAAGAACACTGCTATTGTTGTGGAGAACTGGGAGAAGCTAGCTGGTAATAGACCTGGCTGCAAGGCCACCCTCTACCTGTCTGTGGAAGAATTGAGTCCAAACGTATTAAACACCAAAAATTGAAGCGAGCTATTAGAAAGGGTAATTTTCAGCCCAACAACATTCAAAATGCAGAAGTTCCAACAGTTATGTGTATGTCTCTCCAGGGCTGGCCTGGTGAGTCATCTGAGAAAACACAAGGATAGAGTGTCAAATGCTATTGGCACCTAACTATGATAAAAAAAAACAGGAAATGGTCTTACTCGAACACGAGTTGACAGCCATTATAATATATTTGTATATATGTTTAATATATATATATATATATATATATAATATATTACTTAGTAAGTAAGTAAAGTCGTTGGGGCGGCCTATGTCGCTATCAGCCAATCAACGAGGGAGTCTATGCCCTTTTCACTAGCGCTAGACCAAGGAGATTGTTTTTGCATCTGAGGTGGAGCGAGCGCCACACCTACCATCAGCTCCATTACTTTACCGCACAGATCCTGTGCTACTCATAACGCTGAGTTGGCGAGGGCCGGTATCGAACTAGGAACCTTGTGGTTTCTAGCCGAACGCTCTACCGACTGAGCTATATATATATATATATATATATATATATATATATATATATATATATAATATATATATATATATATATATATATATATATATATATAATATATATATATATATATATATATATATATATATATATATAATATATATATATATATATATATATATATATATATATATATATATATATATATATATATATATATATATATATGGCTGTTAGATGTTATGTATTAAATTCCATTTTATTTCATTTAATATTTCGAAGAGGTGTGCCCTCTTTCTCAAGAATTTATAGACTGGCTGATTAGTGCTCTCGTTCGCGCTTTTATTGATAGGAATATTGTAATTCCGGTAATCGATTGGCTCGTGGGCCTGGAATTGGCTGGAGTTAGAGTGTCGCTCTGTTGACTGGCCATTGATGCCCGGTTGTGTCTTTCTCCATACTCACTGGCGAGACCGGGACTGGGTGTCGGTATATGGCTCATTGGTGCGATTTGAGTTTAGGGGTCCCTGGTTGTCTTTGCTATACTCTTTATTGGCATGGTTAGGGTTGGATGTAGATATGTGGTCACTGGTGCTGGGGGAGGGTAGACATATTTATAGGACTTTAGGATACCTATAAAACATATATCTACAGTGAGTACTGGATTCACCAGATATACCAACAAAGAATCCTGCTTGGTTCCCCTAGCGCTAGACCAAGGAGATTATTTTAGCGTCTGAGATGGAGCGCCACACCTACTATCAGATCTCACTTTACCGCACAGATCTCTGTATTACACATACGCTGAGTTGGCGTCGGCTGGTATTGAACAAGAGACCTTCTGGTTCCTAGACGGATGCTCTACCGACTGAGCTAATATACTATACTAAATAAATATGGGAAAAATATCTTTTTGGCGGTTGGTAGTACTAAATTCAATGTATTTACATATCAAATTGAACCCACCTGAGTGTGTGTTTGCATGTGGAATTTTAAACTGGCACAGACTGAATAAGCTTATCCACAGACTTCACAGGAATATGGTTTCTCTCCACTGTGTGTTCGCATGTGTTTTCTGAAATTGTAAGAATCTTAAAATGCTGATCCACAGACTTCACAAGAATATGGTTTCTCTCTTTTTTTGTTTCATTTTCTTATTAGATTTTTTTAGAAGTCAAGGGGCCCCTGTCCTGGGGGCTAACACTTGATTTCTTTATAAATAATATTTGTATCCTAATGATCTTTTTAGTATGGAGCATGTTCCTTTGATAGCTGCTATTTGTACTTCATAGCAGCTTGGCTTCTCTGGTATTGTTTCAAGGTATTTTTTTAGATTTTGTTTCACCAGTCCAGTTGCCCCAATCACAACGGATATAATGTCTATTTCTTTTAGTGACCAAGTTGTTTTTAGGTCATTCTTGAGGTCTTGATAGTTTGTGATCTTTTCTCGCTCGGCTCTATTTAGGCTATAGTCATTTGGGACAGCTACATCAATAATAAGAGCAGTTTTTTTGTTTGCCCCAGATGACAATATCTGGTTTAATGGCTTTGTCTTTTATATATCTGCCTGTCTGGATTACTTTGTCATAGAACACAGTCACCTTTCCATTTGATGTTATTGGTGGAGGTTCATGTTCCCAGATGTACTGTGTTCTCTCAAGCTGCATTTCTCCACAGATTTTCCAGTGGGGGTATTTGCATACTATGTTATGGCGAGCAGTGTAGTGGCCATCTGCCAAAAGGATCTGGCAACCAGACATTAGATGACTTGGACTTTCAGTGGCAGAATCTGCATTGGCCATTTTGTTGTATTCCAATCATTTTCTTGAATCCATTTGGGAGTAGGCCCTGGTCTTGTCCAGCTGTGTGTTCACATGTGTTTTCTGAAATTGGAAGAGGCTATGTGTTCACATGTGTTTTCTGAAATTGGAAGAATCTGAAAATGCTGATCCACAAACTTCACAAGAAAGTGTTTTCTCTCTAGCATGTGTTTACATGTGGGCTTTCATATGGGAACTTTGTGAAAATGCTGATCCACATAATTCACAAGAAAATGGTTTCTCTCCAGTGTGCGTTCGCATATGTCTTTTCATCTTGATAAATTGTACACGGGAGGAGGTTTGAAAGAATGATTTTTCAGATAGAGGAGCATTAAGCTACCTTCTCTAGTTTTTGCTACATTAATTCCTTTTAAGATGGGCCAATTAATTCATCTATGACTCGTCGTCATCGGGGTAGCCTAGTGTCGGTATCAGCCAGACAGCGAGGGAGTCTATCCGCCTTTTCCTAGTGTTGAATAACTGGCCGTCATCCTTGGTTCCAGTTGTAAAAGAACTTAAGTAAACAAGTGAGTAAACCAATAAGTCCTTGTGAGATAGTGTGTCCTTTAGATCCGACGTCCAAGATGGTCCGAGTGTCAGTGTGTTAAGATTAGAATCAGGCCTCTATAAATACACCAACAGCAGCAGCAGCACTGCCAGTGATTGGACAATAGGAATCTTTCTCGGGTCACGTGATAGTCAACGAGTCTATAAGTAGAAGTGACTACTTGTCCCATGCCTTATATACAGAAATATTCCAACACCTAGCGCTAGACAAAGGAGATTATTTAAGCATCTGAGGTGGAGCGCCACACCTATCATCAGCTCCTTCCTTTACCGCACAGATCCCTGTGCTACTCATACGCTGAGTTGGCGAGGGCCGGTATCGAACCTTGTCATTCCTAGCCAAACACTATACCGACTGAACTAAACCGGTCCTTATTCAACTATAAAATTCATATAACACTTTGTACAAACTTGTTAATATATATACTCAAAATAAATATTCTACTCTCGTTTCTTAGAAACCTGTGTCCGGTGGCTTCGACCATTGGACAGGTAAGATATTCATTATCAGCGTAATCCCCAGGGAGTCATTCCCTAGGCCACACCTGTCCCTTGATTTAAATGGACAGGTAAGATATTTCATTATCAGCGTAATCCACAGGAGTCATTTTCCCTAGACCACACCTGTCCCTTGATTTAAATGGACAGGTAAGATATTCATTATCAGCGTAATCCCCAGGGAGTCATTTCCCTAGGCCACACCTGTCCCTTGATTAAATGGACAGGTAAGATATTCATTCAGCATATCCAGGGATTCATTTCTCGAGGCCACACCTGCCCCTTGATTTAAATGGACAGGTAAGATATTCATTTCAGCGTATCCCCAGGGATTCATTCTCGAGGCCACACCTGCCCCTTGATTTAAATGGACAGGTAAGATATTCATTATCAGCGTAATCCCAGGGAGTATTTCTCGAGGCCACACCTGCCTCTTGATTTAAATGGACAGGTAAGATATTCATTATCAAGCGTTAATCCCAGGGAGTCATTTCCCTGAGGCCACACTGCCCCTTGATTTAAATGGACAGGTAAGATATTCATTATCAGCGTAATCCCCAGGGAGTCATTTCTCGAGCACACCTGCCTCTTGATTTAAATGGACAGGTAAGATATTCATTATCAGCGTAATCCAGGGAGTCATTTCCTAGGCCACACCTGTCCTTGATTTAAATGGACAGGTAAGATATTCATTATCCGTAATCCCCAGGGAGTCATTTCTCGGGCACACCTGCCTCTTGATTTAAATGGACAGTAAGATATTCATTATCGCGTAATCCCCAGAGTCATTTCCTAGGCCACACCTGTCCTTGATTTAAATGGACAGGTAAGATATTCATTATCAGCGTAATCCCCAGGGAGTCATTTCTCTAGGCACACCTGTCCCTTGATTTAAATGGACAGGTAAGAATATTCATTATCAGCGTAATCCCCCAGGGATTTCTCGAGGCCACACCTGCCTCTTGATTTAAATGGACAGGTAAGATATTCATTATCAGCGTAATCCCCAGGGAGTCATTTCTCGAGGCCACACCTGCCCTTGATTTAAATGGACAGGTAAGATATCCAATTATCAGCGTAATCCCCAGGGAGTCATTTCCGAGGCCACACTGCCCTTGATTTAAATGGACAGGTAAGATATTCATTATCAGCGTAATCCCAGGGAGTCATTTCCCTAGGCCACACCTGTCCCTTGATTTTAAATGGACAGGTAAGATATTCATTATCAGCGTAATCCCCAGGGAGTCATTTCCCTAGGCCAACACCTGTCCCTTGATTTAAATGGACAGTAAGATATTCATTATCAGCGTAATCCCCAGGGAGTCATTTCCAAGGCCCACCCTGCCCTTGATTTAAATGGACAGGTAGAATATTCATTATCAGCGTAATCCCCAGGGAGTCATTTCTCGAGGCACACCTGCCTCTTGATTTAAATGGACAGGTAAGATATTCATTATCAGCGTAATCCCAGGGAGTCATTTCTCGAGGCACACCTGCCCCTTGGTATTAGGCCATACCTGCCTCTTGTTTTAAATGACAGTAAGATATTCATTATCAGCGTAAATCCCCAGGGAGTATTTTCTCGGCCACACCTGCCCCTTGAGGACAGGTAAGATATTCATTATCAGATCCCCAGGAGTCATTTCCGCCACACTGCCTCTTGATTAAATGGACAGGTAAGATATTCATTATCAGCGTAATCCCCCAGGGAGTCATTTCTCGAGGCCACACCTGCCCCTTGATTTAAATGGACAGGTAAGATATTCATTATCAGCGTAATCCCAGGGAGTCATTTCCCTAGGCCATACCTGCCTCTTGTTTTAAATGGACAGGTAAGATATTCATTATCAAGCGTAATCCCCAGGGAGTTATTTCTCGCGGCCACACCTGCCCTTGATTTAAATGGACAGGTAGATATTCATTATCAGCGTAATCCCCCAGGGAGTCATTTCCCTAGGCCACACCTGTCCTTGATTTAAATGGACTGGACTGGGTTTATTTCACAGTGTCTGATGCACCTCAAAAGAGGAATGCCGAGGAGATTTAGGCTGTTTTAAAACACTAGCCATACATGATCTTCGGTTTGTGCTTAGTTCTCCACTATAATTATCCTTGTGTTCAACTGACATGCTGGAATATCTGTAAATAACCACCTCGAAATAAAAATATTGTAAAAAAAAAAGATTTGAAATTGGATTCTCAGACCTAAGGAACCACTCAAACTAAGTGTTTAATTATGGGATGGTGGAAATCACGCCCCGACACTAACTTTTTTCATGACCGTCCCGAACAAAAATTATCAACCGTCCCGAATGGGGTTTGGACCGGCTCAAATGGGGTTTAGACCGTCCCGAAATCAAAATATTTCTGTTTAATTCATTAGCATCATCTATACTTGTCAGTCATCAGTAGCATGATAACATGTAATAAAACATTAAGAAAAGCTGAAGCACTGATAATTCTGGATATTTGGACAAAAAATCCATTTCCTAGTGTGTTTTGAGCTAAAAAAATACTTTTTTTTACTTTAAGTTACCCTGAGTAGGGTTAGTAGTACATAATTCGGTCCTTTTAAACTATCTCCCTCCACCATTATTCATTACATGGCTTTGAGAATAGACCTGCGATGCCGTAGCCTCATTTTGAGGTCAGCATTCGGGCAATCACAGGACGGCCAATATTGGAATGCAGTACTAACTTTTAGGAAAAATTTTTTACCGTCCCCGGAAAACTGTCCCGGATGACGTATTGATCGTCCCGGGTGTAATTTTTATCGTCCTCGGGACGGCATTAATGTCGATCCCTGGTTGAAATTAAGACTGTAATTAATTTGGCTTAAAAGGCTACCCCTAAACTGAAGTATTTTGGTTTTCTGGATTTTATGGCATGTCAACCCTTGTTGGGTTATTCTATGCCGAAGAATTTTTTAAAATTTTATATCCATGCTTGATATGTATTCAAAATTGTTTAAAACTACACTTTTAAAACATATTTTAAAACTCACTTTTCCTATTAAACCCATAGATAGAGCCCTAAATGGTAGTACCCCTCCGCGGCAAAGTTGTACTGGGAGTAATGGTAATGAAGACTAATAAGGTTTCCAGCCAAATTATTTATGGGTATGTGGTTTAATTGTATTGGAGTCGTTCATGCGAATATAGTTCGCCATATTATTGCCCTCTGTAGAATTGGATAAAGCTAAACCATTAGCCAATTCTATTAAAGTTTTCATCTCTTTTTCGTTTTGGTAATCGTCCTTTGTGGGGAAGGGGGCCTTAATCTATCTTTTCACTGAAAAACTCCCGAGGTTG
>CM042171.1:42529575-42589575 GCA_023376005.1 Doryteuthis pealeii | reverse complement strand
TGTTTTATTTATTCTTAATGGTACTCAACTTCATTTTCAAACTTGATTTTTTAAAAATAATATTTTATTTAATGTTCCTATGATCTGTTTTTAATATTGTTTAAATCACCGAAAAGAGACTCGTAATTGTTGGTTGGTTGGTTGGTTGGATTTAACGACATGTCAACCGTTGTTGGGTTATTTCATTTCATTTCAAGGTGTTTTGTTTCATTCTTTTTCAAACTTGATTTTTTTAACTAATATCTTACTTAATGTTCCCATGATCTGATTTTAAATTGTTTAGCATTAAGCTAGGAATTTCACATAGCGCTTATACGCTTAAGAAAGGTATGAATCCAATTCTCCCTTTAGCTGTGGGTAAATAGTAGGGCAAACTGGCCTCTTTAACCTTGGCTAGGTAACCTATCTAAGAGAAGGAAATCTCCAAATTCAGACCTGTTAAACAAAGCTTAAGAAGTTGACCTTGTGTCGCATCCTGCTCGTGCGGAGGGGTTAGGATATATGCTCCCCATCCCCCTGGGTTTGAGCACTTTGGGGGTATTTCGATGATGACCTCCAACAAAACCGTAAACGCAATGCTCTCCTATGGGGTGGAGTACTCTATGGCGGCCTCTACATACATACAAATGTGTGTATTAAAACAGTTAAAATCCCCTTCGCATTCTGTGGGTGAATATGGCCAATCGGTTAAGCTGTCCGACTGCTGCTGAATCGATCGGTGTTCTATCCCGGCTGTAGGTAGCTCAAAAAATGTCTAGCCACACTGAAGAGACTTGATAAGTCGAAACATGTGTCTGTGGATATATTATATATATTATATGTGTGTGTGTGTTTGCATTTGTAACATCTTCACCTGACGATTCCCTCGCATGAAACCAATATGGTCGTGAATGTTCCTTTGTCACCAAATAAATAGATATGTAAAACCTTTATATATTTATTTTATTATATTATATATATATATATATATATATATATATATGTTCCTAGTTCGATACCGCCAACTCAGCGTATGAGTAGCACAGGGATCTGTGCGGTAAAGTAAGGAGCTGATGGTAGGTGTGGCGCTCCACCTCAGATGCTAAAACAATCTCCTTGGTCTAGCGCTATTGAAAAGGGGATAGACTCCCTCGCTGACTGGCTGATACCGACTTTAGGCCGCCCCGTTGATTTTACTTTATATATATATATATATATATATATATATATATAGTTTTAGATATGACAGCGATGACAGCAAATAGAGCAATAAAGAAAGCACGTGTTATCCATCTGCAAAGAATTTAAAACTAAGATCACGTTCCAGGATTTCCTATCCAAGGTTGAGTCCTGAAGCACCGGACACAACTATTTAATGATAAGTACACTGTCAGTGGGTCATGTGTCTTTCCCGGACTTCGTAAAAGAGAAATACAAGTTAAATGAGATTTAAAGAGGCCTTCTGCGTGCTTTGTTCTATACACGACCTAATATGATCACCACCAGTGATTTGCTTGGTCGGTATGGGCATAGTATTGTATTGGCATTTCAGTCTCGGAAGACTATAATAAAGTGGTTGTAGCGCGTGGTGTAATGGTTAAAGTCATGGGAAATGGACTTGTCGCCCCGAGTTCAAATCCTGGACGTAGTAATCGCATTTCACTTAGCGCAAATACCCTTGGGAAAGATATGAATCCTACTCTCCCTCCAGCTATGTGTAAATAGCAGGACAGAATGGATTCTTTAACCATGGCTAGGTTACCAGTCTAGGAGAAGGAAAACTCTGAATTCAGACCTGTTAAACTCCGCTTAAGAAATTGACCTTGTGTTGTATCCTGCTCGTGCGGAGGAGTTGGTAAATATATATATGATACATTTTTTGTGCCCCTGATTTTGTGCTCCTCCTGTGACTATGAAGTCTGATGTTTGAAAAACATTCTCGATATGAGATGTCGCATTTGAAGGCTGTCCCTGAAGATGTTGATGTGCCGGTGCTTTTTTGCGGCTGCTTTCTTCTAGACCTCTTAGCTTCATGGTGTTGCGTCGGGTGACTTCTGATTTGAATAGTCCTCTACGGAGATTCTGCCGCCACCGAGGGCGGTCCTGAGCCAACTTTTCCCAGCTGGAAGGGGCAATGCCAAAGCATCAAAGATCATTCTTGCAGCCATCCTTAAATCGCAGCTGGGGGCGACCAATCTGTCTTTTACCAGACGTAAGCTCTGCATAAAGAATGTCTTTCGGGATTCGTCCATCAACCATCCGACGTACATGACCCAACCATCGGAGACGACGTAGAGAACTCAAGGTGGGGAGTTGAGCTCTCTCTAGAACTGCCCCGCCCTGTCGGCTGGGGCGTTAGAATGTGTGTGTGTGTGCGTTTCTTTCTTTCTTTCTTTCACTCTTCTTACGTCTCTCTCTCTGTCTCTCTCTCTCTGTCTCTTCTCTCTCTTCTCTCTTTCCCTCTCTCTCTTCATTCTTGTTCACTCCTTTCTCTCTTTTCCTTTTCTTTCACTCTTTCATCCTTTCCCCCCCTCTCTCTCTCTCTCTCTCTCTCTCTCATCTCTCTCTCTCTCTCTCTCTCACACTCTTTTTTCTCTCTTTCTCTTTCTTCTCCTCATTTCTGAGAACAAAAGACGAGACATATATTAATGTATTGAATATATCAATAAAGATATGAGATCACCTAGATCACACCAACTGCACCTCTGCAGAGGAGCAAAATTAAACGTTGGTTCAATTACTTTTATTCTCCGTTTTAATGTATACAGGCCTGTCAAATTGCCGACAGATATAAATTTTAGTGCCATTAATCAGAAAGTTGAAAGGGTAAGAAATTTTCTTAAAACTCTAAAATTCTTTTTTTGTCAAAATCTCTCCCAAAGCACTTGGAGTCTCGACATGTTGGCACAAACAGTCCGTCACTGAGCCCCCAGTGGGACATTGATTGGACGCATGACATTAATCTTTTGCCGAAAATTAATTCTCACCCCGTTGGCGACAAAACTGCTGCCGATAGACACGTGCTTGATTCTAACGAGACATCATGACGCTAAAGCTAAATTCCATTTTTTTTGTGCAAGTCAAACATTTCAGTGTGTTAAGAGGAGAAGTCCGTTTCCCCGCCAGAGAATTGGGTTGGTCAAGATGTTCATTCTGTTTTTGTTTTTGTTTGTTTGTTTGTTTGTTTTTTCTTGTCGTTAGAATCATCTGACCAGTTAGTGAGGCTTAAAATACGCAGGATGTAATCCCCTGCAGATGAGTAAGTAATGTTCATAGTCTGTCCAAAACACACTCTTGGAACGTGACCAAATGAGGTTTATATGTGGGTCGCATGAAAAGATCATTGACTGACCAAGATACACTCATGCAATATGACTACATGAGAGTCGGTTTAAAAGTACATTGGCTGACCAAGATCCTTTCTTGGAATCTAACCAAATGAGCTTTATATGAGGGTCGGTTTAAAAGTTCATAGGCTGACCAAGATAATCTCTTAAAACCAAATTAGGTTTATATGAGGGTCGCTTGAAAAGCTAATACTTTCATGGATACTTTCATTGAATGTGACTAAATGAGGTTTATATGAGGGTTGGCTGAAAAGTTCATAGACTGACCAAGATACTCTCATGGAATGTGACCAAATAAGGTTTATATGAGGGTTGGCTGAAAGGTTCATAGGCTGACCAAGATACTCTCATGGAATGTGACCAAATAAGGTTTATATGAGGGTTGGCTTAAAAGTTCATAGGTTGACCAAGATACTCTTATGGAATGTGACCAAGTAAGGTTTATATGAGGGTTGGCTGAAAAGTTCATAGACTGACCAAGATACTCTCATGGAATGTGACCAAATAAGGTTTATATGAGGGTTGGCTTAAAAAGTTTCATAGGTTGACCAAGATACTCTTATGGAATGTGACCAAGTAAGGTTTATATGAGGGTTGGCTGAAAAGTTCATAGGCTGACCAAGAAACTCTCATGGAATGTGACAAAATGATGTTTATATGAGGGTTGGCTGAAAAGTTCATAGTCTGACCAAGATACTCTCACAAAATGTGACCAAATTAGGTTTATATGAAGGTCAGTTAAAAAGTTCATAGGCTGACCAAGATACTCTTATGGAATGTGACCAAATGAGGTTTATATGAGGGTTGGCTGAAAAGTTCATAGGCTGATCAAATACTTTTATGGAATGTGATCAAATACGGTTTATATGAGGGTCAGCTGAAAAGTTCATAGGCTGACCAAGATACTCTCATGGCATGTGACGAAATTAAGTTTATATGAGGGTTGGCTGAAAAGTTCATAGGCTGACCAAGATACTCTCATAAAATGTGACCAAACGAGGTTTATATGAGGGTCGGCTGAAAAGTTCATAGGCTGACCAAGATACTCTCATGGCATGTGACTAAATTAAGTTTATATGAGGGTCGGCTGAAAAGTTCATAGGCTGACCAAGATACTCTCATGGCATGTGACTAAATTAAGTTTATATGAGGGTCAGCTGAAAAGTTCATAGGCTGACCAAGATACTCTCATGGCATGTGACTAAATTAAGTTTATATGAGGGTTGGCTGAAAAGTTCATAGGCTGACCAAGATACTCTCATGGAAGGTGACCAAATGATGTTTATATGAGGGTTGGTTGAAACGTTCATAGGCTGACCAAGATACTCTCATGGAATGTGACCAAATGATGTTTATATGAGGGTTGGCTGAAAAGTTCATAGTCTGACCAAGATACTCTCATGGCATATGACTAAATTAAGTTTATATGAGGGTCAGTTGAAAAGTTCATTGACTGACCAAAATCCTTCTAGTTTGTTTTGAGAACGTTTTCCCACCTGAGATTTGGGTTGGCCAAGATGTTCGTTCTGTTTTTCTAATGAGAATCATCCGGCCATTTAGTGGGTCTTAGTATACGCTGTGTCCCCTGCGAGAAGAAGCAAGTAAAGTTTCTAGTCTGACCAAGACACTCTCATGGAATGTGACCAATCAGGGTTATTTATTTAATAGTGTCCTTTTGTGGTTCCCAAACATCTCCCATCGGAAGATCTATTACTAGAAGAATAGCGAGTTCGATCTTCAATGGATGTCACACAATTTCATTTTCCTTGATTGGTTGCCATACCAAGGTTAAATATACCAATCTTTGGTACTATTTACCCATAGCTGGGGGGAGAACATTTGGAGGCGTACCATTCCCAAAAAATATTAGTGCTATGTGAAATGCAAGCAGTTTTGTCCTGGATTTAAACTCGGGTCAATGATTCTGTTTTCTACGATAATAACCGTTACGCAGAGCGCCTCCCTCAAATAGGTTCGTGACAATGAAGAAAAGAAGAACGGATTCTAAGCAATTTTCCCGGGTTGATGCGTTGGGTGTTCATGCGCGGCTCATCAAAATTACACATGGACACCTCCTATGGGTGGTTGACTGGCTAGCTGTTTGGTTGGTTTTTAGGTATGACAAACTTTATATTAAAATTGTTGTTGCCATTTTAGGGGTCCAGTTGTTCTGTTGTTCAGAGGACCTAGTTCATAAACCTCTGTAGAATATATATACATAAAAGTATATATATATTATATATATATATATATATATATATATATATATATTTGTAATATATTTTTGATTTTTGTATCTGTATCCGTTTTTTGGAAGTACATGTACCAGGTTTGGGCATTAGTGTGAAGCATTAAACTGCTATATCTTCTTATTATAATGGAGATTGTGTGTTTTCCTGTCTGTAACCGAAACTATATTACTATACAAATCACAATTCCCTTTGTTATCTGCATCCCATTCTCCATGATTTTATTTTTTATTTAAACCTCAATTATTAATAAATTGGTTTTACATCATTAAGACTGTTGACCATATCTACATACTTATAACATGCAATTGTATTTATATATACAACAAAACAGCGATTTACAGTGTGAATGGGAAGGCTAATTTGCATATTGATCTTTAAAAAATTGATTTTAATAAATATGTGCTTATATTATTTGATTTCTAATTGTTTAGTTTTTATCTTATTGAATATGAGCAAAATTCTCTTCAATAAATCTTAAAAGAAATCCTTAACAAAAAGAAATAACTGTAATATTATTCTTTACTTCCTATTTTAACTAAATAGTTAAATTAGGAATAGGAGTAATTGAAAATGATGGAAGAGTTAGTTTCAAAGTTGTTCTATTTTTCAATCACACCCCCTCAGTTCCAAATCATGTTATCTGCATTTTTATTCAGTTTCATTGGCCTTTCTAATTTAATATGATATTTTATTATATTAAAACTTAAATACTTGCACCCGGAGGGTGCATATATTTGCTAGTTATAATAATGTATTCATAATATATTCATCTGTGAATAAATATCAGAAAACTCGTTTTTTTTTTAGCTTCTTTTATTTAGTAGTAGTGGTGAATTTTCGGGGATTGTGATGGGCTCCCTTCTTCAAGAGGGTGGACAGTTGTACTTTCCTGGCTACTTGCTGCTCACTTATGATGATGAGGAGATGCTGGGTGCTGATTGGTTAGTTGGTGATTAATGAGTTTGTACTGTGTGTGTAGTAATCTGATATGGGGTCATGCGGTTGGTGGTATGGGGGTGTCTTGGAAATATGTGTAAGCTTTTAGTGTGCCGGTATCTGTGTTTAGTCCATTTCTGTGTGTGTCTAGTCTAATGATCCATATTATATATTATATATATATATATATATATTATTATATATATTGAAAGTATAAATAAATAAAGGAAAGAAAATGTTGAATGGATAAAATTAATTTAATATGAGTTTACTAACACGTGTTTCGGCCTGGAGATTTTTCATGTACACGTGTTTTCTATTTATTATAATTCTAAATATAAACTAAAATAATAATAATAATAATAATAATAATAATAATAATAATAATAGAAAATTATAAAATATTTAAGCATACAAAGAATAACGGACTTCATCAGAGTAAAATGTTTGATATTTATATATACATAAAAGTATAAAGGGGGTTTACTCTGCAGAAGAGTAAGACCACCCCAAATGGGGCTATCTGTTGGCCGTGAGTGGCAACTCATGATACTTAGGGACGGAATCCAGGTGGATGAACAGTCCATGACATGCAACAACATACTTTTGCCCTTACTTAGGCTAGACAGGCGGTCTGAAAGGCCCCCTCCGATCAATCTTATATGATTGTCTCGACCCTATTTCTCTTATGGTAAGCCCCAAAGCTTTTTATCATATAGGTGCTAGAAGGCGGTGGCTGGGGGTCTTCATGTCCTGGGCAATGACGTTAAACTCTAACTGATTCTCCCAGGTCCACTCTGACCCGGAGTGGTAATTTCTATTAGGGTCCGATCTATGGGTTAAATAGAAAATTTGTTTATGAAAGCATTGAGTTTAAAAAATTGTCTTCCAAACTGTCGCTACAAATCTTTCAAAACATTGCCGGGATTAAAGGACCCACCGTTGTTGAGATGTCCTGGGCAATGACGTTAAACTCAAACTGATGGTCCAAGCTCCACTCTGACCCGGAGTGGTAATACCTGTTAGGGTCCTATCTATGGGTTAAATAGAATTTTTCTACGATAAAGGAGGGCACTTAGGTGTAAAGAGAGAAAGAGGAGAGAGGGGGTGAGAGAGAAGAGAAAGAAAGGAAGATGAAAGTTTAGAAAGGAGAGAGGGGAAGGAAGAAAATGAATACTGTTAGAGAGGGTGAGAAATAAAGAATGCAGAGAAATTTAAAAAGAAATGGGAATGAAGTAAAGATGCAATAAAATATAAGGGAAGAAGAAAAGGAAAAGGAAAAGGAGAAGAAAAGGAAAAAGGAAAAAGGAAAAGAAAAGAAGAAGAAAAGGAAAAAGAAAAAGGAAGAAGAAAAGGAAAAGAAAAGGAAAAAGAAGAGAAAAGGAAAAGAAAAGGAAAAAGAAAAGGAAGAAGAAAAGGAAGAAGAAAAGGAAGAAAAGGAAAAAGATAAGGAAAAAGAAAATGAAGAAGAAAAGGAAGAAGAAAAGGAAAAAAAGGAAGAAGAAAGGAAAAGAAAGGAAAAAAAAGGAAGAAGAAAAGGAAGAAGAAAAGGAAAAGGAAAAGGAAGAAGAAAAGGAAAAGAAAGGAAGGAAAAGAAAAGGAAAAGAAAAGGAAGAAGAAAAGGAAAAGAAAAGGAAAAGAAAAGGAAAAAGAAAGGAAGAAAAAAAGGAAAAAGAAAATGAAGAAGAAAAGGAAAACGAAAAGGAAGAAGAAAAGGAAAACGAAAAGGAAGAGAAAGGAAAAAGAAAAGGAAAGAAAGGAAAAGGAAAGGAAAAGGAAAGGAAAAGAAAGGAAGAAGAAAAAAAAGATAAGGAAAGAAAAGAAAAGAAAAGGAAGGGAAAGGAAAAGAAAAGAAAAAGAAAGGAAAAAAAAGGAAAAAGAAATAAGGAAAAAAAATCTTTCCAAACTATCGCTATAAAATCTTTCAAACATTGCGGCATTAAATGACCCACCGTGGTTGACATGCCGTAAAACAAAACAAACATAAAGAAAAATTGACGCAGAAAAGTTCAGAAACACCCGGAATGCTATTATCTGACACGCTATAATCACGATGTTTATTGAATCAGTATTCAGGTTTCAACTCTTTATACGATCACTGAAAAGTCTGTTCCACCTCACACGACTTGAATCACTCACCTACCACAAGCTCAAACGGACGCATTTTAGCTCGGAACTTTTCTAACAGACATTGATTCTTTGATATCAGAACCAATTAAATTGCTAGCTTACAGTTTTGCGTGTCTTTTTACTTCGTTAAATTCCACCGTTCGCCACAGGAATCCACAACCACCATGAACCATTACTTTTTTTTTACCATTTTCATCGTCACATCTATATTTTCATGCGCAGTATGTTTTATACTAGCAAATATTTGCACCCTCCAGGTGCAAGTATTTAAGTTTTAATTTAATAAAATATCATATTAAATTAGAAAGACTAATGAAACTAAATAAGAATACAAATAATAAGATTTGAAACAGATTGAAAAATAGAACAACTGAAACGTACTCTTCCATCAGTCCCCGTCTTTCGTTCCTAAATTTTTCTAATTTAACTATCCTATTATAATGGAGATTGTGTGTTTTTCTGTCTGTAACCGAAACTAAATCACTACTCAAGTCACAATACCCTTAGTTATTGACGTCACATTCACCATGAATTTAATTTAATTTTAACCTCAATTATTAATAAAATTGTTTTACATTATTAATACTGTTAACCATATCTACATATTAATAACATGCAATTATATTTATATATACAACAAAATAGCGGTTTACAGTGTGAATAGGAAGGCTAATTTGCATATTGATATTAAAAAATGTGATTTTAATAAATATGTGCTCAGTATTATTGATTTCTAACTGTTGGTTTTATTTTAATGAATATAAACAAACATCTCTTCAATGAATCTTAAATGAAATCCATTAACAAGAAGAAATAAATGTCATTTTATTCTTTACTTCCTCTTTTAACTAAATACTTAAATTAGAAAAAATAACAATGAAAGACAGGAGTGATGGAAGAGTAAGTTTCAGTTGTTATTTATCTATTATCACCCCCTCTGTTTCAAATCTTTTTATCTGCATTCTTATTTAGTTTCATTAGCCTTTCTAACTTAATACGATATTCTATTACATTAAAACTTAAATACTTGCACCCGGAGGGTGCATATATGTGCTAGTTTAGTTAAAATAGGTAATAAAGAATAAAATTACAGATTTTTTTTTCTGGTCAGATTTTTTTAAAAGATTTATCCCCGAGATTTTTTCTCATATTTATTAAGATAAAACCAAACAATTAGTGATCAATAACACTAAGCACATAGTTATTAAAATCAAATTTGTAATATCCACATGAAAATTAGATTAATGAAACTAAATAAGAATGCAAATAAAAAGATTTGAAACAGAGGAGGTTGGTATAATCGAAAAATAGTACAACTGAAACTTATTCATCACTCCTGTCTTTCATTGGGAAATTTTCCAAATTTAACTATTTAGTTAAAATTTGAAGTAAAGAATAAAATTACAGTTATTTCTTCTTGTTAATGGATTTCTTTTCAAAGATTTATTTCCGAGATTTTTGCTCATATTCATTTAGATAAAACCAAATAATTAGAAATCAATAACACTAAACAGTCCTTAAAATCAATTTTAAAAAAATAGAAATATGCAAATTAGCCTTCTCGTTCACACTGTAAACTGTTATTTTGTTGTATACAAAATACAATTGCATGTTATTAGTATGTACATCTGGCTAACGTCAATAGCGTCGATCCCAGGGGACTATCCCCCAAGGCAATACCTGCCCCCTTGATTCAAAGGGGCAGGGCTGGGTTTATTGCCCAGCGCCTGAGGCGCCCGCCTTGTGGGGGAATACCGAAGGGATCAACGCATTTTTTGTTCTTCCCACCCATGAGCTTCGGCTTGTGGATGGGCCCACTTTAAAACGAGGCCTTGAGCCCAGCCCATACAAGTAGGGTATGAGGCAAATACCAGTAGATCTGGCCAACTGATGCGCCCTCCTTGGGGGGGGGGGGATGCCGATGGGATCGACGCAATTTTTTTTCCGGGCCCACATAAAAAATGTCGTGTCACGCCTCCATAAGTGGGATGAGAGGCAAATACCTGTAGATATCCAACACCAGTTTCGACCGGTGGTCCAGTGAGCTTCGGTCGCTGGACCTTACAAGTTAACATCGTTGATCCCAGGGGGCCATCTCCCCAGACAACACCTACCCCCTTGATTTAAAGGGGCAGGGCTGGGTTTATTGCCCAGTGCCTGAGTCGACCCCCTTGAGGGTGAATGCCGATGGGATTAACGCACCGCCACCCATGAGTTTCGGCTGGTTTGTAGCGGTTCTCGTAAAGGACTGGTTCCAATAATCATAGATAACGTTTTTTGAATAAGTAAAAGGCTCCCGTTCGGTAGATAGACCACGCCTACGTCTGGGAAACTTTTTTTTTCATTTTGGCAGAAACTTAGTTTCATTTTTTCCTTTGGTTTACAACTTATGTTTAAACACATCTGATGCTATACCTTTAATAAAATTATCTCCAAAGTTTTGGCATCGGCGAAAATATAATTACAATAAAGATATTTGGCTCATCTAATTATAATTATTTTTTTATCAATTTGATAAAAAAGCGAAACTAAAAGTATTGTAAATACAAATCGGGGCCCGTGTAAAACTGAGGCTAGCTTTACATCATTTTATAATGCTTACATGCTGGAGTCGAAACTGATCTGATAACAATGTCAGTTAATACAAATATCCTCACTTCTGAAATCACTTACGAACATTATAATGAATGGCTAAAGATTGATTCTCAGCCTAAATTAAAAATGAATGCCGTCCCCAGAAGTAAAACCAGCGGCAAAGCACTCGAAAAAAAGACTGAAGGTTTAAGAAAAGCACGTACTGAGTCACAGACAAAAAGGTAAACAAAACGTATTGACGGAAATATTATTAATTTCTAAGCTGAATAAAACAACTTAATTAAAATGAGAAAATATATTCTACCGTTTAATTATAACAAACACATGAGAGGTAGATGCAGATAAAGCGAACGGCATGGCGCCTTAACGATAAACAAGACACGAAGAGGAGTGTGGTAGAAAGGAGAGTAGCCTCGACAGCAAAGAGAGCCAGGAGGAGGGAGATAAAAAGCAGCAGCCCTAGAAAGTATTACAGCTTGTGTGCAGTCAGTGCACGAAAGGCTGTCACCCAGGAATAGGCCTGCATAGCCACTTGCGCAGATGCAGATAATTTTTATTTATTTATATATTTATCTATTTATATATTTTTGGACACTACGCCATCGTCCTTAGTGGCCGTGTTGAGATCTTTTGAATATAAGGCGTGTGTTAAATGTCCACTCTTATTTATAGACTCGGCGATAATTATGTGACCAACTTCTTGGCCAATCACTGGCAGTACTCTGCTGCTGATAGGTCCGACGTCCAAGAAGATCCAAGTATCAATGAGCTAAGATTAGAATCAGCCAGTATAAATACAACAACAGCAGCAGCAGCACTGCCAGTGATTGGATAAGAGGTTGCCTTCCCTGCTCACGTGCTTATCGGCGAGTCCATAAGTAGAAGTGACCGTCTGGCACACGCCTTATATCCACAAAAATTCCAACACTCTGGAACAAACAAGTAAGTGTGTTCATACATTTAATAATACTGTATTTCACATTTTTTAAATTCGTGTAATAGTATTTTTTTCGAAATGAGCAACGTAAGCGAGTCGTCAATGTCTTGGACTGCTGATAACTTAATAGAAAAATTCAAATTTATCAAGCTATATTTTCCGATCAATCAGCTGGCCAATGTCAAGCCCTAGCACCTATATGATTGCCCCGACCCTATTGCCCTTATGGCAAGCCCCAACCCCTTTTTATCATATGGGTGCTAGAAGGCGGTGGCTGCAGGTCTACATGTCCTGGGAATGACGTTAAACTCTATCTGATGGTGAGCTTCCAGTTTTGGAGGTTTGGGGAATGTGGAGCACCTCTTGATCACCATTGCTCCCTGGTCCACTCTGACCCGGAGTGGTAGTACCTGTTAGGGTCCCATCTATGGGTTAAATAAAAAAAACCTCAGTTGATAAACAAAATTGTATTATGCATCAAGAATGAATTTATTTCACAACTTTGTCGGCATTAAATGACCCACCGAGGTTGATATGCCGTAAAACAAAACAAACAAACAAAACAAGCTATATTTGTTTCATAATCTATGCGATTGCGTAGATTATTGTCAACCCCCTGTATTTCTGAAGGGATGGCCCCTTTTCATATCACGGGCGGGACTTTCCATGGAAGATTCCAGAAAGCCCGCGAAATACGTGAAGTCACGTGGGACCGAGTTAACCGGTCAGTACCTGCTTGGACGTCCGATGAGAAGCATAGACTCATTATGCACACGTGCGTTGTGTTAGTTAGAAGAAGAATTTTAGTTAAGTAAATAAAAGTTTAAATAAATAATATGGTGTTCTTGATTGATGAATGTCTTGGCAACAAGACTAACCAAGAAGGAGGAATGCATCAAAGACGAACAGCCGACAATAATCTAGAAATAGAATTCAACATGGAGAGAAAAAATAGAAACGACTAGAGATCACCAATGGCCAAAGAAGTAAGTTATACATCTCTCTATCTACCTATGTCTATATCTCCCCCCCTCTCTAGTAAAAGAACATTTGTGTATATACCCAACATGGGTATATGTGTATGAGTATGTAACATATTTCTCGATAAAGAACATTCTAGTCGGCAAACAGGTCGACCATATTTTGTTATTTTCTGGGGAAGAGGGATGTTGGAAATTGAAGCGTCGAAAGATGACTTTCTCGTGACGATTGCGTGACGTCATTTGGCACGTCACTGGGAAGAGGTTATTACCCCTATGTAGGTGTACAGTCGACGACTTCTACAGCCCAAGCTGACAGGGCGGCTTAATAATCAAAGAATAAGTGTAAATGTTTTCCCAGTTATATTTAGCTAATGAATCTCATAAAGTTTTTCGTTTGGTTGGTTTTTTTTTTTTATTAGTTTTTATTTTTTTATTATTATTTCTTTTCTTCCCACGCAATCTTTGAAACAATCTTTTTCTTCTTTCCGAAAGCTAATGAGATTTTACACCTGACTGAAGTCTGTAATTTATTGCGTAAATCGCAGTAAACCGTTCTCATTTTTATTTTATTTATTTTTTGGCCGCCCTCACCAAAATTTGACCTTTCTGATGACCTCACCGGAAAAAGAAAATGTTTGTGTTGTTTGGCAATCAACTTCGGGGGGTCAGGTGCAATCGGATAACTGAAATAGCTTATCTTACAAAACGACAGAAAATGGATGCGTCCCGCGCGTATTTAAGTATAAGGATAGACAAACCGATAATCAAACATAAAAACAGACGCCACCACCACCACCGCAAAAAAAAGGAAGTTTATTTAGATGCGCATAATAATGGAAGCGTGTGTGTAATGGTTAAATTCATAAGAAATGGACTCGTAGTCCCGAGTTCAAATCCTGGACGTGTAAATTGCATTTTCCACCACCAGTCAAAAAAAAAAAAAAAAGAAAAAAAAAAAAAACGAAGCTGGCACAGATGCGCTTAATAATGGCAGCGCGTTGTGTAATGGTTAAAGTCTTTGGAAATGGACTCGTCGCCCCGAGTTCAAATCCTGGACGTGGAAACTGCATTTTCTACCACCACTAAAAATAAAATAAAAATCTAAAAAAAAAAAAAAAAAGAACTTACTTCGATGGGCATAACAATGGAAGCGTGCGGTGTGAAATTCTAAGAAATGGACTCGTCCCCCGAGTTCAAATCCTGGACACCGACACTCAAAAAAAAAAAAAAAAAAAAGAAAAAGAAAGAAAACCAAGCGTATTTTAGATGCACATAATAATGGAAGCGTGTGAAGTAATGGTTAAATTCATAAGAAATAGACTCGTAGCCCCGAGTTCAAATCCTGGACGCCGCCACTGAAAAAAAAAAGAAAAGAAAAAGAAAACAAGCGTATTTGGATGCGCATAATAATGTAAGCGCGTGATGTAATGGTTAACTTCATAAGAAATGGACTCGTAGCCCCGAGTTCAAATCCTGGACGCCGCCACTGAAAAACAAAAAAACAAACAAAAAACAAAAAAATAACAAAAACATGCGTATTTAGATGCGCATAATAATGGAAGCCCGTGATGTAATGATTAAATTCATAAGAAATGGACTCGTCACCCTGAGTTCAAATCCTAGACGAGGAAATAGCGTTTTGACCAAGCGCTAATACCCTTGGGAAAGGCATGAATCCTACTCTCTCTCTCTCCCTCTAGCTATGGGTAAATAGTAGGGAAGACTGGATTCTTTAACCTTGGTAGGGCAACCGGTCTAGGAGAGAGAGAGAGAGAGAGAGAGAGAGAGAGAGAGAGAGAGAGAGAGGGAGGAGAAGGAGAGAGAAATGAATAGTAACTCTATGAGAAATCGTATCATACACTTTTCTATGCGAATAAACTTTGAGATATTTACTCGTCTTAACCTAGTCTGGTACAAGGTTAAATCACTTGAGAACCAGCCAGGAAGTTAAGTAGCGAGCCATAGTTTGTGAAAAGTCACTGTTCGCAAATATGTTATCATTCGTAACTGTTTTGTCTTCCTTGCTACACATAAATTGCTTCAAGGCTTCTTCCACAGGGATGATCCTTGTTCATGCCTTTGTGAATAGGAAAATAAGCCTAACAAATCTTTTAGCAATATCTGCGTTATTCGGACTATTGTCCCCATCTTCATTGTTATTTGTACAACGTTTCGGCTGATATGCCCTCCGGTCTTCTTTTAGCTACTTTTGTATGAAGATTGAGAGGCGTTGAATTCTTTATTTTTCATTCGGGCGAAAGAATTTTCTGCCTCAACAATTTATTCATTCTTTATTTCTGATATTAACCTCTCTCTCCCTCACTCTCTCTATCTCCCTCGCCTCTCTCCATCTCGCTCTCTCTCTCTCTCTCTCGCCCTCTCTCTCTCTCCTCCCCCTCTTCCTTCAATCTCGCTCTAACTACCTGAATCCTTACCTACTCCCTCCATCCTTCCCCTCTCTCTCTCTCTCTCTATCTCTCTCTCTCTCCTCTTCTCTCTCTCACACACACACACACACACACACATTTTCTTTTCTTTCCTTCTTTTCAATTGAATCTCTGTCTCTCTCTCTCTCTGTTTGTCTGTCTGTCTGTCTCTCTCTCTCTATATATAATTAGAATTCATATTTCACATACATTTTCTTCCTTTCCTTCTTTTCAATTGAAATCTCTTCTCTCTTCTTCTCTCTCTCTCTCTCTCTCTCTCTCCTCTCTCTCTCTCTCTCTCTCTCTCTCTCTCTTACCATTAAACATCTCTGTTAAATTTCTCTGGCTCTTCGTATTTTTATTATTTTCTTTTGATATTCTCTTTCTCTCTCTCACTCTCTCTCACTCTCTCTTTCTCTCTCTTTCTCTCTCACACACATTTTCTTTCTTTCCTTCTTTTCAATTGAAATCTCTCTCCCCCCTCTCTCTCTCTCTCACACTCACTCACACATTTTCTTTCTTTCTTTCTTTTCAATCTCTCTCTCTCTCTCTCTCTCTCTCTCTCTCTCTCTCTCTCTCTCTCTTAGTTCAGTCGGTAGAGCGTCCGGCTAGAAACCACAAGGTCCTTGGTTCGATACTGACCCTCGCCAACTTACCGTATGAGTAGCGCAGGGGATCCGTGCGTTAAAGTGAGGAGCTGATGGTAGGTGTGGCGCTCCACCTAAGATGCTAAAATAGTCCCTTGGAGATAGACTCCCTCGCTGTCTGCCTGATAACGACATTAGGCCACCCCAACGACTTTACTTTTACTATATAATATATATATATATATGTGTGTGTGTATGTGTGTGTGCGTTGTAAGTTGAAAAATGGAAATGAATCCGACATTATGTTGAAATGTTGAATGAATGAATTAGATTTAGAAATTAAATCAATTTTATCCATTCAACTTTTTCTTTCCTTTATATATATATATATATATATATATATATATATATATATAAGCCATATCAAAACACATCGTTTGTGTATTTACTTCTCATACTGTCGTGTAGAAAAAGTCACTATAAGAGGAATAATACCTACTTCTAAACAAACCGAAACATCTAGGAGAGTCCAGTTGGTGTAGGGGTTACGGTCCTCGCTTGTCAGCTTGACAGTCAGGGTTCGAATAGCGCACAAGTTGGTCTTCCTATCTATAGCCTTTGCTGGTGAAGCCTAATAGGCCGAAATGTACATACAGAGATGGATTTTTCTCGGTTTGGTTAGCCTTACATTTAAATAGGTATGCCCGCCTAATTAATTAATTATTAATTAATTAACATTCAAAATTAGGTACGACTTCAATTAAGCACATATTCCCCCAAAAATTGTCGGCTAAAAAAGCCATATCAAACACATATTTTGTGTATTTATTTCTCACACACACACACATATATTATATATATATATATATATATATATATCGTATTTGAGGGTATATAGGACGCACTTTTTTCAAAAATTCTAGCTCAAAAAATTGCCCTGCGTATTATACACTGTAGGTGAAGGTTTGAAACCTCCTGTAGGCCTAGGCTAATCTTATTATTATTTCCTGCTATTGAGATGTCTTATGTATAATTATTGCTTGCCTCTACTGCCAAATTACTTTTATACAGCTATGTTTCTGCTTGTGTAATGCACAGCTAGACTGTTTTCAACAATATAGGCTTAAATACACTGAAAACTTTTTTTTTCCTGAATCTGACCTACAGAAATGAGGGTGCGTCGTATATGCCCGCGCAACTTATATTTTTTTAATAATCAGGAATCTCCAGAATCGGGTCACGTGATCACTTTAGGCCATATTGAATAAACGAAAGTAAATATTTTTGAAGTTCGTTATTTAAAAATCTCGCTAAAAAAAGTAGCGATCATACAGAGTTGTTACAAAGAAAAACAGTTAATTCAAAGATTAAATTATCCGATTGGGAAAATTTACGGTACATACCGAACCCCCTCACTAAAACGGCATGTTACAGCAGCTTACATAAAGATGAGTTAAAAGAATAAAGCAACGTGCAGCCCAATTTAAAAGCGAATTATATTTTTGTCAGGTCAAATATTGCACTGAGAATCGTTCTGGGTTATTTAAACCCAGTATAATTCTCTCTCTCTCTCTCTCTCTCTCTCTCTCTCTCTCTCTCTCTCTGTTGTTCCTCTCCTCTCTCTTTCTCTCTCACTGTTGTATGTCCCTCTTGCTGTTGTCTGTCTCTCTCGATGTTGTCTCTCCCTCCCTCTCTCTCTCTCTCTTCCTATTTCTTTCTGTTGTCCCTCTCCTCTCTCTTCTCTCTCACTGTTGTATGTCCCTCTTGCTGTTGTCTGTCTCTCTCGATGTTGTCTATCTCTCTCTCTCTCTCTTCTCTCTCTCTCTCTCTCTCTCTCTCTCACACACACACACCACAATAATCAGTATATTGTTTATAATAAGCAAATGTTAATTAGAATTCATATTTCACATACATATCTTTGATATTTTGTAGTGTAAAGTTTTTAAATGCCATCCTTGGCCAGTTGAAAAGGGCTCAAAGTAAGTCCTGTGGTAGGGAATCCTTTGGGTAAACGTATAAGACCTATCCTGAGTATTGGTAAAGATCCAGTGATTTAATCCTATGTCCGTCGTCCATGAACGTCGGCGTAATTATGACCAGTAGGGTCGGGGTTAAGTATTGTATCAACCTCAGAGTACTGCCAGTGATTGGCCAAGAGTTAGATCACATTGTTCCGGCCTAGTCTATAAGTAAGAGCGGGCATATAGCACACATTATATGTAAAAAATATGGGCACCTCACGTGGTGTAATGGTTAGCAAGCTAGATTTGCAGACCATTGTTAATGAGTTCGATTCTCATTGGGAGCCCCATACTTCTGGCCTTGTGCCATATCTAAGCTAAGCTTAGTAAATAACTATATGTAAAAAATCTGGGCACCTCACGTGGTATAATGGTTAGCGAGCTAGATTAGCATACCATTGGTAGTGAGTTCGATTCCCACTGGGTGCCCCACACCTCTGGCCGTGTGCCACATCTAAGCTAAGCTTAGTAAATAACTATATGTAAAAAAATCTAGGGCACCTCACGAGGTGTAATGGTTAGCGAGCTAAATTAGCATACCATTGGTAGTGAGTTCGATTCTCACTGGGTGCCCCACACCTCTGGACGTGTGCCACATCTAAGCTAAGCTTAGTAAATAACTATATATAAAAAATCTAGGGCACCTCACGTAGTATAATGGTTAGCAAGCTAAATTAGCAGACCATTGTTAGTGAGTTCGATTCTCACTGGGTGCCCCACACCTCTGGCCGTGTGCCACATCTAAGCTAAGCTTAGTAAATAACTATATGTAAAAAAATCTAGGGCACCTCACGTGGTGTAATGGTTAGCAAGCTAAATTAGCAGACCATTGTTAGTGAGTTCGATTCTCACTGGGTGCCCATACTTCTGACCTCGTGCCACATCTAAGCTATGCTTACTAAATAACTATATGTAAAAAATCTATGGCACCTGACGTGGTATGATGGTTAGCACGCTAGATTAGCAGACCATTGTTAGTGAGTTCGATTCTCACTGTGTGCCCCACACCTCTGGCCGTGTGCCACATCTAAGCTAAGCTTAGTAAATAACTATATGTAAAAAAATCTAGGGCACCTCACGTGGTATAATGGTTAGCAAGCTAAATTAGCAGACCATTGTTAGTGAGTTCGATTCTCACTGGGCGCCCACACCTCTGGCCGTGTGCCATATCTAGCTAAGCTTAGTAAATAACTATATGCAAAAATCTAGGGCACTCACGTGGTGTAATGGTTAGCAAGCTAGATTAGCAGATCATTGGTAATGAGTTCGATTCTCACTGGGTGCCCTACACCTCTGGCCGTGTGCAACATCTAAGCTAAGCTTAGTAAATAACTATATGTAAACATCTAGGGCACCTCACGTGGTGTAACGGTTAGCAAGCTAGATTAGTAGACCATTGTTAGTGAGTTCGATTCTCACTGGGCGCCCCACACCTCTGGCCGTGTGCCATATCTAAGCTAAGCTTAGTAAATAACTATATGTAAAAAATCTAGGGCACGTCACGTAGGATAATGGTTAGCAATCTAGATTTGCAGACCATTGTTAGTGAGTTCGATTCTCACTGGGTGCCCCATACTTCTGACCTTGTGCCACATTTAAGCTCAGCTTAGTAAATAACTATATGTACAAAATCTCAACACGTAGCTCTTCCCATATTTTTTTTTAGCTTTTTAGTGCTAATACAAACTTAACCGTAACCCAGCAAGAACGTTAAACGGTAGGTTTTTTTTTAAATAAAATGAATACGTTAGTATTATCTGCGTTATTCGGACTATTGTCCCCATCTTCATTGTTATTTGTACAACGTTTCGGCCGATATACCCACCGGCCTTCTTCAGGTATTTCTTGTCGGACTCAGGGACCTTCTCGGAATCGGGAACCTATTCGGACTCGGCAACTTTCTTGTAGTATTCGGGAGCCGGAATTTTCAACCTAACCCTTTATTTATTCCACGGGGGCATCCCGTTCTCATTCCGCTAACCATAGCTGGGATAGGAGTTATGTTAATTAATTATTTTATTAACTGCTTTCCCTCAGGATTGAACTCGGGTTCCAGAGATAACTGTCATTTAGAACTGTCCTAAACTAACTGCCTTATCCACTCGGCCATGTGTCCAACTGGACAACTGAATGTAAATTTGGGAACTTATAAACCTAATGTCTTGATTTGGCTAGAATATCTACCTATTTTACTTATGTACAAATAACAATGAAGATGGGGACAAATAGTCAGAATAACGCAGATAATACTAATCTTCAAGCCTCATCTCAAACATTCAGAGAAATAGAATATGTGTTAGAACGTCCTTAATTTAAGATTATTGCAATTTAGAGTACAGATTGCAAATTAATATTTTGTGGGGTTTGCGTTCGCGCTAAACTTAATTTTTCGATCTTCCAAAATGTCGATGTAATAGAGATAACCATGTAATGTAGTGTGGAATTTAATTAACTATTACGAAGCAACTAAATGATAACTTTATCGGCTCATCCTTTGCGGTGGATGACATTTTAATTTACCTATCTATCTATCTATCTATCTATGGCTTCAATTATTAGTGATTTTTGTATATAAATATGTGAGCTCACAATTAATATGATTTTTTAATATCTCTCTCTCTCTCTCTCCCTCTCTCTCTCTTTTTCTCTCTCTCTTTCTTTCGCTAGCACACAACTATTCTTCTACAAGGTTGGGGTTGGCATTTTATAACACATGCAGGTTGATATGTAAATAAAAATGAAACTAATAACTCCAATTCTCTTCCCCTCTCTCTCTCTCTTCTCTTTCTCTCTCACACACTCACTCTCTTTATGCCGTCTGTCTGTCTGTCTGTCTGTCTCTGTCTTTGTCTCTCTCTCGCTCTCTCTCTCTCTCTCTCTCTCTTTCGCTCTCTCTCTATGTTGTTTCTGTCCCCTCTCCTATATATCTGTCTGTCTGTCTGTCTCTCTTTTTCTCCCCTCTGTCTCTCTGTCTCTGTTCATCCTCTCCTCTCTCTCTCTCTCTCTCTCTCTCTCTTCTCTCACTCTTTATGTCTGTTTGTCTCTGACTCTGTCTCTCTTCTCTGTCTCTCTATGCCTGTCTCTATGTCTGTCCTCTGTCCTCTCTCTCTATATATATATATATATCTGGTCTGTCTGTCTGTCTCTCTCCTCTTCTTTCTTCTCTTCCCTATATCTTGTTTCTCTTTCTGTCTCTCTCTCAGCTCAATGGGTTAAATAGCACCAAAACTATTCTTCTACAACGCCGGCTTTGGCATTAAATAACCCATGAACATTGATATGCCATTAAACAAGAAATCAATTAACCAAACCCGTTTCTCTCTTCTCTCTCTCTCTCTCTCTCTCTCTCTCTCCTCTCTCTCTCTCTCTCTCTCCGCTTCCTCTTTCTTTCTGTTGTCCCTCTCGCTCTCTCTTTCTCTCTAGCTGTTGTATGACCTCTGTTGTCTTTCCTCTCTCGATGTTCGCCCCCCCCTCTCTCTCTCTTCTCTCTCTTCTCTCTCTCTCTCTCTCTCTCGCCTAGCACCAACAATATTCTTTACAAGTCGGCTTTGGGCATCAAATATGACATGACGGTGGTATGTAATAAAAAGAAGAAACACAACCCCCTTTCTCTCCCCCGTCTCTCTCTCACTTCTCGTCTCTCTCTCTCTCTCTCTCCTCGTCATCTCTCTCTCTCTCTCTCTCTCTCACGCTAGCACCACAACTATTCTTCTCAAAGGTGGCTTTGGCATTAATATGACATGAAGGTTTGGTATGTAAATAAAAAAAGAAACTAACAACCCCTTCTCTCTCCCCCCCTCTCTCTTCTCTCTCTCTCTCTCTCTCGCTCCCAGCCCCTTTTTTCTCTTTTCGAGATCTCTTGATATTGCGTCTCGTATCTTTTCTCAACAGAGAAGACTCCGAAGGGCTAGGTGAAAGTTCAGGGAAAATGAGATATTGATCCGTCAGTTGAGCGGATCCAGTTTTCGCGAACATTTCCGTACAATCGTCAGATATTTCGCACATTTCCGAATCACTTGCCATCAGGACAGTGAATTTTCTTACTTTCACGAAAGCCCATTTCCATCACTTAGTATATATATATATATATATAATAGATTATATATATAATAAAGGTAAAATGGCTATGAATCCGACATTATGTGTTAGAAAGGTTTGTAGAAAGATACAACAATATGTTTAGAAAGTTTTGCTGACAGAAATCTGTTTTCGACAATATGAAGAGGGTCTTTATGCAAAGCTCAACAATTGTTAAACGGAAAGTCGACTAAATATATCATTAATTATGAGGAACAGAAACACTCGTTCAGTACCGTCGGGAATTTCAAAAAATTGTAAATAAATGCGTATTTTATGTTTAAAATAAAATAAGTTTTGTTGTTCTAAAATTATAAGCATTTTATCAATAAAAAANAAAAAAAAAAAAGCTCAAAGCCTCAAACATTTTTGAAAATTTCCGACAGCTGGGATCTGTTTTTGGTAACGTGGCGGAGCTGAAATGAGTAGTGTGGCATTCCCCTCAAACGAAAAAAACCAAACCAAACTGGAACCACATCCTCCCCTTGATGATGAAATCCCCCCTAAGGCTCACACCACCAGGCCTGCGGAGTTTGAACCTATCCTGTTTTTTTCTGTTTGAGGTGGAATGCCAAACTTCATCCGAGCTCCGCCATTTACCAACAGATAAGCTGTTCGGAATATTTGCAAAAAATGTTTGAGCTTGTTGCAGCTTTTTTTTCTTTTATTTAATGGATTAAAAATGCTTATAATTTTTAGAAAATAAAACTTATTTCATATTTTAACATAAAAACGCATTTTTCAATTGTTTGAAATTTCCGGTAGCTGACGAGTGTGTTCTGTTCCTCATAATTACATGATATATTTATTTCGACTTTTCGTTCTACAATGTTGCTTGATAAAGACCTCTTCATATTGGTCGGAAACAGATTTCTGTCAGCAAAACTTTAACATATTGTTGTTCTTCTACAAACTTTACACATATGTCGGATTCATATCCAGATTTTACCTTTCATATATATATATATATATATATATATACTATATATATAAGTGATGGAAATGGACTTTCTGAAATTGAAGAAATGTCTTTCCTGAATGGTGATTTCGCGAAATGTGCGAAATATCTGACGATGCACCAGGGAAATGTTCGAGTGGAAAAACTGACCGCTCAACTGACGGATTCATATCTTCATTTTCCGCTGAACTTTCACCTAGCCCTTCGAGTCTTCGGTTTGAGAAAAAGATAGGAGACAAATATCAAGAGACTCGAAAGAGAAAAAGGAAGAGATGAGAGAGACGACAGAACAGACAGAGAGAGAGAGGGGGAGAAGAGAAGGGGTTGTTAGTTCTTTTTTCATTTTACATACAACCTTCATGTGTCAGATTTAATGCCAAAGCCGACCTTGTAGATAGATAGTTGTGGTGCTAGAGAGAGAGAGAGAGAGAGAGACAGAGAGAGACAGAGACAGACTGGCGAGAGAGAGAGAGACATAGAGAGGAGAGAGACGAGGGGGAGAGAGAGGTAGTCTTTCATTTACATACAACTTCATGTATTATTTAATGCAAAGCCGACCTTGTTGAATAACAAAGCTAGAGAGAAAGAGAGCGAGAGGGACAACAGAAAGAAAGAGGGAGCGATGAGAGAGAGAGAGACGAGAGAGAGAGAGAGAGAGAGAAACCGAGAGAGAGAGAGAGGAGAGATATGGAGGAGACGACGAGAGAGAGAGAGAGAGTGAGAAGAGGAGAGAGAGAGAGGAGAAATGGGTGAGTTGGTTATTTGATTCTTTGTTTAATGCATATCATGTTATGGGTTAATTTAATGCCAAAGCGGCGTTGTAGTAAGAATATTTTGGTGCTATTTAACCCATAGCTGGAGAGAGAACAGAAATGAAAACAAGAGACATATGGGAAAGAGAGAGAGAAGACCAGACAAGAGAACAGACCAGACAGCAACAGACAGATATATATATATATATAGAGAAGGAGCGGGACAGGGACAGACATAGAGACAGGCAAGAGAGACAGACAGAGACAGAGTCAGAGACAAACAGACATAAGAGAGAGAGAGAGAGAGAGAGAGAGAGAGAAATGAAGAAACAGAGACAGACAACAGAGGAAAAAAGAGAGAGAGACAGACAACCGATATATATAGATGAGGGGCAGAGACAAGACAGAGAGAGAATGAGGAGAGAGAGGAGAAGAGGAGACAAAGACGACAAAGCAGACAGACAGACAGACAACAGACATAAAAGAGATGAGAGAGAGAGAGAGAGAGAGAGACAAAGAACGGAGACGACAGAAGACAGACAGGCATAAAGAGTAGTGATGTGAGAGAGAAAAGAAGAGAAGAGAGAGGGGGGAGAAGAATTGGGTTATTGTTTCATTTTTATTTACATATCAACCGCTGTGTTAATAAAAATGCCAACCCCAACCTTGTAGAAATAGTTGTGTGCTTAGCGAAAGAAAGAGAGAGAGAAAAAGAGAGAGAGAGGGAGGGGGAGAGAGAGGAGGATTAAAGAATCATATTAATGTGAGCTCACATATTAAACAAAAAATCATAATAATTGAAGCCATAGAATAGATAGATAGATAGATAGCATAGGTAAGTTAAAATGTTCAGCGCAAAGGATGAGCCGATAAAGTTCATTATGAATGCTCGTTAAGATAATTAATTAAATTCCACACTACATTACATGGTTATCTCTATTACATCGACATTTTGGAAGATCGAAAAATTAAGTTAGCGCGGAACGCAAACCCACAAAATATTTAATTTGCAAATCTGTATCTAATCTGCACATAACTTAAATTAAAGGAGTTTCTAACACATATTCTATTTCTCTGAATGTTGAGATGAGGCTGAAGATTAGTATTTATCTGCGTTTATTCTGATAATTGTCCCCTATCTATTTATTTCATAATAAATAGGTAGATATTCTAGCCACAATCAGACATTAGGTTTATAAGTCCAGAATTACATTCAGTGTCCAATTGGACACATGGCCGATAGGACAAGGCAGTTAGGTTTTAAGAAATTCTAAGAAATTCGGAAACCGATGCTTCAATCCTGAGGAGAAAGCAGTTAATAGAAATTAATTAATAACAGTAAACTCTATCCCAGCTATTGGTTAAACGAATGAGAAACAGGTCCCCCGTGGAATAAATAAAGGGTTAGGTCTATGCAAAAGTCCGTGATGGCTCCCGAATATCAAAGAAAGTTCCCCGAGTTGTAAAAGAAGGTTCCCGATTCCAGAAGGTCCGAGTCCGACATAAGAATACCTGAAGAAGGGCCGAAACGTGTGTACAAATAAAAGAAGTGGGGACAATAGTCGAATAACGCAGATAATACTAACACGTATTCATTTTATTAAAAAATAAAAAACCTTACAGTTAACGTTATTTGCTGGTGTACGGTTTAGTAGTATTAGCACTAAAAATTTTTAAAAAATATGGGAAGAGTACGTATTTGGATTTTTTTAACATATAGTTATTTTATAAGCTGAGCTTAGATGTGGCAACGTCCACGAGGTGTGGGGGCACCCAGTTGACAGAATTCGAACTCATTAACATGGTCTGCTAATCTAGCCTTGCTACACATTAACCACGGTGAGATGCCTTAAGATTTTTTTACATATAGGTTATTTAATCAGCTTAGCTTAGATTGTGGCACAAGGCCAGAGTATGACACCAGTGAGAGAATCGAACTCAATTAACAATGGTCTCTATCTTAGCTGCTACACATCTCATACCACGTCAGGTGCCCTAGATTCTTTAAGTTATAGTTATTTACAAGCTTAGCTTAGATGTAGCACACGTCCAGAGGTGTGGGGGCCCCCAGTGAGAATTGAACTCACTAACAATGGTCTGCCATAATTTAGCTTGCTAAACCATTACACCACGTGAAGGTGCCCTAGATTTTTACATATAGTATTAGAGCATGCTTAAGATTGTCGGCACAAGTAAGAAGGATTGGGCACCCAGTGAGAATCAAAACTCACTAACAATGGTCTGCTAATTTAAAGCTCTGATAACCATTACACACGTTGAGGTGCCCTAGATTTTTTTACATATAATATGTGTGCTAGATGCCCGCTCTTACTTATAGACTAGGCCGGAAACAATGTGATCTAACCTTGGCCAATCACTGGCAGTACTCTGAGGTTTAATACAATATTAACCCGCGACCTACTGGTCATAATTACGCGGCGTTCCTAGACGACGGACTAGATTAAATCATCTGGAACCTTTACCGAACGCAGGATAGAGTCTATACGTTTAGCCAAGCGATTCCCTACAGCAGATTACCTTTATGCCGCTTTTCCAACTGCCAGGATGACACCTTAAAATTACACTACAAGTATATCAAAGATATGTATGTGAATTGGAATTGCCTAAATTAAATTTGACTATTATAAAAACAATGTATACTGATTAGTTTGTGGTGCTAGCGGAGAGAAAGAGAAGAAGAGGAGAGGGAGAGCGGAGAGGAAGAGAGTCATAGGGGGAGAAGAGAGGCAGGTAGCGAGGACGAAGGCAGGACCGCACGAGGGGGTGAGAGATAGAGACCAAATCGTGGAGAGGAGCACAGGGACAACAGCTAGAGGGACATACAAACGAGTGAGAGAGAGAAGAATGAGGGAGGAGGACAAACCCAGACAAGAAAAAAAAAGGGTAAGAAAGAGAAAAGAGTGAGAGATCAGAGAGAGACGAGAGAGAGGAGAGAGAAGACAACATTTCGCGGAGAGAGATAAAGACAACAGCAACTGAGGGACGCTACAACAGTAGGGGAGATAAGAAAAAAAGATGATGGACCGCCAGGAGGGCGAGAGGGCAAACAACAGGAAAAGGAGAAAAACAAGGAGACGGAGAAAAGAGGACGTGAGTGAGAGAGAGGGGAGACGATGAAGAGAGGTGATGAGGGATAGAGGAGCAACCACGGATGACAGAACTACTCTCGACGTAACGCCCGACCACGAAACTGCAATTCGAGTCGACGGAAAGAACGAGAGAGCCGACGATGATAAGCAGGAGCACGGAGAAGTTGGTGACAGAGTCGCAGGCAGAGACGGACACGAGGACATGTGATAGAGGAGACGGATGGGAGAGCGAGTAGGAAGGGAGGCAATGAGGAGAGATCCTGGAGGGAGAGGAGAGAGAGGATGAGACGGACGGACGGTGGAGAGAGCAGCGACAACATCCTCGACTAGAGGACATAATGACAACAGCAAGATGCACGATACAAACCCAGTGAGGAGAAAGAGAGAGGGAGTAGGGACAAACAGACAAAGAAAGAGAGAGTGACGAGAGAGAGAGGAGAAGAGAAGAGATAGAGAGCAGAACAGACAGACAATCATCGAGAGAGAACAGACAACAGCAGAAGACAGATACTAGAGCCACATGTTAGAGAAGGAGAAAGAGAGAGCGTATCGACGAGGACAACCAGTACAAGATAAAGAGGAACGGTAACGCGCCGAGAGACGGACGCGACGGACTCGGCATAGGCTGCACGCGTGGATCACTATGCTCGAAGGGCGAGATACGATGAGAGAGAGCAGAGCACGCGGAGAGAGAGAGAGGAGAGAGAGACAACATCCGAAGAGAGACGAAAAAACAGCAAAGAGGGACATTACATAACAGCTAAAAGGAAAGAAGACTTCGAGAGCTGAAGGGGACAACAGAAAAAAAGAGGAGAGACGAGACGAGAGGGGGGGGAGAGAGAACATCGAGAGAGACAGACAACAGCAAGAAGACATACAACGCAGTAGAGATGAGAAAAGATGACGTGGAAAGGGCACACCAGAGAAGAAAATAGGCAAGAGAGAGAGACGAGGAGGAGAGGCGATGCGACTGCGAGAGACGAGAGAGAGAGATTATGACCGAGAGAAGACAAAGGCAAGAGGTGACATACAACCAGTAAGAGACAGAAAGAGAGAGCGGAAAGGACAACCAAATAAATGACGCAGTCACGACACAAATCAAAGCAGACCAAGTACCGTAAATTAGGACAAATGGATGGAGCAATAGAGAAGAGGGGGAGAGAGAGATAAACCATCGAGAGAGACAGACACAGGCAAGAAGAAACAATACAACAGTAAGAGCAGAAAGAGAGAGGAAAGGGACAACAGAAATAAATCAGGAAGAGAGAAGCAAGAGGAGGGGAGCAGTGAGAGAAGTAGAACAATCCAGAGTAGACAGACAACAGCAAGAAAGGACATACAACAGATAAGGAGAGAAAGAGTAGAGGAAGAGGGACAACGCGAAGAGAGAAAGTAGCGGAAGAGAGAAGCGAGAGAGAGAGAGACGCGCGCGAAGCGAGATGAGAGAGAGGGACGAGAGAGAGAGACAACATCAATGAGCGACACTACAATAGTAAGCAGAAGAAACAGAGACGAGGGAAAGGGACAACAGATAAGGAAAATAGTGGAAGAATGACTGAGATGAGAGACGAGGGCTGGGGAGGAGAACGAGAACACGATTCCTTGAGAGCAGATCAGACAACAGCAAGAAGACATACAACAGTAAGAGAGAGAAAGATGATGAGAGAGGGACAACAGAAAGACAAGTAGGAAGAGACTAAGAGAGACGAGAGAAGATGAGCGAGGCGAGCGAGAGAGAAGACGAGAGAAGGAGCAGAGAGAGAGACAACAGGCAAGAAGAAGCGAATACAACAAGTAAAGAGTAGAAAGAGATGAGGGAAAGCGACAACAGAAAAGAAAATTAGGAAGAGAGATGAGACGAGAGAGGGGGAGAGATAGAGAACATCGAAGAGGAGAGACAAGGATCAACAGCAAGAAGGACATACAACAGTGAGAGAGAAAGAGAGAGGGAGAGGACGACCAACAAAAAGAAATAGGAAGCAGAGAAGGAGAGAGAGAGCGACGCGACGCGAGATCGAGAGAGAGAGAAGAGAGAGAGAAGACAACAGCTAAGAGGGACAACAAACAGTTTCTTACACGACGAGGACTAATATGAAATTGAGGGGGAAAGGGTGACAACAGAAAAAGAAATAGGAAGAGAGAAGATAGAGAGGGGGCGACGCAAGATGAGACACCTCGAGAGAGCACAGACAAACAGCAAGAAAAGGACATACAACAGTAAGAGGAGAAAGAGAGAGGGAAAATGGACAACAGAAAAAATAGGCAAGAGACGAGAGAGAGGGGGGCGGAGAGATGAGATCACATCGAGGCAAGGAACAGAACAACAACCAAGAAAGGCAGCACACCGAACAGTAAGAGAGTAAAGAGACGTGGGAAAGTGGAGCAACAGAAAGAATGATAGGGAAGAAGAATGAGAGGGGGGGGAGAGAGAGAAAACATCGAGAGAGGACAGACATACAGCAAGAGGACATACAACAGCTAGAGAGAACAGAGAGAGGGAAAGGGACAACAGAAAAACAATAGGACAGAAGAGAGAGAGAGACGACGGGGGGGGCGAGACGAGAGAACATCGAAGAAGACAGACAACAGCAAGAGGAACATACAACAGTAAGAGAGAAAGAGATGAGAAGGGACAACCAGAAAGGAAATAGGAAGAGAGAGAGAGAGATGAGGGCGGGGAGAGAGAGAACATTCGGACAGAACGAGATAATCATGACATTCAGCAAAGGTTAAAGGACAGTACAAACAGGCTGAGAGGCAGAAAGAGAAGAGGTCGAGAGGGACAAACATGAAAGAAATAGGGAAGAGAGAGCACGGTACGTAGAGAGAGAGCGAGCGAAGCGACTGAGAGACGAGAGAGAGAGTAAGGAGAGAACAACAGCAAGAGGGAGCATACAATCAGTAAGAGAGAAACTGAACGAGAGGGAAAAGCGGATCCAACAGAAAGGAAATTAGGCAAACGATAGAGACGAGAGACGACGAGGTGGGGTGAAGAGACTACCTGACGACATCCGAGGAGAGAACATGACACAGCCAAGTAAGGACATACCAACAGTAAAGAGAGAATAGAGAGAGAGGGCGGATAGGGCCAACACGAAACAGAAATAGGAAGGAGAGAGAGACGGGGGGAGAGATGCAGAGACATCGCGAAGGGAGAGACAGACAACAGCAAGAGGGACATACGAACAGTAAGAGGAGAAAGAAGAGGGATAAGGGATCACACAGGAAAGAGAAAAATAGGTAAGAGAGAGAGAGAGAAGAGGGGGGAAGAGAGAGAAAACATCGGAGAGAGACAGCAACAGCAAGAGGACATACAAACAGTAAGAGAGAAAGAGACAGACGGCGGACAATCAAAGGGACAACAAAAGAAATGGGAAGAGGAGCATAGAAGACGAGCGGGGGGAGAGGAAGAACATCGAGATTGAGACAGACAACAGCCAATGACATCCAGGGACATACAACTCAGTAACGTGAGAGGAAAGGAAGGGCAAAAGGGGACCAACGAACTAAGAAATACGAAGATGAGAGGGGGGGTGGAGAGAGAGACATCGAGAGCGAGACAGACAACAGCAGAAGACATCATCAACCAAGTAAGAGAGAGAAACGACCTAACGAAGGGAGAATACGGTATGACAACAGAAAGAAATAGGAGAAGAGACGGAGAATGGGAGGGGGAGAGAGAGAGAACATCGAGAGTAACCAGACCAACAGCAATGAGGGACTTACAACAGAAGAGAGGAATTAGTAGAGGGACAAGGGCGACAACAGAATAGAACATTAGAAGAGAGAGAAGACGCGGAGGGGGGAGAGAGAGAAGAGAACATCGAGAGCAGAGACCAGACAACAGCAAGAGGAACACTACACAGTAAGAAGAGAAAGAGGAGCAGGCGAAAGTGACACAGAAAGAAATAGGTAAGACTTGGAGAGAGAGATGGGGAGAGATTAGAACATCGGAGAGAGACAGACACACAGCAAGAAGGACATACAAACACTTAAGAGAGAAAGACGGAGGGAAAGGCCGACAACAAGAAAGGAAAAGGAAGAGAATACGCAGAGCATGGGCGGGGAGAGAGAGAACTAATCAGAGAGACAGACAACAGGCCAACGGAAGACGACATACACAGTTAGAGGAAAGAGAGAGGGAACAGGACAACAGAAAGAAATAGGGAGAGGAGAGAGAGAGAGGGGGGAGAGAGAGAACATCGAAAGAGAGACAGACAACAGCACAAGAGCGACTACAACAGTAACGACGAGAAAGAGAGAGGGAATAAGGACACAGAAAAATAGGAAAGAGAGAGCGAAGAGAGAGGCGGGGAGGAGAGAGAACATCGAGAGAGACAGACAACAGCCAAGAGAATTACAACAGTAAGAGAACCGAAAAGAGAGAGGAAAGGGACAACAGAAAGAAATAGGAGAGAGGAGAGAGAAGAGGGGGAGAGAAAGAAACATCGAGAGAGAAAGACAACAGCCAAGAAGGACATTACACAACAGAAGAGAGGAAAGAGAGAGCGAAAGGACAACAGAAAGATAATAGGAGAGAGAGCAGAGAGAGAGAGAGGGGAGAGAGACAACATCGAGAGAGAAGAGACAGACAACAGCAAGAGGGACATACAACAGTGTAGATGAGAGAAAAAGAGAGAGGGAAGAGGGACAACAGAACGAAATAGAAGAGATGAGAGAGAGAGGGGAGAGAAGAACATCGAGAGAGACAGACAACAGCAAGAAGGACATACAACAGTAAGAGAGGAAAGAGAGAGGGAAAGGGACAACAGAAAGGAAAAATAGTAGGAAGACGAAAGACGAGGGGGGGAGAGAAGAATCATCGAGAGAGACAGACAACAGCAGAAGGACATACAACAAGTGAGAAGAAAGAGAGAGAGGGAGGGGACAACAGAAAGAAATAGGAGAGGAAGAGAGAGGAGAGGGGAGAAGAACATCGAGAGAGAGACAGACAACAGCAATGAAGGACTACAACAGTAAGAGAGAAAGAGAGAGGGAAAGGGACAACAGGAAAGAAAGATGGAAGAGAGGAGAGAGGGGGTTAGAGAGAGAGAACATCGAGGAGAGACAGACACAAGCAAAGAGACATACAACCCAGTGAGCGACGAAAGAGAGAGGGGAGGCGGAAACAGAAAGAAAATAGGAAGAGAGATGAGAGGAAGAAGAGAGAGAGAACATCGAGAAGACAGAAAGACAGCAAGAGGAACCATACAACAGTGAGGAGAAAGAAGGGGAGAGGGACAACCATAAGAAATCAGGAAGAGGAGAGAGAGAGGGGGGAGAGGAGAACATCGACAGAGACAGACAACAGCAGAAGGACATAACAAACAGTAAGAGAGAAAGAGAGAGGGAAAGGGACAACAGAAAGAAAGGAAGAGAGAACGAGAAGAGGCAGGCGAGTAGACGAGAACATCGAGAGAGACAGACAAACAGGCACAAGTGCAAGGAACATACAACAGTAAAGCAGAGAAAGGCACTGAGGGGAAAGGACACAGAAAGAATAGCCAGAAAATAGGAAGAGAGAGGAAGAGAGAGAGAGAGTGGGGAGAGAGACAATATCGAAGAGAACAGACAACAGCAAGAGGACATACAACAATGACGAGAGAAAGAGAGAGGGAGGAAGGACAACAGAAAGACAATAGAGAGAAGAGAGAGAGAGGGGAGAGAGAGAATCGAGCAGAGAGACAGACAACAGCAAGAAGGACGACAACAGTTAAGATGAGAAAGAGAGAGGGAAAAGGGACACAGAAAGAAATAGGAAGAGAGAGATGAGAGAGGGGGACGAGATGAAGAGAAACATCGAGAGAGACATGACAACAGCAAGCGAGAAGACATACAACAGTAAGAGAGAAAGCAGAGAGGGACAAGGGACAAACAGAAAGAAATAGGAAGAGATGAGAGAGAGAGGAGAAGAGGGGGAGGAGAGACAATATTCGAGAGAGAGCAGTACATACAGCAAGAGGACATAAACAAGAGAAAGGAGAGAGGCGAGAGGGACAACAGAAAAATATACGGAACGAGAGAGAGAGAGAGACGGACAACATCGAGAGAGACAGCACAGCAAGAGGGTACAGTACAACAGTGAGAGAGAAAAGAAAAGGGAGAAGTGACAACAGAAAGAAATAGGAAGAGAGAGAGAGAGACGAGAGAGGACGGCGAGAGACATGAGAACCATCGAGAGAGACAGACAACAGCAAGAAGGGACATACAACGAAGAGAGGAAAGAGAGAGGGAAAGGGACAACAGGAAGAAAATGAGGGAAGGAGGAGAGATGAGAGAGAGAGAGGGGGTGAGAGCGAGATCAACGAGAGACAAACCCGAGATGCACAGATGAAGAGAGCTACGGCGGGAGAGAGGGGGAGCAACGAGTGAGACATCGAGAAGTGTGCTTGGGAGAGAGACAGACAACAGCAAGCAAGGACATAACAACAGTAAGAGAGAAAGAGAGAGGAGAGGCAAACAGAAAAAGAGAAGAGAGAGAGAGAAGAGAGAGAGAGAGACAACACGAGAGAGACAGGCAACAGAAGTAGGGACAACAACAGTTGAGAGAGAGGAGAAAGAGAGAGGTAGAGGGACACAGAAAGAAAATTAAGGAAGAGAGAGAAGAGAGGGGGAGAGAGAGAAAATTCGAGAGAGACAGACAACATGCAAGAAGACAACAACAGTAAGAGAGAGAAAAGAGGAGGGGGGTAAAGGGACACAGAAAAGAAAATAGGAAGAGAGAGAGAGAGAGGGGGGAGGAGAGAGAACATCGAGAGAGGACAGACAACCCAGCAAGAAGGACATACAACCAGTAAGAGAAGAAGGGGAAAGGACAACATAAAGAGAAATGAAGAGAGAGAGAGAGGAGGAGAGAGAACATCGAGAGAGACAGACAACAGCAAGAGGACATAAACAGTAAGAGAGGAAAGCAGAGAGAGGAAGAGGGACAACAGAAAAAGAAGAAATAGGAAGAGAGAGAGAACGAGGATGAGAGAGAAGAGAGACACACAATCGAGAGAGACAGGCAACGCATGAGGGACAAGACAACAGTGAGAGAGAAAGAGAGAGGGGAAGGGACAACAGAAAGAAATAGGAAGAGAGAGAGAGAGAGGGGGGGAGAGGAGAGAACCGAGAGAGACAGACCAACGCAAGCAAGGAACATACACAGTAAGAGAGAGAAGTAGAGAGGGAAGGGACAACAGAAAGAAATAGCAAGAGAGAGAGAGGAGAGGGGAGAGATGAGAACATCGAAAGAGAACAGACAACAGCAGAAACGAACATACAACAGTAGAGAGAGAATAGAGGAGGGGGGAAATGGGACAACATTAAAGAAATAGGAAGAGAGAGACCGAAGGGGGAGGAGAGAGAGAACATCCGAGAGAACAGGAACAAAACAGCAGAAGGGACAGTACAACAGTAAGAGAGGGAAAGCAGAAAGAGGGAGAGGTGACAACAGAAAGAAATAGGAAGAAGAGAGAGAGAGAGGGGAAGAAGACGAGAACATCGAGAGAGAAAGACAACAGGCTAAGAGAACAGACAAACAGTGAAGATGAGAAAAGAGAGAGAGAGAGGGACAACAGAAAGAAATAGAAAGAGTAAGAGAGAGAGTGTGAGAGAGAGAAAGAAACAACATCGCAGAGAGACAGACAACAGTCCAAGAGGGACATACAACAGTGAGAAAGATAGAAGAGAAGAGAGAGAGAGACAGACAGAACGAAAATAGGAAGAGAGAGAGACGATGAGACGTAGAGACATAAATCGAGAAGGAGAGAGACAGACAACAGCAAGAGGGACATACAACAGTGAAGTGAGAAAAGAAATGAGGGAGAGGACAACAGAAAGAAAAAAGGAAGTAGAGAAGAGAACCGAGAGTGGAAGAGCACGAGAAGAGAAAACCATCGAGAGACGAACAGACAACAGCATAGAGGGACATTCAGCAGTGAGGAGAGAGAAAGACGAGAGGAGAGAGGGACAACAGAAAGAAATAGGAAAGAGAGAGAGAGAGAGAGAGAGAGGGGAGAGAGAGCAACATCGAGAGAGACAGAAACAGCCAAAGAGGACATTCCAACCGTGAGAGAGAAAGAGAAGGAGAGAGGGAAACAGAAAAGAAAGAGAGAGAGAGAGAGAGGGGGAGAGAGAGACAACATCGAGAGAGGACAGACAACCAGCAAAGAGACATACAACAGTTGAGATGAGGAAAAGAGAGGGAGAGACAACTAGAAAGAGAAGAGATGAGGGTGGGGAGAGAGAGAGAAGATAACATCGATTAGCGACAGACAACAGAGAGAGAGAGAGAGAGAGAGAAGGTGAATATGGCCGAGTGGAGAGAGAGAGAAGACGATGAGATAGCGAGAGAGAGAGAATTATACTGGGTTTAAATAACCCAGCTATAATTCTCAGATGCAATAGTTGTGAGCCGACCAAATAATATAATTCATTTGCCAAATTTGGGTGCCACGTTGCTTTTATTCTTTATAAATCATCTGTTATGGTAAACTGCATGTACATTGCCGTTTTATGAGATGGTTCGTTATGTACCGTATTTTTCCCAATGGATAATTTAATCTTTGAATTAAGCTGTTTTTCTTTGTTAAAAACTCGTGTATTATCATTTCAATATTGGCCCTAAAGTGATTCACGTGACACCGATTCTGGAATTCTCTGATTATTAAAAAAAAATTAAGTCGGCGCGGTTGCATATAGACGCACCCTCATTTCTGTAGTTCAGATTCAGGAAAAAAAAGTTTTGCAGTGTATTTAAGCCTATATGTTTGAAAACAGTCTAGTGTGCATTACACAAGCAGAAAACATAGCTGTATAAAAGCAATTTGGCAGTAGAGGCAAGCAATAAGCATACACAAGACATCCTCAATAGAGGAAAATAATAATTAAGATTGGTCAGGCCTACCAGGACGTTTCAAACCTATCACCTACAGTGTATATACGCAGGGCAGTTTTTTTTAGCCAGAATTTTGGAAAAAATGCGTCCTATATGCCCTTTCAAGTCTAGCTGTTACTGATGAGGGTGAAACCCCGAAAAACGCGCGTCTTGCAGAATTACTTTATTATATATACATATAATATATTATATATTATATAGGAGAGAGACAGAGAAGGAGAAGAGAGAGATAGATAGATCACGCGACTTTTGAGCGCACAGCACTCAATCGTTTTAAAACGCGAGGACTTTGTGTTACAATGGTATAAGGAATGTTTTACAGCATCTGAAGGTCGCCAACCGCTTGCATTTAAGCTAGAGAAGGACTAGAGCATTGCTAGTGTACCAGCAATACATTCTAATAATCCAGCATTCCCTTTGTTTTCCATCTTGCAAATCATTGGCGGGGCTGATAATGTCACCTGCGATTCATATAGTACATCAACTTGAAAGAGGTTGTCGGAAATCCTCAGTGGTACGTCGAATCGAGGTAAGCGTCAGTAGCTATATAGTATACTAGTATATATATATATATATATATATATATATATATAAAAGAGAAGAAAAATAAATGGAAATAATTTGCAGTTAATTTTAAATTTTTAATTTATCCATTCAACATTTCAACATCATCAGTTCCGGATTCATTTTCATTTTTTCCAAAACTTACAACACACCACACACCCCAACACACACACACCGACACAAATAATTATATATATCATGAGTATAATATGAAGTAAAGTAAAGGCTCGTTTGGCGGGCAGCCTAATGTTGCGTAGTCAGGCCCAGACAGCGAGAGAGTCTTATCCTTTCGCTTGCGCTAGACCTAAGGAAGATTCTATTTTAGCGATCTGAGGTGGGCGCCACACCTTACATCCGCTTTCCTCACTTTTACCGCACGGCTCCCTGTGCTATCATGCGATGAGGGGCAAGTCTCTATCGACCGTCCTTGGGGCTGAGGCCTACTCCCTGCATCACAACTCTACGACTATGAGCTAAATAGAGAGACGAGTGCCCGACCGAGAGTCCGTGCCTCTATCGATCCAACAGTACACCGGAAGCGTCCGCGCGGTCTCCACCTCATCCAGTCACTGCTCAGGAGCTCGGTCTCGTCCGAGAGATCGAAGAGGACGAAGAGAGAGAGGAGGAGAGAAGAGATTTCAATTAAAAGAATAAAGAAAGAAAAAATCTGTGAGTTTTGTGAGAGAAGAAAGTATAGAGAGAAAAAGAGAGAGAGAGAAAGAGAAACGAGAGTAAATATTTCAATGTGAAAAAAGGAAGAAAGAAAAATGGTATGTGAAATATGAATTTAATGACTATCACTAATACTCCTTACTCACCCACTATTACATAATAATCACGTATCAATATAGAAAGAGAGACAGAGAGAGAAGGACCAGAGCAGACAGACAGAATAGACAGAGAGACAGACAAGACCATCGAGAGAGACAGAGATTTCAATGGAAAAGAAGAAAGAAAGAAATGTGTGTGGTAGTGGAGGAGAGATGAGAGGAGAGAAGAGAAAGGAAGAGAGACGAGAGCGATGGCGCGTGAGGGGGAGGAGGGATTCAGGTAGTTAGAGCTGGATGACGGAAGGGGGAAGGGAGAGAGAGAGGTGGAGGAGATAGAGAGAGAGGAGGGCGGTAGAGAGAGGTAGTTTTCCAGAAATCAAAGAATGAATAAATGTTGATGTTAGAAAAATTCTTTTCGCCCCGAATGAACAAATTAAAGAATTCAATCGCCTCTCAATCTTCATCAAAAGTGCTAAAAGAAGACCGGAGGCATATCAGCCGAAACGTTGTACAAATAATAAGAAGATGCGGACAATATCCGAATAAGCGGCAGATAATGACCTTAAAAGATTTGTTAGGCTTATTTCCTATTACCACAAGCATGAACAAGGATCATCACTGTGGAAGAAGCCTTGAAGCAATTTATGTTGTAGCAAGAGACAAACATTTACGAATGATAAACATCTTTCGAACAGTCGACTTTCACAACTATGGCTCCGCTACTTACTTCCTGGCTGGTCTCAAGTACTTTTAACCCTGTACCAGGACTAGGTGAAGACGAGTAAATATCTCCAAAGTGTTTATTCGCTAGAAAAGGTGTATTTGATACGATTTCTCATAGAGTTACTATTCATTCTCTCTCCTTCTCCTTCTTCTCTCCTCTCTCTTCTCTCTGTGTTTCCTTTTCTTTCCTCTCTCCTCTCTCTCTCAGACCGGTTGCTTAACCAGCGGTTGTAAAAGAATCCAGTCTTCCCTGACTATTTACCATAGCTACGGGATGAGGAGACGAGAGTAGGATCATGCCTTCCCAAGGGCATTAGCGCTTGGCAAAACGCTATGGTTCCTCGTCTAGGATTTGAACTCAGGGTGACGAGTCCATATCTTATGATTTAATCATTACATCACGGCTCTCCATATTATGCGCATCTAAATACGCTTGTTTTGTTATTTTTTTGTTTTGTTTGTTTTGTTTTCCAGCTCGGCGGCGTCACGTTTGAACTGGTGGCTACGAGCATCTTATGATTACCATTACCATCACGCGCTTAACATTAATATATGCGCATCCAAAACGCTCTGTTTTGTTTTATTTATTTTCTTTGTTTTCACCAGTGGCGGCGGTCCAGGGATTTGAACTCGGGCCTACGCAGTCTTTTTCTTATGAATTCAACATTACTCACGCGTTCGCATTATTATGTGCATCTAAATAACGCTTGCTGTTTTTTCTTTCTTTTCTTTTTCTTTTTTTTTTTTTTTTTGAGTGGCGGGTTTGATGTCCAGTGATTGAAACACGGCGCGTACGAGGTCCATTTCTTATGAAATTTCACACAGCACGCTTCCATTATTATGCCATCTAAGTAAGTTTTTCTTTTTTTTTTTAGAGATTTTTATTTATTCTTTAGTGGTGTAGAAAGTGCAGTTTCCACGTCCAGGATTTGAACTCGGGGCGACGATCCATTGCCACAAAAGACTTTAACCATACACAACGCGTGCCAGTTATTACGCGCATCTAGCCCTAGCTTTCCATTTTTTTTTCTTTTTTTTTTTTTTCTGACTGGTGGTGGAAAATGCAATTACCACGTCCAGATTTGAACTCGGGACTACAATCCATTCTTATGAATTTAAAAACCCATTTAACCCCAACCAACCCCCACCCTCGGGGGGCCCTTTTTTTTTCCAATATTATGCGTCATTCTAAAAAAACTTCTTTCTCTTTTTGCGCTACGGTGTGGTGGGGTGGGTGTCCTGTTTTTAGTGTTTGATATCGTTTGTCTATCTGTATACTTCAAATACGCGGCGGAACGCATCCATTTCTGTCGTTTGTTAAGATAAGCTATTTAGTTATCCGATGCCACCTGACACTACCCTAAGGTTGATGCCAAACAACACAAACATTTTCTTTTTTCCGGCGAGGTTCATCAGAGAAGGTCAAAATTTTGGTAGGAGGGCGGCCAAAAAATAAATAAATAAAAATCTTGAGAACCGGGTTACTTGCCGATTACGCCAATAAATTACAGACTCAGTAGGTGTAAAATCTCATTAGCTTCGGAAGAGGAAAAGATTGTTCAAAAGAATGCCCTCGTGGGGAAGAAAAATAATAATTAATAATAAAAAAAACTAACTAAAAAAAAAACCCCAACCAAACGAAACTTTATGACGTATTCACTGACGCATAACCACATATAACTGGGGAATATTACCCCCACGTATTCTTCTGATTTTATTAAGCCGCATCCTGTCAGCTGGTGATTAAGTCTGTAGGTGTAGAATTAGGATAAGTCGTCGACTCGTGCTACACCACATAAGGAGTATAACCTCTTTCTTCCCAAAGTGACGCGCAAATAGACGTCACACAATCATCACTGGAGAAAGTCAGTCTTTGACGCTTTCAATGTCCTAACATCCCTCTTCCCCAAAAAATCAATAACATGGTCTGCGGTCCACCTGTTTGATGTCCGAGATTGGAATGTTTCTTTAACTCGAGAATATGTACATACTCATACATATGATACCAATGTTGGGTATTACAACAAAAATGTTCTTTTACTATAGAGCGTGGGGGGGGACGAGATAGACATAGGTAGGATAGAGAGATGCTCAACTTTACTTCTTTTGGCCAATGGTGATCTTAGTCTTTCTATTCTTTTCTCCATCGTTGAACTTCTATTTCTAGTAGATTATTGTGGGCTGATTGTCTTTGATACATTACTACTCTTGGTCAGTTTCTTTGTTGTGCCAAGACATTCATCAATTCAAGAAACAGAGCCTCATATATTTATTTTTAAAACTTTATTCTTTACTTAACCTAAATTCTTTCTTCTAACTACATAACGCGCGTGTGCATAATAGTCTATGCTTCTATCGACGTTCCAAGCAGGTACTGACCGGTTTTAACTTGGTCCCACGTGACTTCACGTACTTCGCGGGCTTGTTCGTACATATTCCATGGGAAAGTCCCGCCTCGGTGATTATGAAAGGGCCATCCTTCAAAAAATACAGGGTTGACAAATAATCTACGCCCAATCGACTAGATTATGAAACAAATAATCTTGCTTTTTTGTTTTTTTGTTTTGTTTTTACGAATATCAACTCGTTGTGGGTCCATTTAATGCCACAAGTTGTTTGAAAATAAATATTCTTCAACTGCTTGAATACAAGTTTGTTTTCAACGCATGTTTTTCTAATTTTAACCATAGGATGGACCGTAACAGGTTAATACCCACTCCGGCATGAGTGGACCAGGGAGCAATGGTGATAGAGCGGTGCTCCAACATTCCCCAAAAACCTCCAACACTGGAACTCACCATCAGAATAGAATTTAAATCATTCCCGGACATATTAGACCCTCAGCCTGCCTTTCTAGCAACCCATATTGATATAAAAGAGGGGTTGGGAGCTTGTCATAAGGGCAATAGGGTTGGGAACAATCATACTAGGTGTGCTAGCTTCTTGACATTGGCAGCTGATTTGATCGGAAAATATAGCTTGATAAATTTGAATTTTTTATTAAAGTTATTCAGCAGTACCCAAGACATTGACGGCTCGTTTACGTTGCGTCATTCGCGAAAAACAAACTAACTATTACACCCAATTTTTAATAAAATGGAATTATCGCAGTATTATTAATGTATGAAAACACTTACTTGTTTGTTCCAGAATGTGTTTGGAATTTTGCTGCTATAAGGAGCTGGCTTGCAAGCGGTTCACTCTATTTATTGGACTCGCCATAAGCACGTGTAGCAGGAACGGCAACCCGTTATCACAATCCCTTCAGTGCCTGTTGCTGCTTCGTTTTGTATTTATACTGGCTGTATTCTATCTTAGCTCATTGATACTTGGCATCTTCTTGGACGTCGGACTACAGCGTCAGAAAGGTACTCCCAGTGATTGGCCAAGCATTTGGTCAACATAATTATAGAGGTTCTATAAAATAGAGTGGACAATTTTAAACACGCCGTATATTTACACCAAATATCTCAACACGGGGCCACTAAGGAACGATGGTGTAGTGTCCAAAAATATATAAATAGATGAATATATAAATAAATAAAAACTATCTGCATCGCGCAAGTCGCTGTGCAGGCCTATTCTCGTGGTGACAGCCTTTTGGGCACTGACTGCACACAAGCTGTAATTACTTTCTAGGGCTTGCCCTTCTTTTATTCTCCCGCCTCCTGGCTCTCTTTGCTGTCGGGGGCTACTCTCCTGCTACCACACTCCTCTTCGTGTCTTGTTTAATAAGCGCCATGCCGTTCGATTTATCTGGGCATCTACCACCACGTGTTGTGTTAAGTGGCATATCCTCATGTTGTGTCTCCCGCAAGACCATGCTTTAAAGCGGTAGGCGTGTCATAATTCTACCGGAAACGGGAGCCTTTACTAATTCAAAAAAACGTTATCTATGATATTGGAACCAGTCCTTTACCGAGAACGCTACAAAACTCGAGGTGTGTGCAAAAAATGCATTAATCCATCGGCATTCACCCTTCAAGGCGGCTCGACCTCAGGCACTGGCAATTAACCCAGCCCTGCCTTTAAATCAGGGGTAGGTGTTGTCTGGACGGAGATGCCCCCTGGGATCCAAACGACTGTTTGTTAACTGTTGTAAGGTCCAGCGACGGGAATCTCACTGGACTCCGGTCGAAAAAACTCCCGGTGTTGGATAATTCTACAGGTATTGCCTCTCATCCCACCACCCTATGAGGGGGGACCGTGAACCCCCCCACCAAGGACATTTTTTTATGTGGGCCCCACTCACACCCCCTCATAGGTCGCTAGGTTGGAAAATTGCATCGTCCCCATCGGCGCAACTTCGCGCCCCCCAAGTGGGCCGCATCAGTTGGCCAGAACTACTGGTATTTGCCCTCATACCCCACTTGTATGGGCTGGTCAAGGTCCTCGTTTAAAAGTGCGGCCCATCCACAAGCCGGAAGCTCAGGGGTGCGAAGAACAAAAATAATGCGTGATCCTGCGGTATTCCCCCACAAGGCGGGCGCCTCAGGCGCTGGGCAATAAACAGCCCTGCCTCTTTGAATTTCAAGGGGCAGGTATCCTGGGGGATAGCCCCCCTGGGACGCGACGCTATTGTACGTAGCCAGATTTAACATACTATAACATGCAATTGGCTATTTTGTGTATACCAACAAAATTAACCAGTTTACAGTGTGAACGAGAAGGCTAATTTGCCATATTTTCATTTTTTTAAAATTGATTTAAGGACTATCTGTTAGTGTAATGATTCTAATTATTTGGTTTTATTCTTAATGAATATGAGCAAAAATCTCGGGAAATAATCTTATTGGAAAAGAAATCCATAAACAAGAAGAAATAACTGTATTTATTCTTTACTTCAATTTTAACTAAATAGTTTAAATTTGCGAAATTTACAATGAAGACAGGAGTGATGCGAATAAGTTTCAGTTGTACTTATTCTTCGAACCCCCAACATCCTTCTGCGCTTCAAACTCTTTTATTTGCTGTATTTCTTTCATTAATCAATTTCATCGTGGATCTTCACACACTTCATCTAATAACTATGTGCTTAGTGTTATTGATCCACTCTGCCTGTTGACTTTTATCTTAATGACTTATCGAGAAAAAATCTCGGGATAATCTTTAAAAAAAATCTGACCAAAAAAAAAATTGTAATTTTATCTTTATTACCTATTTAACTAAATAAGTTATAAATAGAAAATTTTTAGCAACCGAAAGACGGGTTCTATGGAAGAGTACGTTTTCAGTTGTTCTATTTTCAATCTGTTTCAATCTCAACTCTCTTATTATCTGATCTTATTTAATTTCCACTTAGTCTTTCTAATTTAATATTATATTCTATTACTCGAACTTAGATTACTTGCACCAGGAGATGCAAATGTACATAATCGCCGCCCAGCACCTATATTTGTGCCTTGTGCCAAGACTTGGAAAAAGAACCTTTAGAAAAATGTACTACCGATTATCTGTGATGTTGCGTGCGGTGTCTTTGTGGGAATCACCGAAAACAAAGTAGGTTACGGATAGATAACATCTTTTTTAACGAGAGAAAGCAACGATAAGTCTAGGAGTAAGAAAAACCACAGTCTTTTGGACTCCAAGGAAATCTTGATCTTTTTAGGTGTGTGAACTTGGTTGACCAAGCAGTGAGATGGAACGAATAGAAAGAATCGGAAATATTCGATTTAGTCCAGAAGAAGTCGAAAATTCTAGTGAGAAAGATAATCTTCTGAATTACTTATAGAAATGCTATTTAAGACCCGCAATAGAATCACCGTGGCGCGTTCAGTTGGATCAGTGTAGTCCCGGGTCTGCGCGTATCATGCAGTGAGTGGGTCGAGAGTCACGAGGCAGTTAGAGCCAGGAGGCGTGCTGCGCAGTGCTCAGGTGAACTGAGACTGAGGGTCGCTGATGTCGTTTGAAAACCCGAACTGTAAATATTTCAACACTGATCGAAGTCTAAAACCCATATTTAAGGGAAGCTGACCATTCTGCCCTCTCTCAAAAGTTATCAGGAAGTTGGGAATATACATAAACTTCTTGAGAAGAAAACCCGGGTAGTATTTAGTCTGCTCTATTTACAACGAAAGAAATCTTTTTGAATGGACTCAGCGACGCAAACAGATAGTAAAGTCACTATCGTAAAGGGACGACCGTTGGATAAAGTCAAGCTGGCCGTTCGAAGAGCACTGGGGCGGCCGGAAACTGATACCTTCCCTTGACAAAGAAGTGGGAGAAGATTTTGGGGGCTAGCCTAAGACTGACTGCTACAGCTAGACAATCTGTCTGTATTGTAACAACGAAACTCCGACGTTACGTTAAATACGAATTGGTACCGCTACTGTTTAAATATTTCCTAATCGGTGTACCGTGAAAACGAAAAGCCACAACGTTACACTCAGAACTATGTGCTAGTATATAAAACATATTACTGGCGCATGAAAATATTATGTGACGATGAAAATGGTAAAAAAAAAAGTATAGTAGGCTTCATTCGTCGTGCGAGATTCTTGTGCCGGTTTGAATTTAACGATAGCTTAAAAGACCACGCAAAACTGTAAGCTAGCAATTTAATTGTCCTGATATTCCAAAGAATCGGTTTTTTGTCTGTTAGAAAGTTCCGAGCTAAATTGCGTCCGTTGAGATTGTGGTAGGTGAGTGACTCAAGTTCGTTGGAGTGGTGGAACAGGCCTTTTCAGTGGATCGTATAAAGAGGTTGAAACCTGATACTGATTCAATAACATCGTGATTATATGCGTGATCAGATAATAGCATCGGGTGTTCTAAACTTTCGCTGTCATATTTTCTTCTATGTTTGTTTTGTTACGGCAATATCAACCACGAGTGGGCATTTTTAATGCCGGCAATGTTTTGAAAAGCAATTTTACGCATAGTTTGGAAAGATGAGGTTTTTTCCTTTTTTATTTTTCCTTCTTTTTCCTTCTCTTCTTTCCTTTTCTTTTTCCTTGCTTTTTCCTTTCTTTTTCCTTTTCTTTTTCCTTTGCCTTCTTTTCTCCTTTTCCTCCTTTCCCTTCTTTTCCTTCTCCTTTTCTTTTTCCTTTCTTTCTTCCTTTTCTTTTCTTTCTGTCTTCCTTTCTTTTCTTCTTCTTCCTTTCCTTTTCCTTTCCTTTTCCTTTCCTTTTCTTCTTCCTTTTCTTCTTCCTTTTCTTTTTCCCTTTTCTTCCTTTTCAAATTTTCTTTTCCTTTCTCTTCCTTTTTCTTCTTCCTTTTCTTCTTCCTTTCCTTCTTCCTTTTTCTTTTTTCCTTTGTTCTTTTCCCTTTCCCTTTTCCTTTTCTCTTCCTCTTCTTTTTCTTTTCTTTTTCCTTCTCCTTTCTTCTTTTCCTTTCTTCTTTCCTTTCCCTTTCCTTTCTTTCTTCTTTTCCTTTCTCTTTTCTTTCTTGTTCCTTTTCTTCTGTTCTTTATTCCTTTTCATCTTCTTTTCTTTTTCCTTTCCTTTTTTTTTTTTCTCTTCCTGGTTCTTTTTCCTTTTCTTCTTCCCTTTCTTTCCTTCGATCCCTTTTCCTTTTCTTTTTTCCTTTCTTCGTCCTTCTTTCCCTTTTCTTCTTCCTTTTCTTCTTCTTATTCCTTTTCTTTTCCTTTCTTTCCTTTTCCTTTCTTTTCCTTCTTCTTCCATCTCTCTTTTCTTCAAATATGAGAGGGAGAATCACATCCTGTTGTGTATTTCATTTCTAATTTTAAGGCGGTTTTTTTTTTCATTTCTTGAAATGGTACTCACTTCTTTTTCAACTTGAATTTTTTTTAACTAATATTTTTTTTTTACATATTTTTTACTTATAAATCACCCTGATATCATACAGGTATTAGATTCTGAGATATGGACAAAAATATTCACAACTGACGGGTGTACGAATAATTTTGTCGTTAACTGTATATTCGCACTCATATAGATTTAGATACGCATGGTGTAATGGTTAGAGTCATAGGAAAGGACTCTGTCGACGCGAGTTCAAATCCTAGACGAGGCTGTTTGCATTTCACATAGCGCTTATACGTTTAAGAAAGGTATGAATCCAATTCTCCCTTCAGCTGTGGGTAAATAGTAGGGCAGACTGGCCTCTTTAACCTTGGCTAGGTAACCTGTCTAAGAGAAGGAAATCTCCAAATTCAGACCTGTTAAACTCCGCTTAAGAAGTTGACCTTGTGTCGCATCCTGCTATTGTGTCGCATCCTGGGTTAGGATATATGCTCCCCATACCCCTGGGGTTGGGCACTTTGAGGGGATTTCGATGATGACCACCAACAAAAGCGTAACCGCAATGCTCTCCTATAAAAGGGGTGGAGCACTCTAAGGCGGCCTCTACATACATACAAATGTGTGTATTAAAACAGTTAAAATCACCTGCGCATTCTGTGGGTGAAAATGGCCGAGCGGTTAAGCTGTCCGACTGCTGTTGAATCGATCGGAGTTCTATTCCGGCTGTAGGTAGCTCACAAAATGTCTATCCACACTGAAGAGACTTGATAAGTCGAAACATGTCTGTGGATGACTACATATATATATATATATATATATATATGCATTTGTAACATCTTCACCTGACGATTGCCTCGCATGAAACCAATATGGTCGTGAATGTTTCTTTGTCACCAAACAAATAGATATGTAAAACCTTTATATTATTATTTATTATATTATATATATTATATATATTATATATATATATATATATATATATATATAATATATATATATATATTATATATAATATATATTATATATATATATATATATATATATATATATATATATATGTTTTAGATATAAGTGATGACAGCAAATAGAGCAATAAAGAAAGCACGTGTTATCTCTGCAAAGAATTTAAAACTAAGATAACGTTCCAGGATTTCCTATCCGGGGTTGAGTCCTGAAGCACCGGACACAACTATTTAATGATAAGTACACTGTCAGTGGGTCATGTGTCTTTCCCGGACTTCGTAAAAGAAAAATACAAGTTAAATGAGATTTAAAGAGACCTTCTGCGTGCTTTGTCAATACACGACCTAATATGATCACCACCAGTGATTTGCTTGGTCGCTATGGGCATAGTATGGCATTTCAGTCTCGGAAGACTGTAATAAAGTTTTTGTGCCCCTAAAGTTACAGCACCCTCCTGTGACTGTGAAGACCGATGTTTGAAAACATTCTCGACCAAAGATATCGCATTTGAAGGCTGTCGTTGTGTTCTTCTAGACCTCTTAGCTTCATGGTGTTGCGTCAGGGTGACTTCTGACATGGACAGTCCTCTACGGAGATTCTGCCGCCACCGAGGGCGGTCCTGAGCCAACTTTTCCCAGCTGGAAGGGGCAATGCCAAAGCACCTGAGATCATTCTTGCAGACATCCTTGAATCGCAGTTGGGGGCGACCAATCTGTCTTTTACTAAAGTCGGTATCAGCTAGTCAGCGAGGAAGTCTATCCCCTTTTCAATAGCGCTAGACCAAGGAGATTGTCTTGGCGTCTGAGGTGGAGCGCCATATCTACCACCAACTCCTTACTTTACTGTATGCGTTTCTTTCTTTCTTCTTTCTTTTTCATTTTCCTCACTTCTCTCTCTCTCTCTCTCTCTTCTCTCTCCCCCCCCTTCTCTCTCTTCATTCTTCTTCACCCTTTCTCTCTTTTCCTTTTCTTTTCACTCTTTTCATCCTTCCTCTATCTTCTCTCTCTCTCTCTCTTTTTCTCTCTCTCTCTCTCTCACTTTCACTCTCTCTCTCTCTCACACACTCTTTTTTTCTCTCCTTCTCTCTTTCTCCATTTCTGGAGAACAAAAGGCGAGACATATATTAATGTATTGAATGTATCAATAAAGATATGAGATCACCTAGATCACACCAACTGCACCTCTGCAGGGGAGTAAAATTAAACGTTGGTTCAATTACTTTTATTCTCCGTTAAATGTATACAGGCCTGTCAAATCGCCGACAGATATAAATTTTAGTGCCATTAATCAGAAAGTTGAAAGGGTAAGAAATTTTCTTAAAACTCTAAAATTCTTTTTTTGTCAAAATCTCTCCCAAAGCACTTGGAGTCTCGACATATTGGCACAAACAGACAGTCACTGAGCCCCCAGTGGACATTGATGGAAAATATAAGCATGACATTAATCTTTTGCCGAAAATTAATTCTCACCCCGTTGGCGACAAAACTGCTGCCGATAGACACGTGCTTGATTCTAAAGAGACATCATGACGCTAAAGCTAAATTCCATTTATTTTCTGTGCCAAGTCAAACATTTCAGTGTGTTAAGAGGTGAAGTCCGTTTCCCCGCCAGAGAATTGGGTTGGTCAAGATGTTCATTGTTTTTTTTGTTTTTTTTGTTTTTTTTTGTTTGTTTTTTTGTCGTTAGAATCATCTGACCAGTTAGTGAGGCTTAAAAATAATGTAATCCCCTGCAGATGAGTAAGTAATGTTCATAGTCTGTCCAAAACACACTCTTGGAATGTGACCAAATGAGCTTTATATGTGGGTCGCTTGAAAAGATCATTGACTGACCAAGATGCACTTATACATGAGGTTTATATGAGAGTCGGTTTAAAAGTACATTGGCTGACCAAGATCCTCTCTTGGAATCTAATCAAATGAGCTTTATATGAGGGTCGCTTGAAAATCTAATACTTTTATTGATACTTTCATTGAATGTGACTAAATGAGGTTTATATGAGCGTTGGCTGAAAAGTTCATTGACTGACCAAGATACTCTCATGGAATGTGATTATTGAGCTTTATATGTGGATCGGTTGAAAAGTTCATAGTCTGTGCAAAACACACACTCATTATATATGACCAAATGAGGTTTATATGAAGGTCAGTTAAAAAGTTCATAGGCTGACCAAGATACTCTTATGGAATGTGACCAAATGAGGTTTATATGAGGTTTATATGAGGGTTGCCTGAAAAGTTCATAGGCTGACCAAGATACTGTCATGTAATGTGACTAAATTAAGTTTATATGAGGGTTGGCTGAAAAGTTCATAGACTGACCAAGATACTCTCATGGAATGTGACCAAATGATGTTTATATGAGGGTCAACTGAAAAGATCATAGGCTGACCAAGATACACTCATGGAATGTGACCAAATGATGTTTATATGAGGGTCAGTTGAAAAGTTCATAGGCTGACCAAGATACTCTCATGGAATGTGACCAAATGATGTTTATATGAGGGTCAACAGAAAAGTTCATAGGCTGACCAAGATACACTCATGGAATGTGACCAAATGATGTTTATATGAGGGTCAGTTGAAAAGTTCATAGACTGACCAAAATCCTTCTAGTTTGTTTTGAGAACGTTTTCCCACCTGAGATTTGGGTTGGCCAAGATGTTCGTTCTGTTTTTTCTAATGAGAATCATCCGGCCATTTAGTGGGTCTTAGAATACGCTGTGTCCCCTGCGAGAAGAAGCAAGAAAAGTTTATAGTCTGACCAAGACACTTTCATGGAATGTGACCAATCAGGGTTATTTATCAATAGTGTCCTTTTGTGGTTCACAAACATCTCCCATCGGAAGGTCTATTACTAGAAGAATAGCGAGTTCGATCTTCAATGATGTCACACAATTTCCTTTTCCTTGATTGGTTGCCATACCAAGGTTAAATATACCAATCTTTGGTACTATTTACCCATAGCTGGGGGGAGAACATTTGGAGGCGTACCATTCCAAAAAATATTAGTGCTATGTGAAATGCAAGCAGTTTTGTTCTGGATTTAAACTCTGGTCAATGATTCTGTTTTCTACGAAAATAACCGTTACGCAGAGCGCCTCCCTCAAATAGGTTCGTGACAATGAAGAAAAGAAGAACGGATTACAAGCAATTTTCCCGGGTTGATGCGTTGGGTATTCATGCGTGGCTCATCAAAATTACACAAGGACACCTTCTATGGGTGATTGACTGGCTAGCTGTTTGGTTGGTTTTTAGGTATGACAAACTTTATATTAAAATGGTTGTCGACATTTTAGGGGTTCAGTTGTTCTGTTGTTCAAAGGACCTAGTTCATAAACCTCTGTAGTATATATATATATATATATATATATATATATATATATATATTTATAATATATTTTGATTTTTGTATCTGTATCCGTTTTTGGAAGTACATGTACCAGGTTTGGGCATTAGTGTGAAGCATTAAACTGCTATATCTTCTATTATAAATGGAGATTGTGTGTTTTCCTGTCTGTAACCGAAACTATATTACTATACAAATCACAATTCCCTTTGTTATCTGCATCCCATTCTCCATGATTTTATTTTTTATTTAAACCTCAATTATTAATAAAAAGGTTTTACATCATTAAGACTGTTGACCATATCTACATACTTATAACATGCAATTTTATTTATATATACAACAAAACAGCGGTTTACAGTGTGAATGGGAAGGCTAATTTGCATATTGATCTTTAAAAAATTGATTTTAATAAATATGTGCTTAATATTATTGATTTCTAATTGTTTAGTTTTATCTTATTGAATATGAGCAAAATTCTCTTCAATAAATCTTAAAAGAAATCCCTTAACAAAAAGAAATAACTGTAATATTATTCTTTACTTCCTATTTTAACTAAATAGTTAAATTAGGAATAGGAGTAATTGAAAATGATGGAAGAGTTAGTTTCAAAGTTGTTCTATTTTTCAATCACACCCCCTCTGTTCCAAATTATGTTATCTGCATTTTTATTCAGTTTCATTGGCCTTTCTAATTTAATATGATATTTTATTATATTAAAACTTAAATACTTGCACCCGGAGGGTGCATATATTTGCTAGTTATAATAATGTAGTTATCATAATATATTCATCTGGGAATAAATATCAGACAACTCGTTTTTTTTAGCTTCTTTTATTTAGTAGTAGTGATGAATTTTCGGGGATTGTGATGGGCTCCCTTCTTCAAGAGGCTGGACGGTAGGCTACTTGCTGCTCACTTTTGATGATGATGAGGAGATGCTGGGTGCTGATTGGTTAGTTGGTGATTAATGACTTTGTACTGTGTGTAGTAGTAATCTGATAGGGGTCATGGGGTTGGTGGTATGGGGGTGTAAGCTTTTAGTGTGCCGGTATCTGTGTTTAGTCCATTTCTGTGTGTGTCTAGTCTAATGATCCATATATATATATATATATATTGAAAGTATAAATAAATAAAGAAAAGAAAATGTTGAATGGATAAAATTGATTTAATATGAGTTTACGAACACGTGTTTCGACCAGCAGTTTTTTCATGTACACGTGTTTTCTATTTATTATTATTCTAAATATAAACTATAATAATAATAATAATAATAATAATAATAATATTTAAGCATACAAAGAATAACGGACTTCATCAGAGTAAAATGTTTGATATTTATATATACATAAAAGTATAAAGGGGGTTTACTCTGCAGCGGAGTAAGACCACCCGAAATGGGGCTATCTGTTAACCGTGACTGGCAACTCATGATACTTAGGGACGGAATCCAGGTGGATGAGCAGTCCATGACATACAACAACATACTTTCGCCCTTACTTAGGCTAGACAGGCGGTCTGAAAGTCCCCCCTCCGATCAATCCCTACAACTTATATGATTGTCTCGACCCTATTTCTCTTATGGTAAGACCCAAACCTTTTTATCATATATATATATATATATATATTTACCAACCCCTCCGCATGAGCAGGACACAAGGTCAATTTCTTAAGCGGAGTTCAACAGGTTTGAATTCAGAGTTTTCCTTCTCTTAGACGGGTTGCCTAACCAAGGTTAAAGAGCCCAGTCTGCCCTACTATTTATCCATAGCTGGAGGGAGAGTAGGATTCATACCTTGCCCAAGGGTATTAGCGCTAAGTGAAATGAAATTACCACATCCAGGATTTGAACTCGAGGCGACGAGTCCATTTCCCATGACTTTAACCATTACACCACGCGCTTCCTACCTTTTTATCATATAAGTGCTAGAAGGCGGTGGTTGTGGGTCTTCATGTCCTGGGCAATGACGTTAAACTCAAACTTAAACCGGAGTGGTAATTTCTATTAGGGTCCGATCTATGGGTTGAATAGAAAATTTGTTTATGAAAAAATTGAGTTAAAAAAATTGTCTTCCAAACTGTCGCTACAAATCTTTCAAAACATTGCCGGGATTAAAGGATCCGCCGTGGTTGATATGTCCTGGGCAATGACGTTAAACTCAAACTGATGGTCAAAGGTCCACTCTGGCCCGGGGTGGTAATACCTGTTAGGGTCCCATCTATGGGTTAAATAGAATTTTTCTACGATAAAGGAGGGCACTTAGGTGTAAAGAGAGAAAGAGGAGAGAGGGGGTGAGAGAGAAGAGAAAGAAAGGAAGATGAAAGTTTAGAAAGGAGAGAGGGGAAGGAAGAAAATGAATACTATTAGAGAGGGTGAGAAATAAAGAATGCAGAGAAATTTAAAATGAAATGGGAATGAAGTAAAGATGCAATAAAATATAAGGGAAGAAGAAAAGGAAAAGAAAAGGAAAAGGAAAAGAAAGGGGAAAAGGAATAAAGAAGAAGAAAAAGAAGAAAGGGAAAAGAAAAGGAAGAAGAAAAGGAAAAAGAAAAGGAAAAGGAAAGGAAAAGAAAAGGAAGAAGAAAGGAAAAAGAAAGGAAGAAGAAAAGGAAAAAGAAAAGGAAAAAAAGAAATGAAAGGAAAGAAAAGGAAGAAGAAAAGGAAAAAGAAAGGAAAAGGAAAAGAAAAAAAAGAAAGGAAAAAAGGAAAAAAAGGAAAAGAAAGGAAAAGAAAAGGAAAAAGAAAAGGAAAAAGAAAAGGAAAGAAAAAGAAAAGGAAAAAAAAGAAAAAGAAAAGAAAAGGAAGAAGGAAAGGAAAAAGAAAAGGAAGAAGAAAGGAAAGAAGAAAGGAAAAGGAAAAGGAAAAGGAAGAAAAAGGAAAAGAAAAGGAAAAAAGGAAGAAGAGAAAAGGAAAGGAAAAGGAAAAGGAAAAAGAAAAGAAGAAGAAAAGGAAAAGAAAGGAAGAAGAAAAGGAAAAAGAAAAGGAAGAAGAAAAGGAAAAAAGAAAGGAGAAAAAAGGAAAAAAAAAAGGAAAGGAAAGAAAGAAAAGGAAAGAAAAGAAAAGAAAAGGAAAAAGAAAGGAAAAAGAAAAGGAAAAAGAAGGAAAAGAAAAAGGAAAAAGAAAAGGAAAAAAAATAAGGAAAAAAAATCATCTTTCCAAACTATCGCTATAACTCTTTCAAAACATTGCCGGCATTAAATGACCCACCGTGGTTGATATGCCGTAAAACAAAACAAACATAAAGAAAAATTGACGCAGAAAAGTTCAGAAACACCCGGAATGCTATTATCTGACACGCTATAATCACGATGTTTATTGAATCAGTATTCAGGTTTCAACTCTTTATACGATCACTGAAAAGTCTGTTCCACCTCACACGACTTGAATCACTCACCTACCACAATCTCAAACGGACGCATTTTAGCTCGGAACTTTTCTAACAGACACCGATTCTTTGATATCAGGACCAATTAAATTGCTAGCTTACAGTTTTGCGTGTCTTTTTACTTCGTTAAATTCCACCGTTCGCCACAGGAATCCACAACCACCATGAACCATTACTTTTTTTTTTACCATTTTCATCGTCACATCTATATTTTCATGCGCAGTATGTTTTATACTAGCACATATTTGTGTAACGTTGTGGCTTTTCGTTTTCACGGTACCGATTAGGAATATTTAACGTAGCGGTACCAATTCGTATTTAACGTACGTACGGAGTTTCGTTTGTTTACATACACAGATCTAGCTGTAGCAGTCAGTCTTAGCTAGCCCCAAAATCCTTCTCCCACTTCTTTTGGTCAAGGGAAAGGTATCACGTTTCACGGCCGCGTGCTCCTTCGTTACGGCCAATTGACTTTATCCACGGGTCGTCCCCTTTACGATAGTGACTTTACTATCTTGTTTGCGTCGTGAGTCCATTCAAAAAAGATTTCTTTCGTTGTAAATAGAGCAGACTAATAACACCGGGTTTACTTCTCAGAAGTTTATTATATTCCAAACTTCCTATAACTTTTGAGAGAGAGAGATGGTCAGCTTCCTTAAATATGGTTTTAACTTCGTCCAGTGTAAAATATTACATCTCGGGTTTCACACATCAGCGACCTCAGTTCATTAACTGCCAACTGCCACGCACGCCTCCTGGCTCTAACTGCCTCTGACTCTCGGACCCTCACTGCTCTGATCGCAGACCCTAACTGACTCCAACTGACCCCTCGTGATTCTATTCGCGGGTCTTAAATAGCATTTCTAAATAATATTCCAGAAGATTCTTTCTCTAGAATTTTCGACTTCTTCCTGGACTAAATCGAATATTCGATTCTTTCTATTCGTTCCAATCTCACTGGTCAACCAGAGTTCACCAACCTAAAAGATCAAAGATTTCTTGGAGTCCAAAAGACTGTGTTTTTCTTAATCCTAGACTTATCGTCTGCTTTCTCTCGTTAAAAAGATGTTATCTATCCTAACTACTTTTTCGGTGATTCCACAAAGACCACCCAGCAACTCAAGATAATCGGTAGTACATTTTTCTAAGGTTCTTTTCCAAGTCTGGCACAAGGCCACAAATATAGGTGCTGGGCGGCGATTATGTAACATTTGCATCCTCCTGGTGCAAGTATCTAAGTTCCGATGTAATAGAATATAATATTAAATTAGAAAGACTAATGAAACTAAATAAGAATACAGATAATAAGATTTGAAACAGATTGAAAAATAGAACAACTGAAACGTACTCTTCCATCAGACCCCGTCTTTCGTTGCTAAATTTTTCTAATTTAACTATTTAGTTAAAATAGGTAATAAAGAATAAAATTACAATTTTTTTTTTCTGGTCAGATTTTTTTTAAAGATTTATCCCCGAGATTTTTTCTCATATTCATTAAGATAAAATCAAACAATTAGTGATCAATAACACTAAGCACATAGTTATTAAAATCAAATTTGTAATATCCACATGAAAATTAGATTAATGAAACTAAATAAGAATGCAAATAAAAAGATTTGAAACAGAGGAGGTTGGTATAATCGAAAAATAGTACAACTGAAACTTATTCATCACTCCTGTCTTTCATTTGTAAATTTTCCAAATTTAACTATTTAGTTAAAATTTGAAGTAAAGAATAAAATTACAGTTATTTCTTCTTGTTAATGGATTTCTTTTCAAAGATTTATTTCCGAGATTTTTGCTCATATTCATTAAGATAAAACCAAATAATTAGAAATCAATTACACTAAACAGATAGTCCTTAAAATCAATTTAAAAAAAATAGAAATATGCAAATTAGCCTTCTCGTTCACACTGTAAACTGTTATTTTGTTGTATACAAAATACAATTGCATGTTATTAGTATGTACATCTGGCTAACGTCAATAGCGTCGATCCCAGGGGGCTATCCCCCAAGGCAATACCTGCCCCCTTGATTCAAAGAGGCAGGGCTGGGTTTATTGCCCAGCGCCTGAGGCGCCCGCCTTGTGGGGGAATACCGAAGGGATCAACGCATTTTTTGTTCTTCCCACCCATGAGCTTCGGCTTGTGGATGGGCCCACTTTAAAACGAGGCCTTGAGCCCAGCCCATACAAGTGGGGTATGAGGCAAATACCAGTAGATCTGGCCAACTGATGCGCCCTCCTTGGGGGGCGGATGCCGATGGGATCGATGCAATTTTTCCACCTACCACCTATGAGCTTCGGCTTGTGAGTGGGCCCACATAAAAAATGTCCTTGTGTCACGCCCTCATAAGTGGGATGAGAGGCAAATACCTGTAGATATCCAACACCAGTTTCGACCGGAGGTCCAGTGAGATTCGGTCGCTGGACCTTACAAGTTAACATCGTTGATCCCAGGGGGCCATCTCCCCAGACAACACCTACCCCCTTGATTTAAAGGGGCAGGGCTGGGTTAATTGCCCAGTGCCTGAGTCGACCGCCTTGAGGGTGAATGCCGATGGGATTAATGCATTTTTTGCACCACCACCCATGAGTTTTGTAGCGGTTCTCGTAAAGGACTGGTTCCAATAATCATAGATAACGTTTTTTGAATTAGTAAAAGGCTCCCGTTCCGGTAGATAGACCACGCCTACGCTTTAAACATGTCTGCGGGAGACACATGAGGATATGCCACATTAACACAAACACGTGGGTGGTAGATGCAGATAAATCGAACGGCATGGCGCCTTAACGTTAAACAAGACACGAAGAGGAGTGTGGTAGAGAGGAGAGTAGCCCCGACAGCAAAGAGAGCCAGGAGGCGGGAGATAAAAAGAAGCAGCCCTAGAAAGTATTACAGCTTGTGTGCAGTCAGTGCACCAAAGGCTGTCACCCAGGAATAGGCCTGCACAGCGACTTGCGCAGATGCAGATAGTTTTTATTTATTTATATATTCATCTATTTATATATTTTTGGACACTACACCATCGTCCTTAGTGGCCGTGTTGAGATATTTTGTATATACGGCGTGTGTTAAATGTCCACTCTTATTTATAGACTCTATAATTATGTGACCAAATTCTTGGCCAATCACTGGGAGTACTCTGCTGCTGATAGGTCCGACGTCCAAGAAGATCCAAGTATCAATGAGCTAAGATTAGAATCAGCCAGTATAAATACAACAACAGCAGCAGCAGCAGCAGCACTGACAGGGATTGGATAAGAGGTTGCCTTCCCTGCTCACGTGCTTATCGGCGAGTCCATAAATAGAAGTGACCGTCTTGCACACGCCTTATATCCACAAAAATTCCAACACTCTGGAACAAACAAGTAAGTGTTTTCATACATTTAATAATACTGTAATTCACATTTTTTAAATTGGTGTAATAGTATTTTTTTTCGAAATGAGCAACGTAAACGAGCCGTCAATGTCTTGGACTGCTGATAACTTAATAGAAAAATTCAAATTTATCAAGCTATATTTTCCGATCAATCAGCTGGCCAATGTCAAGCCCTAGCACCTATATGATTGTCCCAACCCTATTGCCCTTATGACAAGCCCCAACCCCTTTTTATCATATGGGTGCTAGAAGGCCGTGGCTGAGGGTCTATATGTCCCGGGAATGATGTTAAATTCTATCTGATGGTGAGGTTCCAGTTTTGGAGGTTTGGGGAATGTGGAGCACCTCTTGATCACCATTGCTCCCTGGTCCACTCTGGCCTGGAGTGGTATTACCTGTTAGGGTCCCATCTATGGGTTAAATAGAAAAACATGAGTTGAAAACAAACTTGTATTATGCATTAAGAATTAATTTATTTCACAACTTTGTCGGCATTAAATGACCCACCGAGGTTGATATGTCGTAAAACAAAACAAAACAAACAAACAAGATATATTTGTTTCATAATCTATGCGATTGCGTAGATTATTGTCAACCCCCTGTATTTTTGAAGGGATGGCCCCTTTTCATATCACGGGCGGGACTTTCCATGGAATATTACAGAAAGCCCGCGAAGTACGTGAAGTCACGTGGGACCAAGTTAACCGGTCAGTACCTGCTTGGACGTCCGATGAGAAGCATAGACTCATTATGCACACGCGCGTTATGTTAGTTAGAAGAAGAATTTTAGTTAAGTAAATAAAAGTTTAAATAAATAATATGCTGTTCTTGATTGATGAATGTCTTGGCAACAAGACTGACCAAGAAGTAGTAATGTATCAAAGACGAACAGCCAACAATAATCTAGAAATAGAATTCAACATGGAGAAAAAGAATAGAAACCACTAGAGATCACCATTGGCCAAAGAAGTAAGTTATGCATCTCTCTATCTACCTATGTCTATCTCTCCCCCCCCGCTCTATAGTAAAAGAACATTTGTGTATATACCCAACATGGGTATATATGTATGAGTATGTAACATATTTCTCGATTAAGAACATTCCAATCGGCAAACAGGTCGACCATCTTTTGTTATTTTCTGGGGAAGAGGGATGTTGGAAATTGAAGCGTCGAAAGATGACTTTCTCGTGATGATTGTGTGACGTCATTTGGCGCGTCACTGGGAAGAGGTTATTACCCCTATGTAGGTGTACAGTCGACGACTTCTACAGCCCAAGCTGACAGGGCGGCTTAATAATCAAAGAATAAGTGTAAATATTTTCCCAGTTATATTTAGCTAATGAATCTCATAAAGTTTTCGTTTGGTTGGGGTTTTTTTTATTAGTTTTTATTATTATTATTATTATTTCTTTTCTTCCCACGCAATCTTTGAAACAATCTTTTTCTTCTTTCCGAAAGCTAATGAGATTTTACACCTGACTGAAGTCTGTAATTTATTGCGTAAATCGCAGTAAACCGTTCTCATTTTTATTTATTTATTTTTTTGGCCGCCCTCACCAAAATTTGACCTTTCTGATGACCTCCCGGAAAAAAGAAAATGTTTGTGTTGTTTGGCAATCAACTTCGGGGGTGTCAGGTGCAATCGGATAACTGAAATAGCTTATCTTACAAAAACGACAGAAATGGATGCGTCCCGCCGCGTATTTAAGTATAAGGATAGACAAACCGATAATCAAACATAAAAACAGACCCCCACCACCACCACCGCAAAAAAAAGGAAGTTTATTTAGATGCGCATAATAATGGAAGCGTGTGGTGTAATGGTTAAATTCATAAGAAATGGATTCGTAGTCCCGAGTTCAAATCCTGGACGTGTAAATTGCATTTTCCACCACCAGTCAAAAAAAAAAAAAAAAGAAAAAAAATGAAGCTGGCTCAGATGCGCTTAAATAATGGCAGCGCGTTGTGTAATGGTTAAAGTCTTTTGGAAATGGACTCGTCGCCCCGAGTTCAAATCCTGGACGTGGAAACTGCACTTTCTACCACCACTAAAATAAAATAAAAATCTAAAAAAAAAAAAAGAAACTTACTTAGATGGGCATAATAATGGAAGCGTGCTGTGTGAAATTCATAAAGAAATGGACTCGTAGCCCCGTGTTCAAATCCTGGACACCGCCACTCAAAAAAAAAAAAAAAAGAAAGAAAAGAAAGAAAAAACCAAGCGTATTTAGATGCACATAATAATGGAAGCGCGTGAAGTAATGGTTAAATTCATAAGAAATAGACTCGTAGCCCGAGTTCAAATCCTGGACGCCGCCACTGTAAAAAAAGAAAATAAATAAAAACAAAAACAAGCGTATTTGGATGCGCATAATAATGTAAGCGCGTGATGTAATGGTTAAATTCATAAGAAATGGACTCGTAGCCCCGAGTTCAAATCGTGGACGCCGCCACTGAAAAACAAAAAAAACAAACAAAAAACAAAAAAATAACAAAAACAAGCGTATTTAGATGCGCATAATAATGGAAGCCCGTGATGTAATGATTAAATTCATAAGAAATGGACTCGTCACCCTGAGTTCAAATCCTAGACGAGGAAATAGCGTTTTGACCAAGCGCTAATACCCTTGGGAAAGGCATGAATCCTACTCTCTCTCTCTCCCTCTAGCTATGGGTAAATAGTAGGGAAGACTGGATTCTTTAACCTTGGTTAGGCAACCGGTCTAGGAGAGAGAGAGAGAGAGGAAAGAAAAGGAAACACAGAGAGAGAGAGAGAGAGAGAGAGAGAGGAGAAGGAGAGAGAAATGAATAGTAACTCTATGAGAAATCGTATCATACACTTTTCTATGCGAATAAACTTTGAGATATTTACTCGTCTTAAACCTAGTCTGGTACAAGGTTAAATCACTTGAGAACCAGCCAGGAAGTTAAGTAGCGAGCCATAGTTTGTGAAAAAGTCACTGTTCGCAAAGATGTTATCATTCGTAAAACTGTTTGTCTTCCTTGCTACACATAATTGCTTCAAGGCTTCTTCCACAGGGATGATCCTTGTTCATGCCTTTGTGAATAGGAAAATAAGCCTAACAAATCTTTTAGCATTATCTGCGTTATTCGGACTATTGTCGCCATCTTCATTATTATTTGTACAACGTTTCGGCTGATATGCCCTCCGGTCTTCTTTTAGCT
>CM042171.1:42509575-42524575 GCA_023376005.1 Doryteuthis pealeii | reverse complement strand
ACTGTTGTATGTCCCTCTTGCTGTTGTCTGTCTCTCTCGATGTTCTCTCTCTCTCTCTCTCTCTCTCTCTCTTCCTATTTCTTTCTGTTGTCCCTCTCCCTCTCTCTTTCTCTCTCACTGTTGTATGTCCCTCTTGCTGTTGTCTGTCTCTCTCGATGTTCTCTCTCTCCCCCCCCCTCTCTCTCTTCCTATTTCTTTCTGTTGTCCCTTTCCCTCTCTCTTTCTCTCTTACTGTTGTATGTCCTTCTTGCTGTTGTCTGTCTCTCTCGATGTTCTCTCTCTCCCCTCTCTCTCTCTTCTCTCTTCCTATTTCTTTCTGTTGTCCCCTCTCCTCTCTCTTTCTCTCTCACCTGTTGTATGTCCTTCTTGCTGTTGTCTGTCTCTCTCGATGTTCTCTCTCTCCCCCCCTCTCTCTCTCTTCCTATTTCCTTTCTGTTGTCCTTTCCCTCTCTCTTTCTCTCTTACTGTTGTATGTCCTTCTTGGCTGTTGTCTGTCTCTCTCGATGTTCTCTCTCTCCCCTCTTCTCTCTCTCTCTCTTCCTATTTCTTTCTGTTGTCCCTCTCCCTCTCTCTTTCTCTCTTCACTGTTGTATGTCCCTCTTGCTGTTGTCTGTCCTCTCCCTCGATGTTGTCTCTCTCCCCCTCTCTCTCTTCTCTCTCTCTCTTCCTATTTCTTTCTGTTGTCCCTTTCCCTCTCTCTTTCTCTCTTACTGTTGTATGTCCTTCTTGCTGTTGTCTGTCTCTCTCGATGTTCTCTCTCTCCCCCCCTCTCTCTCTCTCTCTTCCTATTTCTTTCTGTTGTCCCTTTCCCTCTTCTCTTTCTCTCTTACTGTTGTATGTCCCTCTTGCTGTTGTCTGTCTCTCTCGATGTCTCTCTCTCTCCCCCTCTCTCTCTCTCTCCTTCCTATTTCTTTCTGTTGTCCCTTTCCCTCTCTTTTTCTCTCTTACTGTTTGTATGTCCCTCTTGCTGTTGTCTGTCTCTCTCGATGTTCTCTCTCTCCCCCCCTCTCTTCTCTCTTCTCTTCCTATTTCTTTCTGTTGTCCCTTTCCCTCTCTCTTTCTCTCTTACTGTTGTATGTCCTTCTTGCTGTTGTCTGTCTCTCTCGATGTTCTCCTCTCTCCCCCTCTTCTCTCTCTCTCTTCCTATTTCTTTCTGTTGTCCCCTTTCCCTCTCTCTTTCTCTCTTACTGTTGTATGTCCTTCTTGCTGTTGTCTGTCTCCTCTCGATGTTCTCTCTCTCCCCCCTCTCTCTCTCTCCTATTTCTTTCTGTTGTCCTTTCCCTCTCTCTTTCTCTCTTTACTGTTGTATGTCCTCTTGCTGTTGTCTGGCTCTCTCGATGTTCTCTCTCTCCCCCTCTCTCTCTCTCTCTCCTATTTCTTTCTGTTGTCCCTTTCCCTCTCTCTTTTCTCTCTTACTGTTGTATGTCCCTCTTTGCTGTTGTCTGTCTCTCTCGATGTTCTCTCTCTCCCCCCCCCCTCTCTCTCTCTCTTCCTATTTCTTTCTGTTGTCCCCTTTCCCTCTCTCTTTCTCTCTTACTGTTGTATGTCCTTCTTGCTGTTGTCTGTCTCTCTCGATGTTTCTCTCTCTCCCCCCTCTCTCTTCCTATTTCTTTCTGTTGTCCCTTTCCCTCTCTCTTTCTCTTCTTACTGGTTGTATGTCCCTCTCTTGCTGTTGTCTGTCTCTCTCGATGTTCTCTCTCTCCCCCCCTCCTCTCTTCCTATTTCTTTCTGTTGCTCCACTTTCCCCGTCTCTTTACTCTCTTACTGTTCGTGTGTGCCTTTCTTGGCTGTTGTTCTGTTCCTTGCTCGATGTGATCTCATCTCTCCGCCCCCTCTCTCTCTCGTCTCTCCTATTTTTTTTCTGTTGTCCATTCTCCCTCTCTCTTTCTCTTCAGTGTTGTATTGTCCTTTCTTGCTGTTTGTCTGTGTCTCTCTCTTCTTGCATTGTGCTTCTCTTGCGTCCCCCCCTCTATCTCTCTCTTCATTCTTATTTCTCTTTTTCTGTGTCCCTTTCCCCCTCTTCCTCTATTAGTCTCTGTGACGACTGTTGTTGTCCCTTCTTAGCTTGTCTCGTCTCTCTCTTCCTCTTCTCGTCTCCGTCGGTCGACTTCTCTCTCTCTCTTCTCTGCTTCTATTTTCTTTTGTTTCGCTCTCCCCCTCTCTCTTTCTCTCTCACTGTTGTCATGTCTTCTTTGCTGTTGTCCTGTCTCTCTCTTCGATGTTTCACTCTCCCCTCTCTCTCGTACTTTCTCTTCTCTTCTCTAATTCTTCTTCTTCTGTGTCCTTTCCCCTCTCTTTCTACTCTTTCTGTTGTATCGTCTTTCTTGCCTGTGTCTTCTCTCTTCCATGTCTCTCGTCCTCTCTCGCGCCTCGCTCATCTCTCTCTCTCTCTTCTTTACATTTCTTTCTGTTGTCCCTTCCTCATCATCTTTCTCTCTTTACTGTTGTATGTCTTCTTGCTGTTGTTGATTGTCTCAATCGTGTTCTCGCTCCTCCCCACCTCGTCTCTCTCTTCTTCTCCACTATTTTCTTTTGTTGTCCCTTTCCCTCTCTCTGTTTCTTCTGCTCTACTGTTGTAGTGTCGCATGCTTGCGTTGTTGTCTCTGCTCTCTCGTTTCCTCTCTCCTCTCTCGTCTTCGTCGCGCGTCTTTCTATTTCTCTGCGTCTTCTCTACTTCCGCTCTTCTCTCTTCGCGTGCTCTTCCCACTTTTCCTCCTATCGTTGTATGTCCTTTCTTGCTAGTTGTCTGTCTACTCTGGATTGTTCTATTCTCTCATGCTTCCCCTACCCTTGCTCTCTCTTTCTGATTTTTTCTGTTGTCCCTTTCCTCTCCTCCTTTCTGCTCTTACTGTTGTATGTTTCTCTGCTGTTGTTCTGTCCTCTCTCTCTCGATGGTTACTCTCTCTCCCCCTCTCTTACTTGCTCCATCCATTTGTTGGTCCTATTCTCGTCTTTTCTGTCTTTGGGTACTTGTTCGCTGTGCGTCATTATGGCTCTCTCGATTATCTCTCTCCCCTCCGTCTCTCGCCTCTCCTTTTCTGTTGCCTCTCCTCCTTTCCCTCTACTGGTTGTAATGTCACCTCTGCTGTTGTCTCTCGGTCACTCTCCCTCGTTTCTCTCATCGATCGCCCTCCCTCGTCTCTCTCTCTTGCCTATTTTCTTCTCTGTGTGTCCCTTCCGTCATCTTTCCTCTCTCTTACTGCGTTGTATGTCTTCTATTGCTGTTGTCTCTGTCTCTCTCGATGTTCTCTCTCCCTCCCCCTCTCGTCATGTCTCTCTTTTTTTTCTGTTGTTCCCCTTTCACTCTCCTCTTCTTTCCTCTCTTAGCTCGTTTGTATGTCCTCTTGCCTGTTTCGTCTTCTCTTCGGATGTGTCTCTCTCTCCCTCTCTCTCTCTCCGCGTGCTCTGCTCTCTCTCATCGTATCTCGCCCTTCGAGCATAGTGATCCACGCGTGCAGCCTATGCCGAGTCCGTCGCGTCCGTCTCTCGGCGCGTTACCGTTCCTCTTTATCTTGTACTGGTTGTCCTCGTCGATACGCTCTCTCTTTCTCCTTCTCTAACATGTGGCTCTAGTATCTGTCTTCTGCTGTTGTCTGTTCTCTCTCGATGATTGTCTGTCTGTTCTGCTCTCTATCTCTTCTCTTCTCCTCTCTCTCTCGTCACTCTCTCTTTCTTTGTCTGTTTGTCCCTACTCCCTCTCTCTTTCTCCTCACTGGGTTTGTATCGTGCATCTTGCTGTTGTCATTATGTCCTCTAGTCGAGGATGTTGTCGCTGCTCTCTCCACCGTCCGTCCGTCTCATCCTCTCTCTCCTCTCCCTCCAGGATCTCTCCTCATTGCCTCCCTTCCTACTCGCTCTCCCATCCGTCTCCTCTATCACATGTCCTCGTGTCCGTCTCTGCCTGCGACTCTGTCACCAACTTCTCCGTGCTCCTGCTTATCATCGTCGGCTCTCTCGTTCTTTCCGTCGACTCGAATTGCAGTTTCGTGGTCGGGCGTTACGTCGAGAGTAGTTCTGTCATCCGTGGTTGCTCCTCTATCCCTCATCACCTCTCTTCATCGTCTCCCCTCTCTCTCACTCACGTCCTCTTTTCTCCGTCTCCTTGTTTTTCTCCTTTTCCTGTTGTTTGCCCTCTCGCCCTCCTGGCGGTCCATCATCTTTTTTTCTTATCTCCCCTACTGTTGTAGCGTCCCTCAGTTGCTGTTGTCTTTATCTCTCTCCGCGAAATGTTGTCTTCTCTCTCCTCTCTCTCGTCTCTCTCTGATCTCTCACTCTTTTCTCTTTCTTACCCTTTTTTTTTCTTGTCTGGGTTTGTCCTCCTCCCTCATTCTTCTCTCTCTCACTCGTTTGTATGTCCCTCTAGCTGTTGTCCCTGTGCTCCTCTCCACGATTTGGTCTCTATCTCTCACCCCCTCGTGCGGTCCTGCCTTCGTCCTCGCTACCTGCCTCTCTTCTCCCCCTATGACTCTCTTCCTCTCCGCTCTCCCTCTCCTCTTCTTCTCTTTCCTCTCTCCGCTAGCACCACAACTAATCAGTAATACATTTGTTTTTTATAATAGTCACATGTTATTTAGCAATTCCATATTTCACATACAATCTTTGATATATCTTGTAGTGTAAAGTTTTTAAGGTGTCATCCTTGGCCAGTTGGAAAAGGGCATAAAGGTAAGTCTGTGTAGGGAATCGCTTGCGGCTAAACGTATAAGACCTATCCTGCGTATTCGGTAAAGGTCCAGATGATTTTACATCTAATGTCCGTCGTCTAGGAAAACGCCGGCGTAATTTCGACCAGTAGGGTGCGGGTTAAGTATTGTATTAACCTCAGAGTCTCGCCAGTGATTGCAAGAGTTAGATCACAATTGTTATCCGGCCTAGTCTAATAAGTAAAGAGCGGCATCTAGCACACATATTATATGTAAAAAATCTAGGGCACCTCAACGTGGTGTAAATGGTTATCAGAGCTTTAAATTAGCAGACCATTGTTAGTGAGTTTTGAATTCTCACTGGGTGCCCAATCCTTCTTACATTGTGCCACAATCTAAGCTATGCTTACTGATATGATAAAAAATCTAGGGCACCTCACGTGGTGTAATGGCTTTAGCAAGCTAAATTAGGCAGACCATTGTTAGTGAGTTCAATTTCACTGGGGGCCCCCACACTCTCTGGACGTGTGCTACATCTAAGCTAAGCTTGTAAATACTATAACTGTAAAGAATCTAGGGCACCTGGACGTGGTATGAGATGGGTTTAGCAAGCTAAGATTAGCAGACCATCTGTTTAATTGAGTTTCCGATTCTCTCACTGGTGTTCCCATACTTCTGGCCTGTGTGCCACAATCTAAGCTATAAGCTGATTAAAATAACTATATGTAAAAAAATCTTAAGGCATCTACACGTGGTTAATGGTTAGCAAGGCTAGATTACAGACCATGTTAATGAGTTCGAATTCTGTCAATGGGTGCCCCACAGCCTCGTGGACGTGTGCCACATCTAAGCTCAGCTTAGTAAAATAACTTATGTAAAAAATCTCAATAGTCGTACTCTTCCCATATTTTTTAAAAATTTTTAGTGCTAATACTACTAAACCGTACACCAGCAAATAAACGTTAACTGTCAGTTTTTTATTTTTTAATAAAATGAATACGTGTTAGTATTATCTGCCGTTTATTCGAACTATTGTCGCCACTTCATTGTTATTTGTACCACGTTTTCGGCCCTTCTTCAGGTATTTCCTTGTCGGACTCGGACACTTCTGGAATCGGGAACCTTCTTTTACGAACTCGGGAACTTTCTTTTGTATTCGGGAGCCATCACGGAACTTTGCCGACAGACCTAAAACCCTTTATTTATTCCACGGGGGTATCCTGTTTCTCATTCCGTTAACCAATAGCTGGGATAGGAGTTACTGTTATTTAATTAATTTCTATTAACTGCTTTTCTCCCCTCAGGATTGAAGCATCGGTTCCGAAATTTCTGTAGAATGTCTTAACCTAACTGCCTTGTCCTACATCGGCCATGTGTCCAATTGGACAACTGAATGTAAAATTCTGGGAACTTATAAACCTAATGGTCTGATGTGGCTAGAATATCTACTATTTATATATATAGATTGGGGACAATAGTCAGAATAAACGCAGATAATACTAAATCTTCACCTCATCTCAAACCATTCAGAGAAATAGAAATATGTGTTAGAAACGTCTTAATTTAAGATTATGTGCAGATTAGAGTAGCAATTGCAAATTAAATATTTTGTGGGGTTTGGTTCCGCGCTAACTTAATTTTTCGATCTTCCAAAATGTCGATGTAATAGAGATAACATGTAATGTAGTGTGGAAATTTAATTAATTATCTTAACGAAAGCATCACTAATGATACTTTATCGGCTCATCCTTGCGCTTGGATGCATTCTTTAACTTACCTATGCTATCTATCTTCTATCTATCTATGGCTTCATTATTATGATTTTTTTTGTTTAATATGTGAGCTCACATTAATATGATTCTTTAATCTCTCTCTCTCTCCCCCCTCCCTCTCTCTCTCTTTTTCTCTCTCTCTTTCTTTTCGCTAAGCACAAACTATTCTCTACAAGGGTTGGGGTTGGCTATTTTATTAACACATGCAGGTTGATATTGTAAATAAAAATGAAACTAATAACCGCAATTCTTCTCCCCCCTCTCTCTTCTCTTCTTTTCTCTCGTCACACTCACACTCTTTATGCCTGTCTGTCTGTCTGTCTGTCTCCGTTCTTTGTCTCTCTCTCCTCTTCTCTCTCTATCTCTTTTATGTCTGTTGTCTGTCTGTCGTCTGTCTTGTCTGTCTTTCGTCTCCTCTCTCCTCTCTCTCCTCCATTCATCTCTCTGTCTGTCTCTGCCCCCTCTCTATATATGATCTGTCTGTCTGTCTCTCTCTCTTTTTTTCCCTCTGTCTGTCTGTCTCTGTTTCCTTTCTCTCTCTCTCTCTCTCTCTCTCTCTCTCTCTCTCTTATGTCTGTTTGTCTCTGACTCTGTCTCTGTCTGTCTCTCTCTATGCTGTCCTCTATGTCTGTCCCTGTCCCCGCCCGCTCCTCTCTCTATATATATGATATATATCTGTCTGTTGCCTGTCTGGTCTGTCTCTTGTCCTGGTCTTCTCTCTCTCTTTCCCTATGTCTCTTGTTTTTCATTTCTGTTCTCTCTCCAGCTATGGGTTAAATAGCACACCAAAACTATTCTTATGCTACAACGCCGGCTTTGGCATTAAATTAAACCCATGAACACTGATATGCCATTAACAAAGAATCAAAATAACCAATCACCTCATTTCTCCTCTCTCTCTCTTCCCTCTTCTCACCTCTCGTCTCTCTCTCTCGCTCTGTCGCTCTCTCTCCACATCTCTCTCTCTCTGTTCTCTCGGTCTTTTCTCATCTCTCTCTTCTCGTCTCTCTCTCTCTCATCGCTTCCCTCTTTCTTTTTGTTTCCCTCTCGCTCTCTCTTTCTCTCTAGCTGTTGTATGTCACAAGGTCGGCTTTGCATTAAATAATGAACATGAAGGTTGTATGTAAAATGAAAAAGAAACTAACAACCCCTTCTCTCTCCCCCGTCGTCTCTCTCCTCTCTTAATGTCTCTCTCTCTTCGCTCAGCTCTGTCTCGTCTCTCTCTGTCTCTCTCTCTCTCTCTCTCTCTAGCACCACAACTTTCGTTCTACAGAGGTCGGCCTTTGGCATTAATCTGAACATGAGTTGGTTGTAAAATGAAAAAAGAACTAACAACCCCTTCTCTTCTCCCCCTCTCTCTCTCTGTCTGTTCTGTCTGTTCTCTCTCATCTCTTCCTTTTTCCTCTTTCGATCTCTTGATATTGTGTCTCCTATCTTTTTTCAAACGACGAAGACTCGAGGGCTAGGTGAAAGTTCAGCGGAAAACTGAAGATATTGAATCCGTAGTTGAGCGGTCAGGTTTTTCTCACTCCCGAACATTTCCCTGGTGCATCGTCAGATATTTCGCACATTTCGCGAAATCACCTCCATTCCAGGAAATGACATGTTTCTTCAATTTCAGAAAAGTCCATTTCCATCATTATATATATAGTATATATATATATATATATATATATATGAAAAGGTAAAACTGGATATGAATCCGACATATGTGTAGAAGTTTGTAGAAGAACAACAATATGTAAAGTTTTGCTGACAGAAATCTGTTTCCGACCAATATGAAGAGGTCTTTATCAAGAACATTGTAGAACCGGAAAGTCGAAATAAATATATCATGTAATTATGAGGAACAGAACAACACATCGTTCAGCTACGGAAATTTCAAACAAGTTGTAAAAATGCGTTTTTATGTTAAAAATGAAATAAGTTTTATTTTCTAAAAAATTATAAGCATTTTTAAATCCATTAAATAATAAACAAAAAAAGCTGCACAAGCTCAAAACATTTTTTGCAAATATTCCGAACAGCTTGGATCTGTTTGGTAAAATGTGGCGGAAGTCGGAGTGAGAGGTTGGCATTCCTACCTCAAACAAAAAAACAGGAATGGTTTCAAATCCCAGCCTTGGTCTGAGCACTTAGGGGGGATTTTCCATCATCAAGGGGAGGATGTGGTTCCAGTTTGGTTTGGTTTTTTTCGTTTGAGGGGAATGCCACACTACTCATTTCAGCTCCGCCACGTTACCAAAAACAGATCCCAGCTGTCGGAAATTTTCAAAAATGTTTGAGGCTTCTGCAGCTTTTTTTTTTTTTTTTTAATGATAAAAATTGCTTATATTTTAGACAAATAAAACTATTTTATTTTTTAAACATCATAAAAATACGCATTTTTACAATTTTTGAAAATTTCCGGTACTGAACGAGGGGTTCTGTGTCCTCATAATTAATGATATATTTATTTCGACTTTCCGTTTACAATGTTGCTTTGATAAAGACCTCTTCATATTGGTCGAAACAGATTTTCTGTCAGCAAAACTTTTACATATTGTTGTTCTTTCTACAAACTTTCTACACATATTGTCGATTCATATCATTTTACCTTTTATATATATATATATATAACTATATATATATATATATATTAAGTGATGAAATGGCTTTCGAAAGTAAGAAAGATTCATTTCCTATGGCAAGTGATTTCGCGAAATGTGCCGAAATATCTGACGATGCACAGGAAATGGTTCCGGAATGATACCGCTCAACTGACGTATCAATATCTTCCTTTTCCCTGAACTTTCACCTAGCCCTTCGGAGTCTTTCGGGTGAGAAAAGATAGGAGACACAATATCAGAGAAATCTCCGTAAACGAGAAAAGAAGGAACGAGAGGAGAGACAGACAGTACAGACAGAGGAGAGAGGGGGGGAGAGAGAAGGGTCGTTGATTGTTCTTTTTATTACATACCAACCTTCATGTCGCATATTTTAATGCCCAAAGCCGACCTTTGTAGAAGAATAGTTGTGGGTGCTAGAGAGAGAGAAGAGAGAGACGACAGAGAGAAAGTAGACAGAGACGATCGAGAGAGCAGAGAGAGAGAACAGTAGAGGAAGGGAGGGAGGGGAAGAGAGAAGGGGTTGTTAGTTTCTTTTTTCATTTACATTACCAACCTTCAATGTCATATTTAATGCCAAAGCCGACCTCCGACCTTTCTGACAATACACAAGCTAGAGAAGAAAGCAGAGAGCGAGAGGGGACAACACAGAAAGAAAGAGGAAGCGAGAGAGAGAGAGAGAGAGAAGAGAGAGAGAGAGAGAGAAAGAGAAGAGAGAGGAGGAGACAGAGGAGAGAGAGGAGAGAGAGAGAGAGAGGAGAGAGAGAGAGAGAGAGCGAGAAATATGCGTGTTGGTTATTTGATTTCTTTGTTTTAATGGTAGTCAAATGTTCATGGCGCTTATTTAATGCCAAAGCCGGCCGTTGTTAGAAGAATACTTTTGGTGCTATTTAAACCATAGCTGGAGGAGACAAGAAGAGACAACAGGAGCATAGGGAAGAGAGGGAAGAGACAGAAAGAGACAGACAGACAGACAGACAGATATAGTATATATATAGAGAAGAGCGGGACAAGGGACAGACATAGAGACAGGCATAGAAGGACAGACAGAGGACAGAGTCAGAGACAAACAGACAGTAAAGAGAGAGGAGAGAGGAGAGAGAGAGAGAACATGACAGAGACAGACAGAAGAGGGGAAAAGAGAGAAGAGACAGACAGACAGATATCATATAGAGAGGGGGCAGAGACAAGAAGAGGAGAGAGAGAGAGCAGAGAGAGAGGAGAGCCAAAGACAGACAAAGACAGACGCAGGACAGACAGACACAGACATAAGAGATTGAGAGAGAGAGAGAGAGAGAAGACAACAAACGGAGACAGACAGACAGACAGAAGGCATAAGGTGAGTGTGAGAGAGAGAAAGAGAGAGAGAGAGAGGGGGGGAAAGAAGAGAAATGGGTTATTAGTTTTCATTTTTTATTTACACTATCAACCTGCATTGCTAAGACAAATGCAACCCAACCTTGATAGAAAGCATAGTTTGTGACTACGCGAAAGAAAGAAGAGAAGAAAAAGAGGAGGAGGGAGGAGAGAAGAGAGAGATTTTATAAGGAATCTATTAATTGTGAGCCACTATTATATTACAAAAATTCATTAATAATTGAAGCCCATCAAGATAGATAGATAGAATAGATAGATAGGGTAAATTAAAATGTCATCCAGCGCAAAGATGGAGCGAACCGGATATAAAGTTATCATTTAGATGCTTCGTAATATTAATTAAATTCCACACTACATTACATGGTTATCCTTCTATTACATTCGACATTTTGAGATTCGAAAAAATTAAGTTTTAGCGCGAACACGCAAACCCCACAAAATATTATATTTGCAATCCTGTACTTCTAATCTGCAATAATCTTAATTAAGGACGTCTAACATATTTATTTCTCTTGAATGTTGAGATGAGGGCTTAGATAAGATTAATTATCTGCGTTATTCTGACTATTGTCCCTCTTCATGGTATTGATAACATAAGTAATAAAATAGGAGAATATTCTAGCCAAATTCAAGAGCATCTAGGTTATAGTTCCAGAATTTACATTCAGTGGTCCAATTGGACACATCGCCGGCTGGACAAGCAGCTTAGGTTAAAGACAATTAAGAAATTCTGGAAACCAGGTATCAATCTGAGGGAAAAGCAGTTAATAGAAATAATTAAATTAACATAACTCCTATCCCGCTATGGTTAACGGAAGAGAACAGGAATACCCCCGTGGGAATAAATAAAGGGTTAGTTCAAAGTTCCGTGATGGCTCGCATACAAGAAAGTTCCCGAGTTCGAAAAGAAGGTCCGATTCCGAGTAGGTTCCGAGTCCGGACAAGAAAGATACCTGAAGAAGCCGAACGTTAATGTACAATCAACAATGGAAGATGGGGACCAATAGTACCGAATAACGCAGAATATAACACGTTATTCATTTTATTTAAAAAAAACTTACAGTTTAACGTTATTGCTGGGTTACGGTTTAGTTAGTATTAGCACTAAAAAGTTTTTAAAAAATATGGGAAAGAGCTACGTATTGAGATTTTTTACATATGAGTTATTTACTAAGCTGAGCTTAGATGTGGCACACGTCCAGAGGTTGTGGGGCACCCAGTGAGAATCGAACATCATTAACAATGGTCTGCTAATCTAGCTTGCTAAACCATTACACCACGTGAGACTGCTTAGATTTTTTACATATAGTTATTTAATCAGCTTAGCTTAGAGTGTGGCACAAGGCCAGAAGTATGGGAACACCCAGTGAGAATCGAACTCATTAACAATTGGTCTGCTAATCTAGCTTGCTAACCATTATACCACCGTCAGTGCCCTAGATTTTTACATATAGTTATTTACTAAGCTTAGCTTAGATGTAGCACACGTCCAGAGGTGTGGGGCCCCCGTGAGAATTGAACTCACTAACAATGGTCTGCTAATTTAGCTGCTAACCATTACACCACGTGAGGTCCCTAGATTTTTTACATATAGTTATTTAGTAGCATAGCTTAGATGTTGGCACAAGGTCAGAAGGATTGGGCACCCAGTGAGATCAAACTCAACTAACAATTGGTCTGCTAATTTAGCTTGCTAACCATTACACCACGTGAGGTGCCCTAGATTTTTTACATATAATATGTGTGCTAGATGCCCGCTCTTACTTATAGACTAGGCCGGAACAATGTGATCTAACTCTTGCCAATCACTGGCAGTACTCTGAGGTTAATACAATATTAACCCCGACCCTACTGGTCATAATTACCCGGCGTTCCTAGAGACGGACATAGGAATTAAATCACTGGACACCCTTTGAGCCAATACGCAGAGGATAGGCTTCGTCATACGTTTACCCAAAGATCCCTACCACAGGACTTTACTTTATGACCCTTTTTTCAAACTGGCCGAAGGATGGACCTACTTTAAAAACATTTACACTACAAGATATCAAGATATGTTATGTGAAATATTGAATTCCAAATTAACATTTTGCTGTTATTGATAAAACAATTATACTGATTAGTTGTTGGTGCTAGCGAAGAGAGAGAGAGAGAGAGTCTAAGCGCAGAGAGAGAGAGAGAGAGAGAGAGGGGAGAGGAGAGACCGAGGGCACAAAGCCAGAGACATACAGTGAGGGGATGGGCAGAGGACAACAGAGCAAAGTAAGATGAGAAGATGAGAAGAGAGAGGGGAAGCAAAGCTAGAGAGTAGACACAGAGACAACAGTGACGAGAGAAAGAGAGAGGAGAGGGACAACAGAAAGGAAAAAGGAAGAAGAAGATGAATGAGGAGAGAAGAGATGAGAGAGACGAGAGAAGGACGAGAGAGAGAGAGAGAGACCAACATCGAGAGAGAGATAAGACAACAGCAAGGAGGGACGTACAACAGTGGAGACGGAGGAAAGAGAGAGGGGAGAGGGACAGTGCAGAAAGCAAAAGGGAAGAGAGAAGAGTAGAGAGAGAGAGAGAGAGAGGGAGAGAGAGAGGAGAAGCAGAGAGAAGACAAACCTCGAGAGAGGATAGACGAACTCAACAGCAGAGGGACGTACAACAGTGAGAGAGAAAAGAGAGAGAGGGAGAGGGACAACAGAAGAAGAAGAGATAGTGAGAGAGAGAGAGGGAGAGAGGGGGGGGGGAGGTAGAAGAGAGACAGACAGAAACATCGAGAGAGACAGACAACAGCAAAGAGGACATTAGAACAGTCAGAGAGAAAGAGAGAGGGATATTGTATCAACATGAAAGAAAGAAGGGAAAGAGGGAGAGAGAGGGAGGAGAGAGAGCGAGGAGCGAGAGGAGACGAGAGGAGAGGAGAGAGGGAGAGAGGACAACATCAGAGAGAGACAAAAAGACCAGCAAGCAGAGGACATGAACTAAGACAGCGATAAAAACAGCAATAAAAAAGGAGTAGAGGAGAGGACAAAGAAAGAATGAAAGTAGAGAGAAGAGAGAGGAGAGAAGCGGGGGAAAGGAGGAGAACAATTCGTTAACGAGAGACAGACACGAATACACGCAAGAAGGACATACAACAGNAAAAACCGAATTCCGAGAATATATTTTCGTTTTCTTTACCCTGGTTGGGGTGGGGATCAATGTGATACTATGTTGGCCAGCGTACCAAATGGATACGTGTCACATAACCACAATGACATCGTTAATTAGTGTGAGAGTGAGGTATTTCAGGGATAGAAGCGAGAGATAGAGAGAGAGAGAGAGAGAGAGAGAAAAGAGAGATAGACTTTAGACTCACTTATGGTAGGAGATCTTTATTTGCTTTCTTGCTGATCCTTCTACCCTCTCCTTCGCTGCCATCTTATTTTTAGTTAGTTTGTCTAGTTGGAAGTCTAGTTAGGTTGTCTAGTTTATGCTTACTAGCAAATATATGCACCCTCCGGGTGCAAGTATTTAAGTTTTAATATAATAAAATATTGTATTAAATTAGAAAGGCTAATGAAACTAAATAAGAATGCAAATAAAAAGATTTGAAACAGAGGGAGTATAATAAAATATTTGAAACAGAGGGAGTATAATAAAAAAATGGAACAACTGAAACTTACTCTTCCATCACTCTCGTCTTTCATTGTTATTTTTTCTAATTTAAGTATTTAAGTTATAAGAGGAAGTAAAGAATAAAATGACAGTTATTTTATCTTGTTAATGAATTTAATTTAAGATTCATTGAAGAGATTTTTGCTTATATTCATTAAAATAAAACCAAACAGTTAAAAATCAATAATACTAAACACATATTTATTAAATTCGATTTTTTAATATTAATATGCAAATTAGCCTTCCCGTTCACACTGTAAACCGCTATTTTGTTGTATATATAAATATAATTGCATGTTGTCAGAATGTAGACATAGTTAACAGTATTAATAATGTAAGACAATTTTATTAATAATTGAGGTTTAGATAAAAAATAAAATCATGGAGAATGTGATGTCAATAACTAAGAGAATTGTGACTTGAGTAGGAATATAGTTTCGGTTACAGACAGAAAAACACACAATTCCATTATAATAAGATTTTACCGGCCCTGTAAATATTGTTTTTATTATGAATGCAAGTTTATTTATATTCCTTTATATTTGTATTCTGTGAAGGATAAAGATACAAAGAATTCTTCTAACTGAAAAATATTAGGCACTGGCAAATTTGCCGTAAAATCCATATTTTACAAAATCCCCCACCCCCTCCCGATTAAAAAAGATTACCAAAAATCAGGGAATTATACGATTTTAATTAAATTTTCAGTTTTGATTCATCAATGAATGACTTTTATAATGCATCAGTTATTTTATTTCAAAACTTTCTGATTTTTTTCAGGTCATTTAATTAAGACCTTCATCTTAACTAGGGGCTGTTCTTTCTGAGTAAGGGCTGATTTGGTTATTGCAATTGTTTTAACAAGACACTTTTTTTTAAGCTTTTATTTTAACTCATGATTATAATATATATATATATATATATATATATATATATATATATATATAGGTCTAAGTT
>CM042171.1:42494575-42497075 GCA_023376005.1 Doryteuthis pealeii | reverse complement strand
TTGCAAGTCATGAACTGCTCATCCACCTGGGTTCTATCCTTGAGCATCACGGGTCGCCACCTACGACAACAGGCAGCCCCATTGGGGGAGTCTTACCCGTCTGCAGAGGTGCAGTCGGTGCATTCTAAGCCCCAGCCGACAGGGCGGTCGAGAGTGTTGGGTTTGATCTTCCTTACGAGAACACATGCGTGCGTCAGACGAGTAAACTTTGGCGGATTGCTTGAAGGCTGCTGTAATATTGTTGCAGGTGGAAATACTTTTCACTGGACTTTTGCTGTTGGAAAAGAGATTACCGTGGTTGATTTCAAATAATCCCTTAAAAAACAATTTTTAATCTTATGCATACATAGCAGCCATATTGTGTTAAGTGTTTACTCCTCAAGTGTGCATACATATAGGAAAGAGAACTTACACCCCCCCACATATATATATATATATATATATATATATATATATATATATATATATATATATATATATAGGACAAAGTGCCCAACACAGACGAGCTGGAATGAGCAAACATAAAACAGCATGTCCGCTATCAACTGCGAGAGACGCCTGCGTTGGCTTGGCAACGTCAGGAGGATGGACAAAGGCCGCATCCCCAAAGACCTACTGTATGGTGAATAAGTAGAGGGCACCCGACTGGTAGGGAGACCACGCTTGTGCTTAAAAATATGTCTGCAAGAGAGACATGAGGACATGCCACATCGATATCAACATATGGGAGGCTTGTGTAGAAGACCGTACGACCTGGCGCCTCCTCGTCAAACAAGGAACGAAAAGGAGTGAAAAAGAGAGGAAAGAAGCCGACACGAAAAAGAGAGCCAAAGTGAAGGAGAGACAACAGCAACTCCAGCAAGCATCACCGTTTGTTTGCAATCCCTGCTCCACAGATTGCCATTCAAAAATTGGTCTGTTCAGCCACTCGCGCAGTTGCAGATAAAAAGTGTACACTACGCTATCGTCTTTAATAGACAGAAGGGCACCAACACACCACCAACACACACACACACGCACACACACACACACACACACACATATATATATATATATATATATATATATATAAGGTTTTGCTTGAAAATAGGTTTAGAATAAGGACTTTTTGCGTCGGGATTACACTTATTTTTGCAATAATGCATATTTATATTTCTGGTTAGAGCGTTTTAGTGTTTCTTGGTAGACGAACCAAATAAAATCCATTTGAAATTTTCTAATAGAACTAATAAAAATCTGGTGTCTTAGTTGGAAAGAAAATTACCATTTCGAATAAAAATTAACATTTCCACGAAAATACAAGAAGCTATTGGAGAGTGGCCGTCAGTCCACAGAAGTATTAGAAGAGAAGAAGTAATACTCGCTAGATTGCGTATTGGGCACACCCACATTACCCATGCGTACCTGTTAAAAAGGGGAGAATGCCCCAGTGTGCCCAACATGCAAAGTACAACTTAGAACCAAACATATCCTTCTGAATTGTAACAGCGTTAAACATATCCAAACAACTAACTCAATCAAGCAAGAAACCCGAGGGATATCTTTAAGATACAACCTTGGAAAATCACATTTTAAATTTTCTAAAAAAAAAGCACCTTTTCAATAAGATATAACAGAACATAACCGAATATCTCCATAGAACCACTACTTTAAAGACTGAAATCCAAAATAACCTTTTTGGCATTAAATGACCCACAGAAGTTTATATGCCGTTAAACAAAACCCAAACTTAAAATTAACATTTAGTAAATGAATAGGTGTATATTAGTACTGGCGATACTATAATATATGAGTTATGATTTTTCGGTACTTTTTGACACACCCTGTATTCTGAAAAAAATGTTCCATTCATTCTTCATTTCTATCTTGGTAAACACAGCTTTAAACTTGGTACTTTTTTGACACACCTATTATCTGAAAAAAAAATAGTGAATGGAACTTTTCTTTTTCAGAATAAAAGCTGTGAAAAAAGTACAAAAAATGTCAATACTTTTTTGACACACCTTGTATGTATGTGTGTTATATATATATATAATATATAATAAAATATAATATATATATTCTGATGTAGCATTATTTCAGTAAACATACAAAAATAGTGTAACTGAAGATCTTATTAGTATATAATTGCTAAAAGGTTACAAAACCAATCCTTGTCATCACTTCCATCAGCGACAAGTGATAATAAATAAATTTGTCAAAAATCATAGAGATTGTTAAGTATTTAGTGATGTTTGTTTATGTTAGTTTGGTAGGTTAGTTCTTTGGTTTAAAGGCAACGCAACCATAGTGGGTTATTTAATGCCAAATGATTTTTAATATATACTAGCAAAATAAAACACACCCCCGGGCGATATGAGAATAGAGAACATATTGCCTAGGGGTGGGAGTAAAAATTCAATGTCAGCGAGTTTGTAACCTAAGTGAGTAAAATCATCAAATTCATTAAAGGATCAAAAAATAAAACAATTTGAAATGTAAACTTTAAATATGTATTAAA
>CM042171.1:42487075-42489575 GCA_023376005.1 Doryteuthis pealeii | reverse complement strand
TGTGTTTAAAAATGTGTTTGAAAAATGAGTTTGAAAAATGTGTTCAAAAAACGAGTTCAAAAACGTGTTTAAAGAACGAGTTTTTAAACTCGTTCTTTAAACACGTTTTCGAACTCGTTTTTGAAAAACGTGTTTAAAAATGTGCCGGAAATATATATTTGAAAAATGAATTTGAAAAATGTGTTTAAAAAATTAGTTTAAAAAATGAGTTTAAAAATGCGTTTGAAAAACGAGTTTAAAAATGAGTTTGAAAAATGAGTTTAAATGTGTTTGAAAAATGAGTTTAAAAATGAGTTTGAAAAATGAGTTTAAAAAAGAGTTTGAAAATGAGTTTAAAAAGTTTGAAAAATGAGTTTAAAAATGTTTGAAAAATGAGTTAAAAAAGAGTTTGAAAAATGAGTTTAAAAAAGAGTTTGAAAATGAGTTTAAAAGAGTTTGAAAAATGTTTAAAAAGAGTTTGAAAAATGAGTTTAAAAAAGAGTTTGAAAAATGAGTTTAAAAATGCGTTTGAAAAATGAGTTTAAAAATACGTTTGAAAAATGAGTTTAAAAAAGAGTTTGAAAAATGAGTTTAAAAAAGAGTTTGAAAAATGAGTTTAAAAAAGAGTTGAAAAATGAGTTTAAAAAAAAAAATGAAAAGTTTGAAAAATGAGTTTAAAAAAGAGTTTGAAAAATGAGTTTAAAAAAGAGTTTGAAAAATGAGTTTAAAAAAGAGTTTGAAAAATGAGTTTAAATGTGTTTGAAAAATGAGTTTAAAAATGCGTTTGAAAAATGAGTTTAAAAAAGAGTTTGAAAAATGAGTTAAAATGTGTTTGAAAAAGTTTAAAAAAGAGTTTGAAAAATGAGTTTAAAAAAGAGTTTGAAAAATGAGTTTAAAAATGCGTTTGAAAAATGAGTTTAAAAATATGTTCGAAAAATAAGTTTAAAAATGTGTTTGAAAAATGAGTTTAATGTGTTTGAAAAATAAGTTAAAATGTGTTTGAAAAATAAGTTTTAAAAATGTGTTTGAAAAATGAGTTAAAATATGTTTGAAAAATGAGTTTAAAAAAGAGTTTGAAAAATGAGTTTAAAAATATGTTTAAAAAATGATTTTAAAAAATGATTTAAAAAAATATGTTCGAAATATGAGTTCGAAAAATAAGTTAAAAAAATGAGTTTAAAAATGTTGCAAAAATTAAACAAAAACATATTCAACATAAAATAACCCAAAGGCTGACATGACATTAAATCTAACAAACCAACGAAAAAAAAAAAACAAAAAAAACAAACAAAAAACCTTTTCATAATGAGAACTAAAACTCTCATTCACTGAGAATATGTTAAACAGTGTAGAGTGTTTGACATGCTATGCAATGTGTCGTTGCACTTGTTTGAGTATAAAGGAATGTGTTAGTCGTGTTTGACCCAACCGCAATCAGGATAAAGTAGCTTGTTCCTTTCTGGATTTTCTGAAAGCTGATTTCCATTTTCCTAGCGTGGGTTTTATCAGGAAGGGTTTATTTTGTATGCTGTTATTCTAACGCTGTTGCCATCTTGCATGAAATAATTGATTGAATTTGGGTTCCAACTCAGTCTATAGAATGCCGACTTTGTCGGGGGCCATATCTAAAGCCGGCTTGGCTTCTGAGTCAGCTTTCTGGTTTCCCTTTATTACAATTTGTCTTGTAATCCACCATACTACAATCTCCGGCCCAGGAGATTAATGATTAAGGCGTCCTCAAGTTATTATTATTATTATTATTATTATTATTATTTTGGAGGTGCGTGGTGTAAGTTGAAGGTGTGTGGTGCAATGGTTAGAGTCGTATAAAATGGATGCGTCGACCAGAGTTCAAATCCAGAACGAAGCTACAGTTCACATACAGCTAATACTCTTGGGAAAGGTATGACTGAAACTACTCTCCCTCCAGCTATGGGTAAATAGTAGAACAGACTGGGCTCATTAAACTTGGTTGGGCAACCAGTCTAGGAGAAGGAAAACTCTGAATTCAAACCTGTAAATCTCCACTTCGGTTGGTCACTACTAGAATAGGCGCAGTGATCTATTTCCCTAATGATTTAATAATAATTTTATTATTGTTGTTATTCACTCCTTTTGGGTTTTCACATCAGCATTAGCTGATAGTCTTTCACTCGAGTATGAGTGACAGCAAGTCGCCTCAGGTCTCCAAGATTATTCTGAGTATTCTGGCAGATTGCAGCAGTGCAGTGTTCTGAATGGTTTCAATCCTTCCTTTGATATCCAAACTTTCCAAACCCTTTTCTTATCGTTTTGGGACTGTTCCAAGTGCACCAACTACAATTGGTATCACTTTCATTTTCATATTCCATAACTTTTTCAGTTCTCTCCAAGGTCCAGATATTTGTCCATTTTTTCATTTTCCTTTAGCTTCACCCTGTGATCTGCTGGAACTGCAAAATCCACCAGTTGACAAGTTCTTTCTTTTTTGTTTATCAACACTAGGTCTGGTCTTCTTGCTGGGATAAGGTGATCCGTTTTT
>CM042171.1:42467744-42481975 GCA_023376005.1 Doryteuthis pealeii | reverse complement strand
AAAAAAAAAGAAGAAGATGTCAACCCTTGGTGCAGTTCCATTGTCAATGCTCGCCACCCACTAACGTACAGCCGAGAAGAAGAAATAAAGTCAAAACTCCTTCTATACAGCATGTGTTGTGATTTCATTAAGCGACCACTACATATATCGTCTAGGGTTAGTGACGATACCCGCTACGTATGCAGATACACGAAGTAGGGTCGGGAATTGGAAGCCGCTATATAACATATAGCCATTTGATGCCAGTATGCAACACCTGCTCGATACATTTATGTCGAATGGATAGGTTGCACCACCAATTTTAATGGAATTTTCGGTTAAAAAAAGTGTGACCTATCTGCAAGTATATATATCTACTTTATTTTTTAAAAAAATAAATTTTAAATAAAATTCCATTACCTAGAGATTTTAAAAAATGAGGCACCTGTGTTTTTAACAAATACTTGAATAATATTTATGTTAACTACGAACAATGCTATTTTTAAAGTAGAGTTGCAGAAATAATGATTTAAAACTAAACCCTAACTTGATATAGTTCTTAAGCTTAGTGGTGGCACAAGGTCAGAAGTACAAGGCACTCGGTGGGAATCAATCTCACTAGTAATTCGTCACTAATCTAACTTGCTAACCATTACACTATACAAGGTACCTTACAAATATTTATTTATTACTAAGCTTAGCTTAGTTTAGTTTTGGCACAAGGTCATTGATCTAAGGAAACGCTAGTTATAATTTTCAAATAAAACAAAAGGTAATTTGGAAATATATAAAAGCTGTCCATACACTAATGTTAGAAGGTTCAAAGTAACCTTCATGGGTACATACGTGTACATAAATTAATCTGACAAAGAACTTATATATCTTATTATAATGGAGATTGTGGGTTTGTCTGTCTGTAACCGAAACTATATTACTATTCAAGTCATAATTCCCTTTGTTATTTGCATCACATTCTCCATGATTTATTTTTTATTCAAACCTCAATTATTAGTAAAATTGTTTTACATCATTAAGACTGTTAACAATATCTACATACTAATAACATGCAATTATATTTATAAATTCAACGAAATAGCGGTTTACAGTGTGAATGGAAAGGCTAATTTGAATATTGATCTAAAAAATTTGATTTTAATAAATATATGCTTAGTATTATTGATTTCTAATTGTTTGGTTTTATCTTAATAAATATGAGCAAAAATCTCGGAGATAAATCTTAACAGAAATCTATTAACATAAAGAAATAACTGTAATTTTATTATTTTCTTCCTATTTCAACTAAATAGTTAAATTAGGGAAATTTACCACTGAAAGACGGGAGTAAGGGAAAATGGTGGAACAGTTAGTTTCAAAGTTGTTCTATTTTCCGATTATACCCCCTCTGTTCCAAATATTTTTATCTGAATTCTTATTCAGTTTCATTAGCCGTTCTAATTTAACATGATATTTTATTATATTAAAACTTAAATACATGCACCCGGAGGGTGCATATATTTGCTAGTAATACCAAACATAGACTTTATTCTGTGAGCACGTCGAGATAATACATATATGACAGGTATACATATACTCATAACAAGGTACAGTAATATATAGAAAACAGATATATAAACATACATAAAGAATGTAGGATTAAGTCCTAACGAAGTGATACAGAGTTACATGTAGAAATTAGTCACTTACTGATAGTTTTCTGGGGGGCAAAGACCCACTTAAGGGCAGAGGTACAAAGCGCCTAGCCCATGTGCAGTGGTTGCCGGATCCAGAGAAAGAGAATAGATATAGATGCTTCAAGAAGAACTCTATGCTGATAATATTATCAGCATATACCGTATCTTGCCATTATTCACTAACTATACATTAGTGTTAGGGTACTGACAATTATGTAACAATTTTCTGATATATTTAACCCATAGATTGGAACCTAACATGTACTACCACTCAATGTCAGGGTGGATCTTACTGTAATGATGATAAAGGTGCTACATATTCGCCAAAGCTCCATAATTGGAGCATTAGATGCAGTTTAACGTCATACACTAGGACACTAAGACCCCCAGCCACCGCCTTCTAGCTCATATCATAAAAAGCGTTAGGGTTTTGCCATAAGTGCAATAGGGTTGTGATAATCATATAGTTGCTAGGATTTGACTTAACAGCTGATTGATCGGTGGGAGCCTCTTAGACTGTCCATCTAGCATAATACATATATAGCCAGAGTGGTGTGTTCCAGGTCATGGACTGTCAGGCCATCTGAAGAAATATTTCTATATATAATATATAAGATGTTCTGCAATACACCACCTAAATTTATAGACTAGGCGAGGGTAACATGGTTTATTCCTCCACCAATCAACAGCCATAATGCGTGGCTGATTCACTACTTAAACACTGATACTTGCCATAGTTCATTTGCAGCCACTGACGAGGAACTTTCAATACTAAGGAGAACCAAAAGAATTCTTTATCAACGATTTCCGCTGTACAAGCGCTCTTGGCTTTAAAGCCTAAAGGATAGCCCCATATAACTGTAAAGACCATCAGGATTCCACCCTTAAGAATCACGGGCCGCCACCCATGGCCAACAGGTGGCCCCATTAGCGAGACTTTACACTTCGCGGAGGTGCGGTCGGTGTATTCTACAGCCCCATCCGACATAGCGGTATTTCAGTAAAATTAACTTGTAGATAAAAAACCGCAGTAATCTACTGTTCAAATATTGATCTGTTTGTAAAGTGAAGTTTAATATTTGAAAAGTACAAATATTCGGAAATTGAAATTGCCAAATTGAAACTCTAACTGTTATACGGGCTTTCGAGAACATTGATAGAGGGTGAAAGAAGAAATACTATGTTGAGTCAAAAGTAGGTATTCACCCACCACCGTGAGCTACGCGTACGACGTAGACTACTGTTGTTACATAATCTATGCGGTTGCATAAGATTATTGTCAATCCCCTGTATTTCTAAAGGGATGGCCCTTTTCATATCACGGGCGGGACTTTCCATGGAATATTACAGAAAGCTCGCGAAATACGTGAAGTCACGTGGGACCTGGTTGGCTCCTCAGTTTCAGTTTGGATGTCAGGCAGAGAAGATGTCCTGCCTCAACTGGAACTCACCTGCATACGCGCGCTATGTTTAGTTACATGAAATGTTTAGTTAAGTAAATAAAAGCTTAAGAAAATAACACGGTTTTGTGGTTGGTGAATGTCTTGGTAACAAGACTGATCTAGAAGAAGAAATGAGTTAAGTGCGACTGACCACCAAGACGAAGTCCAGGCGCTAGAAGAGATGTTAGAAGAGACGCCAGGAGAAGTTAAGATATCAAAGACGCTAGAAGATGACAAGAATAATAGAAGTAAAAAAGAAAGGAAAGAGGTATGCAACACAGTATTTGACGGCATATAAGACGCACGGTCATATAAGACGCACCCCCATTTCAGCAGATTAGATTCAGGGAAAAAGTCTTTAGTGTATTTAAGCATATATTGTTGAAAATAGTCTAGCTGTGCATTACACAAGCAGAAACATAGCTGTATAAAAGCAATTTGGCAGTTTAGGGTAGGTAAAAGTACTGAGCGTAAGCTGGGTTAGTGAGTATCATAGAGAAGATTAGCCTAGACCTAAGGGAGGTCTCAAACTTCACCTACGATGTATAAGACGCAGGGCAATTTTTTGAGCCAGAATTTTGGAAAAAAATTCGTTATATGTGCCGTCAAATACGGTACTTCTTAAAATTCCCCTTCCTCTTAGGCAAAAATCTCTTATGTTTTTTTCCTCATACACTTGGTCCATTTTATTGGAATATTGTTATTTTTTCTTATTTGTGCTTCTCTATTTAGGCTCTGATGAGGGAGGATCGAAACCGGTCATCTGGCTAACCTGTTTTGTTGTTTTCGTTTTGTTTTTCTGTTTTTGTTTTTACTCGTTCTCGAATAACTAATAAATTCGGCCTTTTTATAGCGAATCAAAGAGAATGTTTTTTTTCTGTTATCATTTGAGTTTAACATTTTAAACCTCTCCAACTCTCTGAGTGAGTGAAACTCGGAATGAAGCAGTGGTTACCAAGCAACACTTGAACATTAATTAGTGAGTTCGATTCAATGCATATGCTTGTTTCTTGCAATTGTATACTAAATGGAAGCGGTGTTGACTTTTTTTGAATATTATTTTTTTCTTCTTTCATAATTCAATTCGTTTTTTATTATTATGAAAAATTTTCGGTAAATTCTTTGCATAGATGAATGCATTACGAAATGCACACTCAGTCCGCAGTCAAATAAATAATACAGCGCGACGACACGTGAGGGCTTGAGATTAATGCCGCCCCGTCGTCCCGGTGACGATAAAAATTACATTCGGGACGATCAATACGTCATCCGGGACAGTTTGCCGGGGACGGTCAAATTTTTTCCTAAAAGTTATTACTACATTCCGATAATGGCCGTCCAGTGATTGTCCGAATGCTGACCTCAAAATGAGGCTACGGCACCGCAGGCCTATTCTCAAAGTCATGTAATGAATAATGGTGGAAGGAGATAGTTTAAAAGAACCGAATTATGTACTACTAACCCTTCTCAGGGTAACTTAAAGTTAAAAAAAAAAGTATTTTTTAACCCAAAACACACTAGGAAATTGATGTTTTGTTCAAATATCCAGAATTATCACTGCTTCAGCTTTTCTTAATGTTTTATTACATGTCATTATGCTACTGATGACTGACAATTATAGATGATGCTAATGAATTAAACAAAAATATTTTGATTTCGGGACGGTCCAAACCCCTTTCGGGACGGCTGATAATTTTTGTTCGGGACGGTCATGAAAAAAATTCGTGTCGGGGCCTGCATAACACATAGCAATAGCATACATATGTCCATGTATACATGGCATAGCATAGCAATAGCATAATCTTTACAGATCATTGCCGCCCCTCACAATCCCATAACTCCACCACCAGAACCCTTCCTTGCATGAGCCCTCAAATGACTCATCAAACCCGCTGCAGATCCACAATGTTTGATGCAAATATGACATAGGAATGACGTCCTTCCCGTTGTATCAGATTGATCAGATGATAAAATTTGATGCTTATGCAGCCACCACATATCTCTTAAAACCAGAAGCTGACTTACAGACTTTGTTACAGATTGCACAAGAAACATTGTTTGTTCCTGGAATTTGCATGAATTTTCCCTGATGAGATTTCCTAGGATTGACATATCCAGTCTTAGTAAGCATACTTCGAACACATGTCTGACATTTCCACACACATACACGCACATACATACACATTTTTATGTCATTTTTATCCGTTTATATAATTCTGATATTTGTATCATTTTTAGAGCATTTTAATATATTTTATACATATTTATATCATATTTTTATATCATATTTATATATTTATATATTTTAATATATATTTAATATTGTTACATAATTCATGGATAGTCAATGAATTATGTACATACCTGTAGTAAGATATTTTGAATCAAGAGTTCGATAGATTTAAAATCGGAGGAAGTTAAGTGAGAAATTTCCATAACCATGATTGATGATGACCCCGACTTCACCATTCTTAGAAGAGCGCCATTACAGGCGTGAGAATTAGTTTTTGAATTAGGTTTCAGATGCGACCAGAGATTCAGAACGAGTGGACTAGAAAGTAACTCGCTCTGAGAGTCACTCTCGATCCCCAGCACAATATGTGTGTGTTTTTAGAATAGTTTATATATATATATATATATATATATATATACATTTCGTTGAACTGTGCAGACATTTTGGGTCTGTAAATTTTGATCACCATCCTTTCAAGTTGCCGCTTGATGACATGATAGCAGGCTGGAATTGGCTGATATGTTTGGCATAACTTATCTGCTCCCGAGTACATTCTGTCCCGTCACGGGCAATCTTCAGGTGAAAAGTAAAAACAATACAGCATAGATTGTTTCATTATATATATATATATATATATATATATATATATATATATGTATGTATGTATTAAGAAATTTGAAAAAAAAAACAAGTGTTCCAAAAATGAGATGAATTTATTTATCGACGTTTAAACGTTTCAATTTCTTTAAACCTTCAACAGGATGTATTATGGGGTGAAGAAATTGATGGATGTTTTATAGATGACAGGAGATAAAAAAGCATGACATCTTCGCGACTTGTCTTTCAAAAATATAACGCTGAACAAAAAAAAAAATTATTAAGATTTTTTATCTCCTGTCATCTATAAAACATCCATCAATTTCTTCACCCTAAGATACATCCTGATAAAGGTTTAAAGAAACCGAAACGCTTAAACGTCGATAAATAAATTCATCTCATTTTTGGAACACTTGTTTTTTCAAAATTTCTTAATATCGTCGGATTTATTTTCATATTTACTCCCATATATATATATATATATATATTATATATATATATATATATATATATATATATATTCTAACCAACACACACACATATTGCGCAATTAAAGAAACAAACAAAAACTCTATACATCAAGAAAAATAAACTCACTATGAATAAGATTAATATAATATATATATATACATATGTGTGTTTGTGTATGTGTGTGTGTGGGGGGGTAGAATTAAATAAAAGACACATCTCCTCTTTAACAATTTTATTAACGATATTTTCAAGCTTTCTGGCCAATATGTTGTACATTTGGATGGAATCCGTGGATTAGCCCACCGAAGTTTTTATCCCAAGTACTTTCGGCACTTCAATTGCCATCATCAGGGATGATGTGTTTGTGTTCCAGTTTTGTTTTTCAAGTTAGCAGTACTAAGAGTAACTAAAAGTGAAACTCGTAGAAATTATATTAAGGCGTGTGGAGACTGGAAGGAGGAGAATTGGTAGGAAAAGTTTCATGTGAGTACTGCATTCAAAATTAATCTTATTTAAGGAAGGCTTGTATTGTTTGATGCATAAAGCTTCTAATATTTGGAGTTTTTGTTTGATTTTTTCTTTGTGCAAAACGTCAGAGTGGCAGCCCAATGTCGGTATCAGCCAGACAGCGAGGGAGTCTATCTTCTTTTCCCTAGCACTAGACCAAGGAGATTATTTTAGCGTCTAAGATGGAGTGCCACACCTACCATCAGCTCCTCACTTTACCGCATAGCCCCCTGTGCTACTCATACGTTGAGTTGACGTGGGCCAGTATTGAACTTGGAACCTTGTGATTCCTGAGCTATTGTATTATTTGGATTATTCGGACTATTATCTTCATCTTTATTATTATCTACACAACATTATCCATTGCATGATGTGTCCAGTTGGATATAAGGGTTGAGTTAATACAGTTCTGAGGGACAATCATTTCTAGGTTGCGGGTTCAATCCTGGCCAAGAACATTTAACACAGCTTAACACTTGTACTCAGCCATAGTTAACGGACTGAGATTGAATAAAAGGTCCGGTTCAAAGTTCGGTGAAGGCTCTTGATTATTATATGAATGCTCCTGAGTTTGAGATGGTTCCCGAGTTCCCGAGTTTGAGTTTCCGTTATGATATTTTGGTAATTAGTGATGCATGTAATTTTAGATGTTATGAAATGGAGCTATTTGACATCTGAATTCTACATGTAAAAATGAAAGAATGCTGCCCAAATACACACACACACACACACACACACACACACACACCACATATATATATATATATATATATATATATATATATATATATATATATATAAGTATATATATATGTGTGTGGGTGGATGGGTGTGGGTGTATTTGGGCGCCCCTGGTGTAATGGTTAGAGTCATAGGAAATGGAATGGTCGACTCGAGTTCAATTCCTGGACGAAGCTGTTTGCATTTCACATGGCGCTAATACACTTGAGAAAGGTATGCATCCAATTCTCCCTCCAGTTATGGGTAAATAGCAGGGCAGACTCAGCTATTTAACCATTGCTAGGTAACCTGTCTAGGAGAAGGAAAACTCAGAATTCAAACCTGTTAAACTCCGCCTAAGATATTGATCTTCTGTCGCATCCTGCTCGTGCGGAGGAGTTGGTAAATAAACAGATGAATAAATAAATATAATATATATATATATATATATATATATATATATATATGTGTGTGTGTGTGTGGGTGTGTGTGTGTTTATTTAAGTATATATATCCGTCTATTGGTGGTATATGTATCTATTTTGGGTTTAGTGTGAAGCATTAAATATATTAGAAACTCGGTTGTTTAAGTGTTAAGTTTCGTTTATTTAGCAATTTTTCTTAGTCTGACGAAGAGAGCATCACAATCTTGAAAATTTACTAAATAAACGAAACTTGAACAACCAAGTTTCTAATATTCTTAATATTTTTAATGCTTCATATTATAGCCCAAACTATATATATATATATAATATATATATATATATATATACCACCAATAGACGGATATGTCTATACTTAAATAAACACATACATGTTAACGAGAAGCATACGTGGATCCCTCTACAACAATATCTTCTTATTATAATGGAGATTGTGTGTTTTTCCGTCTGTAACCGAAACTATATTCCTACTCAAGTCACAATTCTCTTAGTTATTGACATCACATTCTCCGTGATTTTATTTTTATCTAATCCTCAATTATTAATAAAATTGTCTTACATTATTAATACTGTTAACCATATCTACATACTAACAACATGCAATTATATTTATATATACAACAAAATAGCGCTTTACAATGTGAACGGGAAGGCTAATTTGCATATTAATATTAACAAATCGAATTTAATAAATATGTGCTTAGTATTATTGATTTTTAACTGTTTGGTTTTATTTTAATGAATATAAGTAAAAATATCTTCAATTAATCTTAAATGAAATCCATTAACAAGATAAAATAACTGTCATTTTATTCTTTACTTCCTCTTATAACTAAATACTTAAATTAGAAAAAAATAACAATGAAAGACGAGAGTGATGGAAGAGTAAGTTTCAGTTGTTCCATTTTTATTATACTCCCTCTGTTTCAAATCTTTTATTATACTCCCTCTGTTCAAATCTTTTTATCTGTATTCTTATTTAGTTTCATTAGCCTTTCTAATTTAATACACTATTTTATTACATTAAAACTTAAATACTTGCACCCGGAGGGTGCATATATTTGCTAGTATATATATGTATATATATATATATATATATATATATATATATATATATATATATATAAGAGAGTTTCATAATTGCTTGAAGCATTGTGTATGTATTGGTTAGGAGGTTGATTAGAAGGCTATCACAATGCAGTTTGGAATATATATATATATATATATATATATATATATATATATATATATATATATATATTGTTGTAGAGGTATCAACGTATGCTTCTCGTTAATATATGTGTCGATTCGAGTTCAATTCCTAGACGAAGCTGTTGGCATTTCACATAGCGCAAATACCCTTGGGAAAGGTATGAATCCATATATTCTCCCTCCAGCTATGGGTTATATAGTAGGGCAGACTGTGCCCTTCAGCCTTGGGTAGGTAACCAGTCTGGGAGAGGGATAACTCTGAATTCAAAATTCCTGAGGTCGGTCGTTGATTGGGTTTGTGGCAACCCTTGATGCACCAATTCTTTCCTATCGACTGTGCCAAAAAGTGTGGATGGTCCAACACAAGCCTTCACCACTATAAACAAATCACTGTGTGGGTGTTCATTGTGTGTGTGAACCCTCATACGTCGAAAATCGACGGGAGAGTCCATTTTATATATAAATATATATATATATATATATATATAAATATGTATATATATATATATAATTCAATTGTTAATAATGAAATGTAAAATAATTAGCGAAATAAATCGAAATCTAATAATGATTTTCAATAGTGTGTAATTGGATTTGGAAAGATTCATCAAATCATTAATTTATTTAGCAACATCAAAATGTCTGGATTGTATTATATATGTATGTATTAAATGGACAGTAGTTTAACTCAGTCGTGTTCATATGTGTAAATGCGTGTCCATATGTGTAAATGATAAGGCAGACTGGACTCTTTAGCAACTGGTCTAGAAGAAGGCAAATAATGAATTCAAACCAGTTTTATACGGTTTAAAAATTGACCATGTGTCATATACTGTGAGGGGGTTGGTTTGATTTGGTGTGGGTTCTTTTTTTAATGGTATATCAAACTTTATGGGTTATTTAATGCTAAAGTTATCCTTGTAAAAGGTTAAAGAGACTAGTGTGCCCCACCCATAGGTACATGAAGAATAGTTGGATACATACCTTTCCTAAGGGTATTAGCACTAATAAGGTTATTAGTACTTTAGCCATTACATAACCATAACTGAACGCCTTATAATATCGGTAAATAAATAGTTAACTAACCACGTATTCGAGCGTGTTGATTGGCTGATTGAATCCACGCTGCCACGCGGAGTCTATGAGTTTAACTTGTGGTTTCTAGCATACCATATATGACAAAAATACGTAAGTAAGAAAGCGCGTTGTGTAATGGTTAAAGTCATGGGAAATTGACTCGTAGCCTCGAGTTCAAATCCTGGACGCGGTAATTGCATTTCACTTATCGCTAATACCCTTGGGAAAGGTATGAATTCTACTCTCCCTCCAGCTATGGGTAAATAGTAGGACAGGCTGAGCTCTTTAACCTTGGTTAGGCAACCAGTCTAGAAGAAGGAAAACTCTGAATTCAAACCTGTTAGACTCCGCTTAAGAAATTGACCTTGTGTCACATCCTGCTCGTGCGGAGGGGTTGGTAAATATATATATGACAAAAATACAAAAATATTACATAAATATTATTGCATTATATAACATCCTTCTCTTTCTATCTGTCCACACAGGCCTTCAATCATTATGTCCGTGTCAAATACGAGCAACTGAACGCCTTATGAGATCGGCAATTAAATAATTAATTAACCACGTATTCGAGCGTGTTGATTGGCTGATTGAATCCGTGATTTATGAGTCTATCAGTTTAAATTGTGGTTTCTAGCACACCTTATATTACAAAAATACAAAAATATTACAAAAATATTATTACATTATATAACATCCCTCTCTTTCTATCTGTCCACACATGCCTTCAATCATTTACCTTGTACCTCTGATTAACACACGGAATCTATTTAACACCGAGGAGCAGCCAGGGTTTCTGCCTAACACAAGGATTCTGCTTAACACAAAGAACACAAGGGAACTCCACTTTAAAGTGCTCTCATCTGCAGCCTGAAAATGTCCACAAGGATCGTAGCACTACCCCCGTTCATTATGTGACACTACCCCGTGTCATTAATATAATGTTATAAGATCGGCAATTAAATTGTTAACTAACCACGTATTCAAGCGTGTTGATTGGCTGATTAAATCTACATTGCTACGCAGAGTCTATAAGGACTCTGCTTTACACAAGGTACACAAGGGATCTCCACTTTAAAGTGCTGTCATCTGCAGCCTGAAATTGGCCACACGAATCGTAACACTACCCCATTCATTATGTCTTCGTCCGTGTCAAATACGAGCAACTGAACGCCTTATAAGATCGGCAATTAAATAGTTAACTAACCACGTATTCGAGCGTGTTGATTGGCTGATTGAATCCATGATTGATGAGTCTATTAGTTTAAATTGTGGTTTCTAGCACACCGTATATTACAAAAATACAAAAATATTACATAAATATTATTACATTATATAACATCCCTCTCCTTCTATCTGTCCACACAGGCCTTCAATCATTAACACAAGGAATCTGTTTAACACCGGATTCTGCTAGTTACATAATCTATGCGGTTGCATAAGATTATTCTCAATCCCCTGTATTTCTAAAAGGATGGCCCTTTTCATATCACGGGCGGGACTTTGCATAGAATAGTACAGAAAGCCCGCGAAATACGTGAAGTCACGTGGGACCTGGTTGGGTCCTCAGTTTTCAGTTGGACGTCAGGCAGAGAAGATGTCCTGCCTTAACTGGAACTCACACTGCACACGCGCGCTATGTTAGTCAGACATTTAGTTACATGAAATGTATAGTTAAGTAAATAAAAGCTTAAGAAAATAACACAGTTTTGTGGTTGGTGAATGTCTTGGTAACAAGACTGATCTAGAAGAAGAAATGAGTTAAGTGCGACCGACCACCAAGACGAAGCCCAAGACGCTAGAAGAGATGTTAGAAAAGACGCCAGAAGAAGAATAGAAGTAAGTAAAAGAAAAGGGTATACAACATGCTTAACACAAGGATTCTGCTTAACACAAGGAACACAAGGGATCTTCCACTTTAAAGTGCTGTCATCTTCAGCCTGAAAATGGCCACAAGGATCGTGACACTACCCCCGTTCATTAGGTGATATCTATCCCTCTCTTTCTCTCTGTTTCTATCTGTCCACACACACCTTCAAACATTTATCTTGCACATCTGATTCAGCTTTGATTGAAATTCTCTTACCTATTCACCAAAGAAAGGTTTCTTTGGCAAACACGCACCTTTACGGAAGACGGGGCCATTTTTAATGATCGTAGGAAAAATTCGCTTTTGAAAAACCTCTTTTTGATGTTCAGGTTTCTTTATTTCATTCAAATGATCTGTTGGGAATTCTTTGAAAGGAATCGCTTATAGGTCATAATTTGATAATGTCCAGGTCGCACTGGTTGAGGTAAAAGCAATTACTGTACGACCTCTTTACCTTGGTTCACCAGCATATACATATATATATATATATATATATATATATAAGATTTTTTGGATGTTTGTTTTTATAGAAGCAATGTTGAATAAATTATTATTTATATTTTTGCTAGAAGGCAATTATAAATGCATGTATCGCATAAAATTCGATAATTATAGAAAATAATCTTGCAAAGGATGGCTCGCTATGCAGAACACCGTACAGACTGTTTCGACTTTATTAAGTCTCTTCAGCGATGTATACTAACGACTCCCCTCCGACAGGAATCGAAACCGGGACTTCACAGGCATAGTCAGAGACCATATCCGTTCGGCCGCCGGTACATAGCGAACAATCCCTGCGAAATTAACCTTGTCAACGATACTATTACACGCCCCTGCCATAGTAGGAATGGAGATTGTGGGTTTGTCTGTCTGTAACCGAAACTATATTACTATACAAGTCACAATTCCTTTAGTTATTTACATCATATTCTCCTTTGATTTTATCTTTATTTAAACCTCAATTATTAATAAAATTGTTTTACATTACTTATACTGTTGACCATATCTACATGCTAATAGCATGCAATTGTATTTATATATACAACAAAATAGAGGTTTACAGTATGAATGGGAAGGCTAATTTGCATATTGATCTTAAAAAATTGATTTTAATAAATATATGCTTAGTATTATTGATTTCTAATTGTTTGGTTTTATTTTATTGAATATGAGCAAAAATCTCTTCAATAAATCTTAAAAGAAATCCATTAACAAGAAGAAATAACTGTAATATAATTTTTTACTTCCTATTTTAACTAAACAGTTTAATTAGGAAAATTTACCAATGAAAGACGGGAGTAACGGAAAATGATGGAAGAGTTAGTTTCAAAGTTGTTCTATTTTTCAATCATACCCCCTCTGTTCAAAATCTTTTTATCTACATTCTTATTCAGTTTCATTAGCCTTTCTAATTTAATACAATATTTTATTACATTAAAACTTAAATACTTGCAACCGGAGGGTGCATATATTTGCTAGTATATATAATATACCAAACTTGTTTCTAAATCCTCGCGGTGAGAAAAAATCTGTCAAATAGTTTGATTGTAAAAATATACGACCAAACATTACCCGGGGAGAAAAAATTTTTTGGAAAAAAAGAAAAGACCAAGATAATCGCACCAACCAAAAATAATCTATTGGTACAATATTTGGCCAAAAGAAAAAAACAATTTATATGTATATATATATATATATAAGATATATATATATTCATACAAAACCGCCAGGAAACTAAAGCTAATAAGTAAAAAGTGCTCAATACCTAAGTAGAGCAAATAATTAAGATAAATCTAATAAGTCAGATAAACCTACTAAAAGTTTCGCTTAATGCTGTTCAGGGCTAAGATTAGATCTTAGCCCTGAAGAGCATTAAGTGAAACTTTTAGTAGGTTTATCTGACTCATTAGATTTATCTTAATATATATATATAATATATATATATATATATATATATATATATATATATATATATAAGAGAGTTTTATAA
>CM042171.1:42412744-42462744 GCA_023376005.1 Doryteuthis pealeii | reverse complement strand
AATCTCACAATGGACAACAAAGAATGACGATAACCATTACACAGCGAGCGCCTCCTATGGACTATTGTAGCGTAATTATGGCCGTATAAAAGGCTTATGTAGTATTGTGGTAGGCCGGGAAGCTTATAGGTCACAAGCAACATTCAACATATGCAGTGAGTTAACAAAAAACGACATACAATGAGTAGATGGTTGCAGATAGGCATAAGGGGTTGTTTATTTCTCGCTCGCTTAGTGTGGTCTTTTCAGTGAAAGAGAGAAAGAATTAGTTAATCTTTTCTATCAGGAATTCCTTTTATTACCACTATCTCGCAACTTACGAGACTAGATTAAAACACTCCCTAAAACGGAGCACTAAAAATAGACGTGCATCTCCTTGTGAGACATCCAGCAAAAGAGGATGGGTCCCCTTACTTCCGCTCGTGTTCCTGGGGTGGAGAAAGAGACATATTCGTTTCCGCTCTTCTGCAGAAAATTTGAGAGTTCAGTTTTCTTTTTATCTAGTTAAGGGGTCAGTGACCGGTGAATGGCTGACATATATTCAGTTGTACCTTTTAGGATCTTATCTATGGTGTATATAAATCAAAAGTTTTTTTTAAATATTGAGATTTTAAGAAAATGATACCCAGCAAGAATGAATAACACAAAAAATGTCTTCGGCATGAAATAATTTTTATCTAAGACCAAAAAAAAAAAAAAAAATTCACTATCACTTCTCACCACCTGACTTGGCGGCTGTTTCCGATTCCCTGATGCCAACAAGCCTGGTCACATCAAAAGATTATTTCTAACAATTACAGTTGACTCAAGTGGTGATCGCCCCAGGGTGTTTTCCAAACCACTTGAGATTTTCTACTTCCGAGTTCCTCAACAGACATTCTAATCATATCAAGTGGCACTTCCCGGACAATCTATATTTCCATTTTTTTTAATTCCGTTCAAACAAAGAATCAGGTCACACTAATAGATTTTGGGAAAGGTATGGGTATCCAACTACTCTCCTTCCAGCTAGGGATAAATAGTAGGGCAGACTGGGCTTTTTAACATTGGCATGGCAATCTGTCTATGAGAAGTAAAAATGAATTCAAACCTGTTAAACTCCGCTTAAAAATTGACCTTGTGTCACATCCTGCTTGTGCCGAGGGGTTGGTAAATCATCATCATCAGGTCATGTTGACAGCACACGTTCCCATAATTCTCCCACCACCCCTTCCTATCAGTCATCCTGGTGTTATGTTTTAGGATCGCCGCATTTATTTTGCGCGGAAATTCGAAACCGGGACAAAGAAGAAATTGAACAAAAGAAAATAATAGAATAGTTAGACAGAAAGTCTGGGGTAACAAACGGAAGGGTAACAAAAGACTTCCTCTGTACAAACGGGAATTTGAACAAAGAGACTGGAGGGGGAAGAAAGAACTTCCGGTCGAACAAAAGGATGTGTGGGCGGCTGCCTTTACTTAAGGGGTCAGCAGTAGCAGTTGGCAGTCAGGAGAGAGACAGCCGACGAGAACGTACTTGACCGCGGTCACGCACGAGAACGTACTTGACCGCGGTCACGCACCATCGCTGCCAGCGGGCAGTGAGGTCCATTCACCCCTCTGTGCCTGAGATCCCAACAGTAGTAGTAGTAGTTCCCATTGTCAATGCTCGCCATCCACCACGTACAGCCGAGATGAGAGAAATAAAGTCAAATCTCCTACTACATAGAGCATGTCTTGTGATTTCATTTAAGCGCCCACTAGATACATCGTCTAGGGGTTAGAAACGATCTCCACTGTATACCAGCAACGTATACGATTCAGAGTAGCAAAGAAGGGCTATGCAACACTGGCAGATCTCCCTACAGCATCCAGTATCCATACAGAACTGGTCGATGTAGGTTTTTTACTGGTCAGCCTACATTGGTGTGTCCATGTGTAGGTGTCCACAGGAGAACATCACTTATGAGTTCATCCTTGCTTCTACAGCAATGTCTTGGTCATGATGGTTTGTATGATAGGAGGTAAGTGGCCATACAGCTGGGTTTTTTTGTCGGTGCTGCTTTATACATAAAATAACCCTATGATCGAGATGCCGTAAATCCATCCTGACCCGGAGTGATTGTAAGTTTTAGGAACCTATCTATGGGTTGAATAAATCAAAAATGTGTTTTTTAAAAATTGAGATTTTAAGAAAATGATATCCAGCAACAATGAATGAAACAAAAAAATGTCTTCAGCATAAAATAATCCAGGGTTGAAATGTCGTAATATATATTTACCAACCCCTCCGCACGAGCAGGATGTGACACATGGTCACTTACTTAAGCGGAATTTAACAAATTCGAATTCAGAGTTTTCTTTCTCCTAGACTGGTTACTTAGCTATAGTTAACGAGCCCAGTCTTCCCTACTATTTACTCAGAGCTAGAGGGAGAATTGGATTCATAACTTTCCAAGGTATTAGCGCCATGTGAAATTCAGACAGCCTCGTCCAGGAATTGAACTCGGGTCTATGAGTCCACTTCCTTTGACTCTAACCGTTACATCACGGATGGTGTAATATCCAACCACCAGCCAACCAACCAACCAGCCAAACAAATCCTTTCATTTAGTCATTTTGCAACGCTGCACACGTCCCTCCCTAATGGATCGACCTGTTGGCTGTGGTTCGCGATCCGTGATGCTTATGAACGGAATCCTGGTGGCTAAGCAGTTCATGATATGCAACGCTTCACTTTGTCCCTTACTAGGTCGAGAAGGGTGATCCTGTCAAACCCTAGCACCTATATAATTTTTTCTCTTTTTCTTCAGCCTCTTCAGTCTCATTGAGGTTATAATGACAAGCTTATACGTAGCTGTATAAGAGAAATGTCTTAATATATGTTACGATTATTGTGGCCATCTTTAGGCTTTAAGCAAGAGCACACTCTAGTGGAGATCCCTTGTGTTAAACAGAGCAAGATCCTTAGAGAAGAAAACCTTTGGTTGCTCCTTGGTGTCCCTCAGTGTTGGGTATGATCCTTTCGTTAAAGATTTGGTTTGGTTTGTTTTACGGCATATCAACCTCGTGGGTCATTTAATGCCAACGAAGTTTTGAAATAAAGTCATTCTTAATGGATACTCAATTTTTTTATAAATACATTTTTCTATTTAACCCATAGATGGTACCCTAACAGGTACTACCACCCCGGGTCAGAGTGGACCAGGGAGCAATGGTGAGGAGGGGTGCTCCAGATTCTCCAAACCTCTAAAACTGGAACTTCCAGGTTTCTATCATTAAGCATCACGGGTCGCCACCCACGACCAAACAGGTGGCCCCATGATCCTTTAGTTGTTCCCAGGCCCGACACTAACTTTTTTCATAACCGTCCCGAACAAAATTATCAACCGAAATGGGGTTTGGACCGTCCCGAAATCAAAATATTTTTGTTTAATTCATTAGCATCATCTATAATTGTCAGTGATCAGTAGCATAGTAAGTCGAGTCGGCGGGGCGGCCTAAAGTTGGTATCAGCCAATCAGCGAGGGAGCCGATCCCTTTTTCAATAGTGCTAGACCAAGGAGATTGTTTTAGTATCTGAGGTGGAGCGCCACACCTACCATCAGCTCCTTACTTTACCGCAAAGATCCCTGTGCTACTCATACGCTGAGTTGGCGAGGACCGGTATGAACTAGGAACCTTGTGGTTTCTAGCCGAACGCTCTACCGACTGAGCTAACCCGGTCCGTTTTTTCTGGATATTTGGACCAAAAAATCCATTTCCTAGTGTGTTTGAGCCAAAAAAAAACTTTTTTTATTTTAAGTTACCCCGAGTAGGGTTAGTAGTACATAATTCGGTACTTTTAAAACTATCTCCCTCCACCATTATTCATTACATGGCTTTGAGAATAGACCTGCGGTGCCGTAGCCTCATTTTGAGGTCAGCATTCGGGCAATCACTGGACGGCCATTATTGGAATGTAGTACTAACTTTTAGGAAAACATTTTGACCGTCCCAGGCAAACTGTCCCGGATGACGTATTGATCGTCCCGGATGTAATTTTTATCATCCCCGGTACGACGAGACGGCATTAATGTCGAGCCCTTGTTTCTTTGTGTCCATTACTGTTATGTATGATCCTTTGGGTTGTAGGTTCGTTCGTCAATATCGAATAATGTGAAAATGAACGGCTGTCCATATCGGCGATTAAATAGTTAACTAACCACGTATTCAAACTGTTGATTGGCTTGGTTTAATCTGCTTGTCCCCGCCTACTATATAAAAGGGTGACCACAGGAAATTCTTCTAAAAATCATATAAAATAAACTAACGATCCCATTCTATTAAAACTTTCGGTTTATGAAGTAATAAAAGACGAACTTTATTGTAAATAAATTTTTACTTGAAAAGGCTAATAATTTTTTTCGTTAGTTTTTGTTTCGTGTATTGATCCCCCCAACAAAGATCTGATTTTTTTTATAGTATATAAATAAATTTGACATTTTTGGAAAGACAATGTAATGACATAACATATAAAAAAAGATAATTCGCTAATAAAACAGTTTTGGAAATAGGGCATCTTAAATATTGAAACTTAAAATCTCGTAAATAAGAAAAATATGTATCTTTTTTAATTTTTTTTTTTAATTGTTAGATTATTTTCAAAATAATTTTATATTAAAAGTTCGTATTGTGTACATTTTTATTTTATTTGTCTTCAAAAACTTCGCATGATCTTGGTCGGATCTTTCTGTCTCTTACAAGACATCATTTTGGTTTTCCTGTTAAAAAACAGCAGAAATAGGCGGTGTTTATGGAAAACTGGTGTCGCAACATAATTAACCAGAGAAAAAAACCCAGAATAAGCAAGAAACAATAGATTATTTTTAAAACGGGTGGGGATTGCTATAATTAACGGCGTCGATCCCAGGGGCCATCCCCCAGGTGACACCTTCCCCCTCGATTTAAAGGGGGGGGGCCCAGCGCTGACGCACCCCCTTGAGGGGGGAATGCAAACGAGATCGACGCAATTTTTCACCCGCCACCCATAAGCTTCGGTTTGTGGGTGGTCCCACGTTAACAGGGCCTTGTGCCTAACCCGTACTGCATTGCTGCAATCTGCCAGAATATCCAGAGTGTTGCCACTCAGCCTCCAGTGAAATACCATCAGCTAACGCTGATGTGAAAAACTGAAAAGGAGTGAAGATAATAATAATAATAATAATAATAATAATAATAATAATATGCAAATATAGAGAATAATCCCTTGAGGTTGATTTCCTTAATTTGCATTAACAACTGGATATATTTTTCTGTCCTTGTTAATTAGAAAATAGTTCAGCAGCAAATAATTTTGCGTTTATTTTTCTCTCCCCAAAAGACGAAAAATCTATCGAGTAATTACCTGTTAATTTTTGCTGCGTTTCGTTAATTGTAAAATTATATTTAACACCCCAGCGTAATTAATTAATGTAAAAACTATAGTTTTTTCTCTTTTTGTTGGTTTTTCGTTAACCTAATTTTTAGCCCTGAACCCATTACATCTACACGTGTTAGAGCATCCTCTCTTATAGATCATCTCGACATTATCTTTGTTGAAAATTGAAAATAACCAAATTAATTCTAAATATTGGCATTTCAGTCTCGGAAGACTATAATATAAATTTTGTGCCCCTGAAGTTACAACGCCTTCTGTGACTGTAAAGTCCAATGTTAGAAAAACCTTCACGACCACAGATGTCGCATGTGAAGGCTGTCCTGAAGATGTTGATGTGCCGGTGCTTTGTTGTCGTTGCTTTCTTCTGGACTTCCTAGCTTCATGGTGTTGCGCCAGGGTGACTTCAGATATGACCAGTCCTCTACAGAGAGCGGTCCTGAGCCAAATCACTTTCAAGGAAAGAAAAACTAAAAAAAAAGAAAAACTTATCCCGTTGAATTTTTTATTTCGACCAGTTTTTTTTTTCCTTCTGTGAAAGTTAAATATTGCTCTGTATATAATTTAATTTATTGAGCTCTTTTTAGAGATTTATGGTGTAATGGTTAGCAAGCAAGATTAGCAGACCATTGTTAGTGAGTTCGATTCTCACTGGGTGAGCTAAGCTTAGTAAATAACTATAAAAATCACACACACACACACACACCACACACACATATATATATATATATATATATATATATATATATATATATATTTAAATAAATAACAAAAGACTTAGAGATCTTGCATTATAGACTATTTCAGGAGCTTAGACAAAAATGTCTAATTCTCCCGACTCATCAGATGCGAATGATGAATTCTTTATTTTTAAGGCATTTGAAGACAGATTTTTCCCCCCTTCCTTTTAAAATTGTCCTGTCCTGCTCAGCTGTAGAGTAATAAAAATAGGAATAAAAATACAAATAATAGTAAACAATAATAAAACCAAAGACATCTGACCGCTTGTCAGTAATTTGTTAGGAGTTACTGTTAATTCAATTAATTCAGAATTCAGGGCCATCCCTGTTCGCTTATTTAGTAGTTTATGTTTAACTTAATTTATTTATTTTCTTTCCATATCGCTTCAAATTATACACACCCCTACATACCTATACAAACTTATACATATACATACATATACATACACACACATACATACACACACACATACATATATATACACACATACACACACACATACATATATGTATATGTGTGTGTATGTGTGTATATATATGTATGTGTGTGTGTATGTAAGTGTGTATGTGTGTATGTGTGTATGTATGTGTGTGTGTGTGTGTGTATGTATGTGTGTGTATGTATATGTATGTATATGTATAAGTTTTATTCCTATTTTTATTACTCTACAGCTGAGCAGGACAGGACAATTTTAAAAGGAAGGGAAAAATATCTGTTTTCAAATACCTTAAAAATAAAAAATTCATCATTCGCATCTGATGAGTCGGGAGAATTAGACATTTTTGTCCAAGCTCCCTGAAATAGTCTATAATGCAAGATCTCTAAGTCTTTTGTTATTTATTTAAATATAAATTTGCTCTGTGACTCTAACAATAAGAGCACACATTGAGCTCTCAAACTGCGACAAGTTTTTTTAAAAAAAACCTAAGTCGTAAGGAAGATTTCTTCTCTGGACTTTGGATTATATTATAATATATATATATATATATATATATATATATATATATATATATATATATATATACGTGTGTGTGTGTGTGTGTGTGTGTGTAAACAACTTTTAGCTATTTTCAGCCGACAGTATAATTATATGTGCTTTTTAATTTTAGTCAGACCTAATTTTTGAAAGTTAATTAATTTGTTTAATTAGGCGGGATTTAAACTACTTAAATGTGAGGCTAAACAAATCGAAAAAAATCAATCTCTGAATATATATTTCGACCTATTAGGTCTCATCAGCAGATTTATAGATACGAGGACCGCCTAGCGTGTGACTCGAACCCTTTGTGCCGAAACGGCACGCCGGTATCTTACCATCACGCCAAATAATACGTCCTCGTATCTATAACTCTGCTGATGAGACCTAATAGGTCGAAATATATATTCAGAGATTGATTTTTCTCGATTTGTTTAGCCTCACATTTAAGTAGTTTAAATCCCGCCTAATTAAACATAAATGAATTAACTTTCAAAAATTAGGTCTGACTAAAATTTAAAAAAAGCACATATTCTCCCAAATATATATATATATGTGTGTGTGTGTGTGTGTGTGTGTGTGTGTGTGTGTGTTTGCACCTACAAGAACATACAGTATGATTGTACAGTGAAATTTCGATAATCCCAATTAGAATCATCCCTTACTAACCAGTCATTTGCATTATCTAACACACACACATACATACACACATACACACACACACACACAACCGACAATTTACAATATACACAACCTACACATCCGGATAGGAAAAAAACATACACACACACACACACATATACATGCACAAACACAAACGCTCGCACGTAAGCACTGTTAAAATGCCACACATTCACAGAACAACGTATTATGTGTGTGACCAGTTACCCCGCGTACGCAACCTTTATGCTGCCTATAAACACTCTCATACATTCAATTTACCTTCACATACATACACACATCATTTTATCCAATCATACTCATCCCGTGTCTATTGAATTTTTTGAGATTTTTTGAATTTTTTTCGATTTTCCTTACATTTGAAACACTTTCACCTGATGATTGCATCGTATGAAACTAATATGGTTGTGAATGTTCCTTTGTCACCTAATAGATAGATATGTAAAACCTTTATATATTTATTTTATTATATATATATATATATATATATATATATATATATATATATATATATATAGTTGTGAAAATAATTATAAGGGAATTGAATGTGAATCAATGTAAATATTAAATTTTTTACAATTTTGCAGTTAAATACAAATTTTCTAAACTGTTCATACTAATTTAAGTAAAGTCGTCGGGGCGGCCTAATCTCGGTATCAGCCAATCATGGAGGGAGTCTATCCCCTTTTCACTAGCGCTAGACCAAGGAGATTGTTTTTGCGCCACACCATCAGCTCCTTGCTTTACCGCCCATATCCCTGTGCTACTCATACGCTGGGTTGGCGAGGGCTAGTATCGAACTAAGAACATTGCGGTTTCTAGCCAAACACTCTACCGACAGAATTATCCTGGCCAATATATATATATATATATATATATATATATATATATATATATATATGTATATATATATATATGTATATGTATATATATATATATATGGACTCTCTCTTCAATTTTCGACGCATGCGGGTTCACACACACAATGAACACCCACACAGTGATTTGTTTATAGTGGTGAAGACTTGTGTTGGACCATCCACACTTTTTGGCTCAGTCGATAGGAAAGAATTGGGGCATCAAGGGTTGCCCCAAACCCAATCAACGACCGACGAATTTTGAATTCTGAGTTATCTCTATCCTAGACTGGTTACCTACCCAAGGCTGATGAGCCTAATCTGCCCTACTATTTAACCCATTGCTGGAGGGAGAATTTATGGATTCATACCTTTACCAAGGGTATTAGCGCTATGTGAAATGCCAACAGCTTCGTCTAGGAATTGAACTCGAATCAACGAATCCATTTTCCACGACTATAACCACTAGCCCATACGCCTCCATAATATATACTAGCAAATATATGCACCCTCTGGGTGCAAGTATTTAAGTTTTAATATAATAAAATATCATGTTAAATTAGAAAGGCTAATGAAACTGAATAAGAATTCAGATAAAAATATTTGGAACAGAGGGGGTATAATCGGAAAATAGAACAACTTTGAAACTAACTGTTCCACCATTTTCCCTTACTCCCGTCTTTCAGTGGTAAATTTCCCTAATTTAACTATTTAGTTAAAATAGGAAGAAAAGAATAAAATTACAGTTATTTCTTTATGTTAATAGATTTCTGTTAAGATTTATCCCCGAGATTTTTGCTCATATTTATTAAGATAAAACCAAACAATTAGAAATCAATAATACTAAGCATATATTTATTAAAATCAAATTTTTTAAGATCAATATGCAAATCAGCCTTCCCATTCACACTGTAAACCGCTATTTCGTTGAATATATAAATATAATTGCAGGTTATTAGTATGTAAATATTGTTAACAGTCTTAATGATGTAAAACAATTTTACTAATAATTGAGGTTTAAATAAAAAATATAACCATGGAGAATGTGATGTAAATAACAAAGGGAATTGTGACTTGTATAGTAATATAGTTTCGGTTACAGACAGACAAACCCACAATCTCCATTATAATAAGATATATATATAAAATATATATATATGTGTGTGTGTGTGGTGTGTGTCTGTTTCCACCACGGTATATCATTCTCACTTGTTTTCAGCAAATGGGCATCCTTTCAAAAACGTGTGAGTCGAGATATCGTAATAAATATGTTAACAATGAAATTTCTGGTTTGTGAAGGTTTGTATTACGAAATATTAATGACCTTTGCCTGGGGACAAGCATGTGCAAAATGACAGTTTGTTTCAGCGAGATGCACGTGTTAATATCACAGTGTTTAACCTCTCCGGGATTTATTGCACGTTATGGAAGGTGGGAATTCTTTATTGCATCTTTTCCCCTTCTGTAAACAGCAGGCATGGATTTCCATCTAACACTAAAAACCACTTGAACCGTTGACCGTAAAATAGGGGGATCTTTGATCGGGGTTGTTTTTCATTTTACAATGACATAACGACCCTCCTCAACAGCAAGTAAGTAAAGAAGTAAGAAGAGAAGAAGGAGAAGAATACGTACGGGATAATAATAATAATAATAATAATAATAATAATAATAATAATAATTTAAACAAAAACACAAATACACATGTAGCTAAAAAGGTTAAAAGACAACAGCAAATTAAGATGGAAGAAGTAAATCAAAAGATATCGGCTATAGAAGGAAGACTTAAAAGATATCGAGAAAGAACCAAACAGTACAAACAAAATAGGACCTTCCAAAACAATGAGAATAAATTTATGAACAAATTACTGGATCAAAAACAAACATTAGTGAACACCCAAATGCAACAAAAGCAGAAAAGTCTTGGAGCAATATATGGAAGAGGAAAGAACACAATAAGAAATCGAAATGGATTAGTGATATTAAGAATGAATTGATGGAAATTGAGGAAGGGCCTGTAGCAAGTGTTCATATAATTAAGCTCAAATCGGTACTCAAGAAAGTAACAATCTGGAAAACACCAGGCCACGTTGGCATACATGGATTCTGGTTCAAAAAATTTACTTCTATCCATAAAAGAATGGCCCAGCAACTGAATAGATGACGAAAGGAATAACTACCCTAATCCATAAAGACCCTCAAAAAGGAAATATCCCCAGCAATTATAGACCAATAACTTGTCTACCAATGATGTGGAAAATATTGACTGGCGTTATAAAAGAAGAAATATACTTCTCACTCAATTAGCGAAACCTTTTCCCAGAAGAACAGAAAGGATACTGCAAGGGAAAAAGAGGAACATACGATTTACTGTACATAGACCAATACATTCTTAAAGAAGTAAAAAATAGACGGAAAAATATTGCAATGGCCTGGATCGACTACAGAAAAGCATATGACATGGTCCCACATACCTGGATTTTAGAATGTTTAAAAATGTACAAAATGTTCAACAACATCATAAATTTCATTGAAAGCGCCATGGAAAACTGGAGAGTTCAATTAAAAGCCGGAAAACAATCCCTGGCAGAAAAAAAATCCAGAGAGGTATCTTCCAAGGAGACTCATCATCACCAATACTGTTCATTATAGCAATGATATATAATGATTATAAGATACTCAGGACCATCCTTAAAATGGACAAAAGAAGAACTCAGACAGATTGACCAAAGAACGAGAAAATTAATGACCATGCACAAGGCTCTTCGCCCTAGAGACGATAGATATAGACTATATGTCTATATAGGATTGGAAAAGGGTTTGGAAATCAGAGGAAGAATTGAAACCATTCAGAACACTGCACTGCTGCAATCTGCCAGAATACTCAGAAGAGCCCTGGAGACGTGAGGAAACTTGCTGTCACTCAGACTCCAGTGAAAGACCATCAGCTAACACTGATGAGAAAACTCAAAAGGAATAATAATAATAATAATAATAATAATAATAATAATAATAATAAAGGTGGAAAACAATCCCTGGCAGAAGTAAAAATCCAAAGAGGTATCTTCCAAGGAGACTCATTATCACCACTACTGTTCATTATAGCAATGATGCCTCTCAGTCATATACTTAAAAAATGTACAGGGGGATACAAATTCACTAACTCACAAGAAATGATAAACCATCTAATGTACATGGATGACATTAAAAATTTTGCAAAAAATGAAAAAGAATTAGACACCATAGTACAAACTATTAGAATATACAGCCAAGATATAGGAATGGAATTTGGAATTGAAAAATGTGCTATGCTAGTAATAAAACGGGGTGAAAGAAAATTAATGGATAGAATACAACTGCCAAATCAGGACACTATAAAATCACTTGATGAAAATGAAAGTTACAAATACTTAGGAATTTTAGAAGCGGACAATATCAATCAAACAGAAATGAAAGGAAAAGTTAAAAAAGAATATCTCAGGAGAACTAGAAAACTTCTAGAAACCAAACATAACAGCAGAAATCTGATCAAAGGAATCAATACCTGGGCTGTCTCCATTATAAGATACTCAGGACCATTCTTAAAATGGACAAAAGAAGAACTCAGACAGATTGACCAAAGGACGAGAAAACTAATGACCATGCACAAGGCGATAGAGATAGATTATATGTGTCAAGAAAGGAAGGGGAAAGAGGTCTTACCAACATAGAAGACTGTATAGAGGCCACAATCCAACAACTCGAAGACTACACAAAAAAGAGCAAAGACTGATTACTTATGGCAGCCAACAATAGTAGAAGTGACAGATGGACAAAGAGAAAAACAACAAAGACAAGAAAACAAAAATGGGAAGAAAAACAACTACATGGACACTTCAAACGACAAATCGGAAAGGTTGCACATGAAAAAAACTGGATTCGGTTAAGAAAAGGAAACATTAAAAGAGAAACTTAATCACTAATAATTGCTGCACAAAATAATGCCATAAGGACAGCAATTATTAGTGATTCAGTTTCTCTTTTGAGGTTTTCTTTTCTTAACCACATCCAGTTTTCCAGCAAATGTAGATTATACTGTAATAGAGATGAGACTGTAAACCATGTACTATGCGAATGTAGCTAACTTGCAAAAAGGAAGTACAAAACTAGACACGACTGGGTTGGGAAGGTGATCCACTGGGAATTATGAAAAAAATTAAATTTTGACCATATAAAAAAAAGTGTATATGCATAAACCAGAATCTGTTCTTGAGAACAAAACGCATAAAATTCTCTGTGACTTTGAAATAAAAATGGATCACCTTATCCCAGCAAGAAGACCAGACCTAGTGTTGATTAACAAAAAAAGAAAGAACTTGTCAACTGTTGCATTTTGAAGTTCCAGCAGATCACAGTATGAAAATTAAGAAATAATAATAATAATAATAATAATAATAATGAATAAAAAATGGACAAATATCTGGACCTTGCCAGAGAACTGAAAAAGTTATAGAATATGAAAGTTAAAGTAATACCAATTGTGGTTGGTGCACTTGAAACGGTCCGAAAAGGATTGGAAAAGGGTTTGGGAAGTTTAGAAATCAGAGGAAGGATTACCATTCAGAACACTGCACTGCTGCAATCTGCCAGAATACTCAGAAGAGTCCTGGAGACCTGAGGAGACTTGGTGTCACTCAGACTCCAGTGAAAGACCATCAGCCAATGCTGACGTGAAAACTCAAAAGGAGATAATAATAAAAAATACACATCGATCCACTATAAAACCTAGCCATACATCTGCGTAAATGCCTACAAGAAGGTCGGCATTAAATGACCCACCGAGCTTTATATGCCGTAAAACAAACCAAACCAAAACCAAAGCCTACAAGAAGCAAACATACCCGGATGGATGTCAAAAAGAACAACTACCCTGATCCAGAAACCCCATCCCCAATGGAACCATCCCTAGCAAGTATAGGCTAATCACATGTCTACCTATGAAAATCCTGACCTCAGAAAGCAGAAATCTACTACTGACGTGATTGCCGGGGAAGAACAGAAAGGATGGCGCAAGAGGAACAGATAAATATATCACCCTTACAGAAGTTAAAATAAGATGAAAAAAAATTAGCCATGACATGGATTGACTACAGAAAAGCCTACGACAAAATTTGGATAATGATTGAAGATGTACAAAATATCCACACAAACTGTCAAAATTCCGAGAAAAACAGAATAACAAGTGTAACCGAATGATCAATCGGTTGCACCTGGAGACCGGGCTACACGCAGAAAGTACGTGGTGTCAAGTACGGGCTGGAAACAAAACAGGATATGACCTTGAACTGACCTTTGGCACCTAAAGATGCAGGTGTACATTTAACATTGTTTAGGCACAGAAAATCTGTAGGCATAATCAATGAAAACGGGCTACCTGGGCGACTAGGTGTGTCTACAGAAAAACTGCAGAGGCGTGACACTGTGAGTTAGACTACAATAAAAAAAAGACCGTGGAAATCAATTTGGCAGACCAAGATCAGGTTCGAGATCGCTTGCAAAGAACTCCCGAAGGCTCCATGTTTGCATAACTACTACTAATGACTCTCAGTCTGCACACAAACGAGGAAATAAAGAGATAATCTTATATTTTGTATAAATACAAATGTTCGTTTCCCTTGACGGGTCCAGTGTGTAACACGAATAGCAAGTGTAGAATGTATGGACAAAAGACAAAACGGTCAATCATATAGCGAAAAAAAAACGAGGTACAACTGGATGGGAAAGGTAATCTACTGGGAATTGTGCAAGAAATTAAATTTTTAACATGCCACAAAATGGTATATGCTCAAATCTGAAGTTGTCCAGGAGAATCAGACGCTTAAAATTCTCTGAGATACAGACGGATAACCTAATCCCAGCCAGGAGATCAGATCTATTGTTAACTATGAAGTCGAAGAAAATTTATCATCTCGTGGATTTTGCCGTCCTGGTGGATCACCGAGTGAAAGTGAAAGAAAGCGAAAAGATACACAATTACTTAGACCTTTCCGGAGAACAAAGAAACCTGTGGAACATGGAGATAGAGGTAAATGTATTTCCAAGTTATAAAAACATGTCATCGTAAAAAAAATTCACCACAAAAAAAGCCGACCTGATTACAAAATGGTATGATATGTGGGGCTACGACCTCTAGGATTAAAGTTGTAAAAATGTGATACACTGACACACTAATATTCGCATTTATTATTAGGTAATGGTATGATATGTGGGGCTACGACCTCTAGGATTAAAGTTGTAAAAATGTGATACACTGACACACTAATATTCATTTATTATTATGTAATGGTATGATATTGTGGGGCTACGACCTCTAGGATTAAAGTTGTAAAAATGTGATACACTGACACACTAATATTCGCATTTATTATTATGTAATGGTATGATATGTGGAGCTACGACCTCTAGGATTAAATTGTAAAAATGTGATACACTGACACACTAATATTCGCATGTATTATGTAATGGTATGATATGTGGGGCTACGACCTCTAGGATTAAAGTTGTAAAAATGTGATACACTGACACACTAACATTCGCATTTATTATTATGTAATGGTATGATATGTGGGGCTACGACCTCTAGGATTAAAGTTGTAAAAATGTGATACACTGACACACTAACATTCGCATTTATTATTATGTAATGGTATGATATGTTGGGATACGACCCCTAGGATTACAGTTCTAAAAATGTGATACACTGACACACTAACATTCGCATTTATTATTATGTAATGGTATTATATGTGGGGCTACGACCTCTAGGATTAAAGTTGTAAAAATGTGATACACTGACACACTAACATTCGCATTTATTATTATGTAATGGTATGATATGTGGGGCTACGACCTCTAGGATTAAAGTTGTAAAAATGTGATACACTGACACACTAATATTCGCATTTATTATTAGGTAATGGTATGATATGTGGGGCTACGACCTCTAGGATTAAAGTTGTAAAAATGTGATACACGGACACACTAACATTCGCATTTATTATTATGTAATGGTATGATATGTGGGGCTACGACCTCTAGGATTAAAGTTGTAAAAATGTGATACACTGACACACTAATATTCGCATTTATTATTATGTAATGGTATGATATGTGGGGCTACGACTCTAGGATTAAATTGTAAAATGTGATACACTGACACACTAACATTCGCATTTATCATTATGTAATGGTATGATATGCGGGGCTACGACCTCTAGGATTAAAGTTGTAAAAATGTGATACACTGACACACTAACATTCGCATTTATTATTATGTAATGGTATGATATGCGGGGCTACGACCTCTAGGATTAAAATTGTAAAAATGTGATACACTGACACACTAACATTCGCATTTATTATCATGGAATGGTATGATATGTGGGGCTACGACCTCTAGGATTAAAGTTGTACAAATGTGATACACTGACACACTAATATTCGCATTTATTATTATGTAATGGTATGATATGTGGGGCTACGACCTCTAGGATTAAAGTTATAAAAATGTGATACACTGACACACTAATATTCGCATTTATTATTATGTAATGGTATGATATCTGGGGCTACGACCTCTAGGATTCAAGTTGTAAAAATGTGACACACTGACACACTAAATTCGCATTTATTATTATGAAAAAAAAGTAAAGTCGTCGGAGCGGCCTAATGTCGGTATGAGCCATACAGTGAGGGAGACTATCCTCTTTTCACTAGAGCTATACCAAGGAGATTGTTTTTTGCCTCTGAGATGGAGCGCCACACCTACCATCAGCTCTTTACTTCACCGCACAGATCCCTGTGCTACTCATAACGTTGAGTTGGCGAGGACCGGTATCGAACTAGGAACATTGTGGTTTCTAGCCGAACGCTCTACCGACTGAGCTAACCCGGCCCTGGTATGATATGTGGGGCTACGACCTCTAGGATTAAAGTTGTAAAAATGTGATACACTGACACACTAACATTCGCATTTATGTAATGGTTGCTCTAGGTTTACGAATAGGCAATGGTGATTCTTCTTGATCGATGTACGTGACTTGATTCAAAAAGCATTTAAATTTTTCATTTCCTCTTTACATCCGGTTTCATAACTACCCGTAGAAATAATAACTGATAATAAAAACCAAATGAGATGATTTCATATATATAATATCTATATCTAAATATCTATATATCTATCTATCTATATATATATATATATATATATATATATAAATATTTATATATATATATATATATATGTATATATATGTATATATTATATCTATGATTAAAATCGATGGCAATCAAAGAAATAAATTAAAAGGCTCTGGGAAAATCGTTCGATATCTGATGTCGCTAAATAGTAATACTTTTGAAATCAGATTCTAAATGTTGAATATCTATCTGGGTTGATTATGCAATGCTAATTCAACTAAAAGTTGATTTTAACGATTATATAAGCTTCCATATATTCGTCTGTGTGTGGGTGTGTGTGTGTTTGGACACTCAGTATCACTAAAAAAAAGAGCTGTCAAAAGTTGATAACATACAATTGTATTTATATATACAAAAATATAGCAGTCTACAGTGTGGACGGGGAGGCTAATTATTATTTTTTAATTAGTGAAATAGATCACTAATTAGGACGGTAATTTATGAGGAAGTGGGTCCCGGTCTCCTGCCTCAAAAATCGCTACCCGGTCACTATTAAAATAACAACCCAGCTCAGTCTATTCAAAACTATCCATTTTCATATCTATCTATCTATCTATCTCAATTTGTTCATATTTATCTATATTACTTTAAATACTAAGATTTTTTTTTATGTTTGTTTAATGTCTTGTTTTTATTTTAAATAAACAAGAATTACGACAAAAAAAGATGCGACCCCCCCCCCAAATACACTTACTTGTTGAAAATATCTATCTCCATTTGTTCGTATCTATCTATATTATTTTGTTTGTTTATCTATCTATCTATCTATCTATCTATCTATCTCAGTCTATTCAAAACTATATATCCATCTTCATATCTAAACAAGAATTACGACAAATTACGATAAATAAACAAGAATTACGACGAGCTGTGGTTGTTATTTTGATAGTCACCGGGTAGCAATTTTTGAGGCAGGAGACCGGGACACACTTCCTCATAAATTACCATTAGGACTGAGCCTATTCTAGTAGTGACCACCCCAAGTGTAGTTTAGCAGGTTTTAATTTAGAGTTTTCCTTCTCCTAGACTGGTTGTCTAATCAAGGCTGAAGAGCCCAGTCTGCCCTACTATTTACCCATAGCTGGAGGGGAAGTAGTTGGATTCATACCTTTCCCAAGAGTATTAGCGCTATAAGAACTGTAGCTTCGTCCAGGATTTGAACTCGGGTCGACGAGTCCAATTTCCTACGACTCTAACCATTGGACCACGCGCCTCCAACTAATTTGCATATTGATATTAACAATTTGATTTTACTAAATATGTGCTTAGTATTATTGATTTCTAGTTGTTTGTTTTTTTCTTAATGAATATGAGCCGGGGATAAATCTTAAAAGAAATCCATTAACAAGAAGAAATAACAGTAATTTTATTCTTTAATTCCAATTTTAACTAAATAGTCAAATTAGGAAAATTTAGCAGTGAAAGACGGAAGTGATGGAAGAGTAAATTCTAGTTGCTCAACATTTTGATTATACCCCCTCTGTTTCAAATCTTTTTTATCTGCATTCTTATTTAGTTTCATTAACATTTCTATTTCAATTAGCCTTTCTAATTTAATATAACATTATATTACATTAAAACTTAAATACTTGCACCCGGTGTGGGGGGGGGGTAACATATTTTCTATAATCTACCAACGTGTTAACTGGTTCTTCCACCCGACTACAACTTTGTCTGATTGTATCCCTTTTAAGGACATAAATAATCATTCTATATATAATGGAGATAGTTTGCATTTCTGTCTGAAGCCGAAAGTACGTCACTGCTTAAGTCACAGATTCCACAATAATCTCTAGCATTTATCAATGAGAACCTAATTTATAATCCTAGATTTATAATTCAATTTTGAGTTATACTTAATATTAAGGGAGACAAATTGGCTTTATATACAGTATAAGGTTGTCTTTTGTAATATCGATGGTCTATGAAACGATGTTTAAGAATCTTTCAAAATAAATGCTTGTAAAATAATATGAATAATGAATAAATAAGTATAATAATAATAATAATAAATAAACACTGTTAACAATCGCTAGGATACTCTAGAAGAGTCCTGGATAAGAACCTGAGGAGACCTTGCTTTCACATATCTCCAGTGTATCACTCAGCGGCAGGGAGCAGGTGTGAAAAACTAAATAATAATAATAATGATAATAATAATTAATAAATGATTTTTTTTAAAGTAGCGAATCTGTAACATCATATACTTGTCTGGAAAACTAGTGTGATTAGAAGTCATTAAAAATATGTTGTATAGAAAATATTTTAAAGATTATCATTAATTATAAGGAACAATTTTAATAATATATAATATATATATATATAATTAATGATATATATATATATGTTTGGCATCCTTGCAATCAAGGCATCATCTTCATGTCGCGCATGTTAGCACGGATATCCAGACAATCTCTGCGCCAACCTTCGCCTATCATTAATTGCCTTTGAAGGTGCCTCTACACACAATCAGCATCCTCGCATAGGTTTGGTCAAATGTAGGTCCTTGTGGGCGCCCACAGTTTGGCATGTCATGTGTCAGGCTTCCACAGGAGAATGTTGCTAGATGAGCTGCGTCCTTGGCTTCGTGCCAGCAGTGTCCTGCATGCCTAGTCCGTCTCACAGCTGCGGATGGTTTTGTGAGATGAGAGAGCAGGTGGCCCGTACAGCTACTTCCTTGTGGGGTGCTGTTTCCACGACTTGTTCAAGACTGCACGACAGCATTCTTGTAAACAGCTCCCAATCTAACTTATTCTCAAGGCGCTTTCCGTTTAGGATGCCAAGTGTGTGGCAGCATACATCAGTAGCTGAATATAACCACGTTCTGTAAGAATTGTCATTTTAGGCTTGTTAGTGAGATCGGATTTCGCATATTTTTGTATAATAATTTGTTGAACATTATGGATAATAACAAAAATAAAAAACAGAAAAAAGTTGTCAATTCTTATTTTGTTAAAGTTAAAATATTTCTGTATTGTCTGTCATTTATTTTAATCCTCTTTAGCCAAAGATAATAGCTATGGCCAAGATTTCCCTTTTTCTTAGCCGGCCCAGAATATGATATTCACACCTCTTAAGAAATTGACCTTGTGTCACATCCTGCTTGTGCGGAGGGGTTGGTAAATATATACAAAACTCGTAGACACGAATGACAATTTTTGCTTTATTATAAAGAACATTTATTTTTTAAATCATTTATAAAAGCACTTATTCCAGGATGTGATAATGTATACAAACTCTCGAATACGGATTTTCTGAGTTTCTCTGTCACAAAATGCCGTGGAAAAGGCAATGATACATCGCATAATACTTTTTTCTTTTTCATCGATGTTATAAGTTTTCAGTGGATCCCAGAAGATTTTAATTTCCACGTCAGTAACTTGTTGTTTCGCAATCTCTTGTAAACCAAATATGTCGATAGTGATCGCATGTTACATAGGGCCAAACCTGAGTTGTAGTATAAGACGTTAGTAGTAGTAGTCGTTAGTTCAGGAACAATATACGCAAGGCGTATAGTCACAAGGGGCTGTTTATTTATTCTAGGCTCGTGGGTTCTTTTTTCAGAGAGAAGCAAAGAGAGAGGAGGGAAACAAACTTAGTAGTAATTGACACGCGTGATTACCTTGCTAACCTATAAGTACGACAAAGTGCCTCAAATAATGTTAAATATACTAATATGTAAATAGGTAAATTGATTAATTAGATGAAAAAGCAATCAAAGAAGTAAATGCGATAAAACTGGCAATTGAATTAATTTTAAAATTTAATAAAGAAAAAATAAACACAAAATAGTTGCATTAATGCCAACTCAAGTTGTAGTATAAGTAGTTTGTTGTAGGTAGACGTCGTTAGTATCAGGGAACACATAGCGGGGGTTGGTTTATTTTTTTCTGGCTTTGGGTTCTTTTCAGAGAGGCGAGAGACAGAGAGACNAGAGACAGAGAGAGACATAAGAGAGACAATAATGTATAGAGACGGAGTGAGAGTCTGACAATATATGAGAGAGAGAGAGAGAGAATGGAGAGAGACCAAGAGAGAGAGAAGAGAGAGAGAGAGAGAGAGATAGAGAGAATAAGTATTCTAGTCTTAAATCATGGTTCGGTACTACTATGCGAACCCATAGGAGAAACGGGAGGCCCACGTCTAACTCCCACCAAAACCCAGCTGAAAAATGCCGGATTTTCTTCTCCTCGTTGTCGTCCTTGAGGGTGGGATGGCACGTCCTCATCGTCCGCAAGAAACTAAAAACTTCAATTGAGTTCCAAATTTAACCTCTTCTGTTCTTATTTATTTTTATTTGTAAACTTTATTCCGGGTCATTGGTCGTCAATTGAGTTCCAACTTCTAACCTCTTGTTCTTAATATATTATTCTATTTCTTACTTTAGTTCCGGGTCATTAGTCGTCATTAAGTTCCAAACCTCTGTATTGTCTTATTTGTTTTTTATTTTTAAATCTAATTCCGGGGTCATTGCTCCGTCAATTTTTCAAAACTTTAACACTCTTATTGTTCTTATTCTTTTCTTCTCTTTCTCCGAAGTCCGAATACCGTTTCAATTTCCATCCTCAAATTCCCCGTAGACCATAAAATTACAGCTAGCCACATCTGAGAGCTTTTATACGAAAACTAGAAACTGTGTGACAGTATCGACAGTTGCAGCTGGTGAGTCCAGAAAGAAATTAAATTTACAATAGATTTATTCTATTGATTCGATGAAAATAGAAAACGTTTGGTTCCTTTGAAGGAAATCTTGTTTCATTAATTGAACCATCGACGCGTAAGGTTGCACTTTGCAGAACACAAGTCAATATAATCTAATCATTCAATATCGAATTATCTTTTAAATTGATGATTAAATATTGAATCGATATAAATTAAATGATCTTTGTTCTGTTAATAGCTATCATATTCGCCAATGGACGAAGATATGTCTACTTACCTTCTGGTCAGCTAGTGGACCAATGGGAGTTAGATACACAAATTACAGAGTGTGCTGGAGAAGAAAGATGCGAGTCTCTTTGGCAACTGAAAGATCTATTGATATCAATGATTAAGTAGGATATACAGAGGAGAATCTTCCTATAGTTATACTACAGAGTAGCAGCGGCTACCCGGCGTGCTTGGTAGCGGCGGATTTTATTAAAGTTAGTCCACTGATCCTATATGTACTGCATCGTGGGTTGAATCCTCGTGGGATGCGCCATTTAAATCCCTATGTAAAACAAACAAAATAGACCTATGTATTGATCGCAGCTGTTTTCATACTGGGGTTTTCACGTACCAAATCAAGCCATATATGTTATATACCTTTCTTTACTTCTTATTCTAGTCGGTCTCTCTTCTGGCGGCTTTGCTATTACTGATGTCGTCTAACATCTTGGTCTGGCTTTCATTGGTCGGATTTCTTGGGGATTCGGGGTCTAAGTTTCTGTTAGGGTTCACCCTATCAGAGCCTTGGTCCATTGTTATTTTTAGGTAATAAACAACAAGACTTCGATTTACGTTGATGTTACTTTTATTTGTAAATCCCAACCAGAACATTCTGCGCAGATGAGAATACATGTTTACTAGCTCGCTTCTTAACTTCTAATGACTGAGTTACTAGTATCCTTAAACCGGAGCAGGGCCTTCTAATGGGGGTTCCGGTTTCTCACGATCATTCTCCCCGCAAGGCCAAGGTGAGAGGGAGGTCAAGCGCGTCACTCACTCTCAAGACCATCAGGGCACTAATCGCCATAATGATTTCTACACTACCTAAAAATGTATTGGGATCAATAATTATGTACACAGCTACTCTGAAAAGAAATGTTAATGTCACTATCTAAATATTAAATGAAAAAAAAAACACATGCTGTATATTTAAATTTTATTTCCTATTATGCTTCATGGATATAAATCAAATCTCTATTATTTTTGCTGCAAAAACCAAAGCCCTTGTGATATTTAATGTGCTATATATATTAGCTTTTGTCTGTTAACTGTTTTTTTTTCGAAGTTTCAACTGCCCTTTATATATTATATAAATATGAAGTAAATGAAGTGAATCCGACAGTTATGAATAGAATTTTTTTAGAAAAAAACATAAAGATATTATTATTTTGCTGAGAGATCTGTTTCGACCTTTTAATAAAGCGGTCTTTTTCAAAGCAACTAGTATTATGAGGAAAGACGAAGAATAAACGTTAATCACGAGGTACAACAACGCTCTCGTTCAGGGCCGGAATTTTTTTTTTTATTTTAGAAATGCGATTTTTGTGTTAAAAATAAAAACATTTTATTTATGGTCAAAAATAAAATAAATTTTTATTTTATGTTAAAAATAAAATAAATTTTATTTTAAATATCAGAATATTTGATATTCAAAATAAAATTTTATTTTATTTTTAACCAACAAATACGCATTTTCACAAAAAATTCTTTAAATTCGCCCTGTGAACGAGAGCGTTTGTTTGTATCCTCGTGATTAACGGTTTATTTATTCCTTCTTCCTCATAAATATAGTTGCTTTGAAAAAGGGAACGCTTTTTCAAAGGTCGAACAGATCTGTCAGCAAAACTAAATAACATCTGTTTTTCTTTTCTAAAAATGTTCTATTCATATATAAATATTATAACTCCATTTGGCTACAAGTCAAGTCCGTTGAAAGCCAATCAGTTTCCCCTAGATCCCGAAGTTAAGAGCAATGACCATGTTCAATTACTTAGATGGGTGACCATTTCCGTAGAGAATACAGCAAATACAGGTGCTAAGGAGAGGAATGATTGCAAGGTATCTTCGAATATATAACATCATTTTAATACAATGATTAAGTAAATACCTAGAAGAATGTCCTTAGCTTAATCACAGGTAATTGGACACCTGGTGAATGGCAAACCTGGACTAGTGAGTTCGAAGCCTCACTGGGTGCCCCTTACGATTGGCTTGGTCACATTTAAGCGAAGTTTAGTAAAATAACTGTGTATAAGATAACCCCGTTTTGGCTTACTGTTCAAGTTTACGTTGAAAGCACCATTCCGCTAGATCGCCAAAGTTAAGCAGGAATAAGCTTGTTAAAATATTAGATGGGTGACCATTTCCAGTAGAGAATACATCAAATATGGAACTACCGAGCGAAAATATTATTTGAATGAAGTTGTTTTGTGTTTTTTGTATCCTCCAACTTCAAATCACTTTTTTCACAATTTTAGTCATTTGTTACTCCTCATATAGTATATATATATTATATATATATATATATATATATATATATTATTATTATATTTTATTATTATTATTATTATTATTATAATGGAGATGTGTGTGTTGCTGCTGTAACGAAACTATATTCCTACTCAAGTCAAAATTCCTTAGTTATTGAACATCACCATTCTCTCCATGTTTTATGTTTTATTTTAACTCAATATTAATAATTTTTAACATATTAATCAAGTTGACCATATCTGCTTGAAACAACATGAAATTTATTTATACAACAAAAATAGCAGTTTACATGTGAAACGGGAATCTAATTTCATATGATATTAAAATGTGGATTTTTAATAATATTTGCTTAGTATATTATTTCTAATTGTTTGTGTTTTATTTTATTAATATGAGGCAAAAATTTCGGGGAAACTCTTAAAATAAATCCATTATCAAAAAGATATAACTGTATTTATTCTTCTTCCTATTTTTAACTAAAATAGTTAAATTGAAAATGATGAGAGTTAGTTTCAAAGTTGTTCTACTTTTCGATTATAACACCCTCTGTTTTAAATCATTTTAATCTGCAATTCTTTTTAGTTTCATTAGTCTTTTCTAATTAACAATTTCATTACAGAGAAAACTTAATACGTGCGCCGGAGGGTGCATATATTTTGTAGTTTATAATAAATATATATATATATATATATATATAGTGCTAAGCTACCTTTCACCATATGTAACATTAACGGAATAGGCTCCTGATAAAATCACAATTGCGCTGGTCTGTGTTTTTTGCGATGCATGACAGATAACCAATATTTCATTGTATAGTTCAGCCTTGAACAGTGGTCAAAGAAACGGTGGGTCGACCAATTGTCAGGGTTAAGGTAAGATGAAAATAACTCTAGCGCAAGTATAATCACGCTACTTTTGAGAGCAAGCACTCATCGTAAAACGTGGAAGACTTGTTGTTACATGTATCATCTCTCTCTTTTTTCAAGTCACGTACATCGATCAGAAAAAATCACCATTGCCTTATTCGTAACCATAGAGCAACCATTACATAAATATTAGTTGGTCAGTGTATCACATTCATTTACAATCTTAATCCGAGGGCCGTAGCCCCACATATTTCATACCAGGCCGGTCTAGCTCAGTCGGTAGAGCGTTTCGCTAGAAAACCACAAGGTTCCTAGTTCGAAAAACCGGTACTCGCCAACTCAGCGTTTGAGTAGCACAGGGATCTGTGCGGTAAAGTAAGGAGCTTGATTGGTAGGTGTGGCGTGCCACCTCAGATGCCTAAAAAACACTCTCCTTGGTCTAGCGCTTAGTGATTAAGGGGATAAGACCCCTCGCTGAACTGGCTGATACCGACTTTAGGCCGCCCCGACGACTTTACTTTACTTACATATAATAAATGCAAATTAGTGTGTCAGTGTATCACATTTCTTTACAATTTTAATCCTAGAGTCGTAGCCCCACATATCCATACCTTTACATAATAATAAATGCGAATATTAGTGTGTCAGTGCTATCATATTTTACGATTTTAATCCTAGAGCGTCGTATTCCCCACATATCATACCATTACATAATAATAAATGCGTAATGTTAGTGTGTCAGTGTATCACATTTTTTACAACTTTAATCCTTGAGAGGTCGTAGCCCCACATATCATACCATTACATAATAATAAATGCGAATGTTAGTGTGTCGGTGTATCACATTTTTTACCAACTTTAATCCCTAGAGGTCGTAGCCCCACATATCATACCATTACATTAATAATAAATGCGAATAATTAGTGTGTCCAGGTTGTATCACATTTTTACAACTTTTAATTCCTAGAGGTCGTAGCCCCACATATCATACCATTACATAATATAAATGCGAATGTTACGTGTGTCAGTGTATCCACATTTTACAACTTTAATCCTAGAGTCGTAAGCCCACATATCATACCATTTACATAATAATAAATCCGAATATTAGCTGTGTTCAGATGTATCACATTATTTACAACTTATTCATCCTTAGAGGTCGTATTTCCCACATATCATACCATTACATAATACATGCGAAATATTAGGGCTGTGTCAGTGTATCACATTTTTACAATTTTAATCCTAGAGGTCGTAGACCCATATATCATACCAGTTACATAATAATAAATGCGAATATTAGTGCTGTCAATGTATCACATTTTTACAAACTTTAATCCTAGAGGTTCGTAGCCCTACATATCATACCATTACATAAATAATAATGCGAATGTTAGTGTGTCAGTTTATCACATTTTTACAACTTCAATCCTAGAGGGCGATAGCCCCCACATATACCATTACATAATAATAAATGCGAATATTAGTGTGTCAGTGTATCACATTTTACAACTTTAATCCTAGAGGTCGTAGCCCCACATATCATACCATTACATAATAATAAAGGGAATATTAGTGTGTCAGTGTATCACATTTTTACAACTTTTTCCCAGAGTCGTAGCCCCACATATCATACCAGCGAATTTTTTTACGATGACATGTTTTTTATAATTTGGAAATGAACTTACCTCTATCCTCATGTTCCACAGGTTTCTTTGTTCTCTGGAAAGCGTCTAAGTAATTGTGTATCTTTCGCTTTCTTTGTATTTTTCACTCGGCTGATCCACCCAGGACGGCAAAATCACGAGATGATAAATTTTTTTCGACTTCATAGTTAACAATAGATCTGATTCTCCTGGCTGGGATTAGCGTTATCCGTCTGCTATCTCATAGGAATTTTAAGGGCGTCTGATTCTCCTGCCGACAACTTCAGATTGAGCATATACCATTTTGTGGCATGTTAAAAATTCAATTCTTGCACAATTCCCAGTAGATGACCTTTCCCATCAGTTGCTTACCTCGCTTTTTTTTTTCGCTATATGATTGACCGCTTTTGGTCTTTTTGTCCATACATTCTACACTTGTATTCGGGTTACACACTAGACCCGTCAATGGAAACGAACATTTGTATTTATAAAAAATAAAATTAATCTCTTTATTCTCGTTGTGTGCAGCTGAGAGTCGTTAGCCAGTAGTACGCAAACATGTGAGCCTTCGGAGTTCTTTGCAAAGCGATCTCGAACCTGATCTTGGTGCTGCCAAATTTGATTTCCACGTCTTTTTTTATTGTTGTTGAGAGAGAAACGGGCTACCTGGGCGACTATGTGGTGCTACAGAAAAACTGCAGAGGCGTGACACTGTGAGTTAGACTACAATAAAAAAAAGACCGTGGAAATCAATTGGCAGACCAAGATCAGGTTCGAGATCGCTTGCAAAGAACTCCCGAAGGCTCCATGTTTGCGTAACTACTGCTAACGACTCTCAGTCTGCACACAAACGAGGAAATAAAGAGATAATCTTATATTTTTTATAAATACAAATGTTCGTTTCCATTGACGGGTCTAGTGTGTAACACGAATAGCAAGTGTAGAATGTATGGACAAAAGACAAAACGGTCAATCATATAGCGAAAAAAAAAACGAGGTACAACTGGATGGGAAAGGTCATCTACTGGGAATTGTGCAAGAAATTGAATTTTTAACATGCCACAAAATGGTATATGCTCAAATCTGAAGTTGTCCAGGAGAATCAGACGCTTAAAATTCTATGAGATACAGACGGATAACCTAATCCCAGCCAGGAGATCAGATCTATTGTTAACTATGAAGTCGAAGAAAATTTATCATCTCGTGGATTTTGCCGTCCTGGTGGATCACCGAGTGAAAATAAAAGAAAGCGAAAAGATACACAATTACTTAGACCTTTCCAGAGAACAAAGAAACCTGTGGAACATGAGGATAGAGGTAAGTTCATTTCCAAATTATAAAAACATGTCATCGTAAAAAAATTCGCTGGTATGATATGTGGGGCTACGACCTCTGGGATAAAAGTTGTAAAAATGTGATACACTGACACACTAATATATCCCATTTATTATTATGTAATGGTATGATATGTGGGGCACGACCTCTAGGATTAAAAGTTGTAAAAATTGTGTACACTGACACACTAATATTCGCATTTATTATATGTTAATGGTATATGTGGGGCTACGCCCTCTAGATTGAAGTTTGTAAAAATGTGATACACTGCGACACACTAATATTCGCATTTATTATTATGTAATGGATGATATGAGGGCTACGACCTCTAGGATTAAAAGTTGTAAAAATGTGATACATTGACACACTAATATTCGCATTTATTATTATGTAATGTATGATATATGGGTCTACGACCTCTAGGATTAAAATTGTAAAAAAATGTGATACACTGACACACTAATATTCGCATGTATTATGTAATGGTATGATATGTGGGGATACGACCTCTAGATGAAAGTTGTAAAAATGTGATACACTGACACACTAAATTCGCATTTATTATTATGTAATGGTATGATATGTGGGCTACGACCTCTAGGATTAAAGTTGTAAAAATGTGATACACTGACACACTAACATTCGCATTATTATTATGTAATGGTATGATATGTGGGGCTACGACCTCTAGGATTAAAAGTTGTAAAAATGTGATACACTGACACACTAATATTCGCATTTATTATTATGTAATGGTATGATATTGGGGCTACGACCTCTAGGATTAAAGTTGAAAAAATGTGATACACCGACACACTAACATTCGCATTTATTATTATGTAATGGTATGATAGTGGGGCTACGACCTCTAGGATTAAAGTTGTAAAAATGTGATACACTGACACACTAACATTTCGCATTTATTATTAATGTAATGGTATGATATGTGGGGATACGACCTCTAGGATTAAAATCGTAAAAATATGATACACTGACACACTAATATTCGCATTTATTATTATGTAAAGGTATGATATGTGGGGCTACGACCTCTAGGATTAAAATTGTAAAAATGTGATACACTGACACACTAACATTTGCATTTATTATTATGTAAGTAAAGTAAAGTCGTCGGGGCGGCCTAAAGTCGGTATCAGCCAGTCAGCGAGGGAGTCTATCCCCTTATCACTAGCGCTAGACCAAGGAGAGTGTTTTTTAGCATCTGAGGTGGAACGCCACACCTACCATCAGCTCCTTACTTTACCGCACAGATCCCTGTGCTACTCATAACGCTGAGTTGGCGAGTACCGGTTTTCGAACTAGGAACCTTGTGGTTTCTAGCCGAACGCTCTACCGACTGAGCTAACCCGGCCCTGGTATGATATGTGGGGCTACGGCCTCTAGGATTAAGATTGTAAAGATGTGATACACTGACACACTAATATTTATGTAATGGTTGCTCTAGGTTTACGAATAGGCAATGGTGATTTTTCTTGATCGATGTACGTGACTTGATTCAAAAAGCATTTAAATTTTTCATTTCCTTTTTACATCCGGTTTCATAACTACCCGTAGAAATAATAACTGATAATAAAAACCAAATGAGATGATTTCATATATATAATATCTATATCTATATATCTATATATCTATATATCTATATATATATATATAAATATTTATATATATATATATGTATATGTATATATATTATATCTATGATTAAAATCGATGGCAATCAAAGAAATAAATTAAAAGGCTCTGGGAAAATCGTTCGATATCTGATGTCGCTAAATAGTAATACTTTTGAAATCAGATTCTAAAAGTTGAATGAATATCTATCTGGGTTGATTATGCAATGCTAATTCAACTAAAAGTTGATTTTAACGATTATATAAGCTTCCATATATTCGTCTGTGTGTGTGGGTGTGTGTGTGTGGACACTCAGTATCACTAAAAAAAAAGACCTGTCAAAAGTTGATAACATACAATTGTATTTATATATACAACAAAATAGCAGTCTACAGTGTGAACGGGGAGGCTAATTATTATTTTTTTAATTAGTGAAATAGATCACTAATTAGGACGGTAATTTATGAGGAAGTGCGTCCCGGTCTCCTACCTCAAAAATTGCTACCCGCTGACCATTAAAATAACAACCCAGCTCAGTCTATTCAAAACTATCCATCTTCATATCTATCTATCTATCTATCTCAATTTGTTCATATTTATATATATTACTTTAAATACTAAGATTTTTTTTTATTCATGTTTGTTTAATGTCTTGTTTTTAGTTTAAATAAACAAGAATTACGACAAAAAATGATGCGACCCCCCCCCAAATACATTTACTTGTCGAAAATATCTATCTCCATTTGTTCGTATCTATCTATATTATTTTGTTTGTTTATCTATCTATCTATCTATCTATCTCTCTCAGTCTATTCAAAACTATATATCCATCTTCATATCTAAACAAGAATTACGACAAATTACGATAAATAAACAAGAATTACGACGAGCTGTGGTTGTTATTTTGATAGTCACCGGGTGGCAATTTTTGAGGCAGGAGACCAGGACGCACTTCCTCATAATTACCATTATGACTGAGCCTATTCTAGTAGTGACCACCCCAAGCGGAGTTTAACAGGTTTTAATTCGGAGTTTTCCTTCTCCTAGACTGGTTGTCTAACCAAGGTTAAAGAGCCCAGTCTGCCCTACTATTGTATCCATAGCTGGAGGGGAAGTAGTTGGATTCATACCTTTCCCAAGGGTATTAGCGCTATTAGAACTGTAGCTTCGTCTAGGATTTGAACTCGGATCGACAAATCCATTTCCTACGACTCTAACTATTGGAACACGCGTCTCCAACTATTTTGCATATTGATATTAATAATTTGATTTTACTAAATATGTGCTTAGAATTATTGATTTCTAGTTGTTTGGTTTTTTCTTAATGAATATGAGCCGGGAATAAATCTTAAAAGAAATCCATTAACAAGAGGAAATAATAGTAATTTTATTCTTTACTTCCAATTTTAACTAAATAGTCAAATTAGGAAAATTCTGTAATGGAAGATGGGAGTGATGGAAGAGTAAATTCTAGTTGTTCAACATTTTGATTATACCCCCTCTGTTTCAAATCTTTTTATCTGCATTCTTATTTAGTTTCATTAGCCTTTCTGAATTTAATTAGCCTTTCTAATTTATTATAACATTATATTGCATTAAAAATGAAATACTTGCACCCGGTTTTGGTTCATATATTTTCTATAATCTACCAACATGTTAACTGGTTCTTCCACCCGACCACAACTTTGTCTGATTGTATCCCTTTTAAGGACATAAATAATAATAATAATAATAATAATAATAATAATAATCAGTAAAGCATATACTATGCGAATGTAGCAAACTAGCACAAAGGGAGAACAAAACTAGACACGAGTGGGTTGGGAAGGGGATCCACTGGGAATTATGCAAAAAAATTAATTTTGACCATACAACAAAATGGTATATGCATAAACCAGAATCTGTTCTTGAGAACGAAACACATAAAATTCTCTGGGACTTTGAAATAAAAACGGATCACCTTATCCCAGCAAGAAGACCAGACCTAGTGTTGATTAACAAAAAAAAAAAAAAGAACTTGTCAACTGGCGGATTTTGCAGTTCCAGCAGATCATAGGATGAAGCTAAAGGAAAATGAGTAAATAGACAAATATCTGGACCTTGCCAGAGAACTGAAAAAACTATGGAATATGAAAGTCAAAGGGATACCAGTTGTAGTTGGTGAACTTGGAACGGTCCCAAAAGGTTTGGAAATGGGTTTGGAAAGTTTGGAAATCAGAGGAAGGGTTGAAACCATTCAGAACACTGCACTGCTGCAATCTGCCAGAATACCAAGAAGAGTCCTGGAGACCTGAGGAGACGTGCTGTCACTCAGACTCCAGTGAAAGACCATCAGCTAATACTGATGTGAAAACTCAAAAGGAGTAAATAATAATCAGATAAGACGCAGCAGAATTGCAAGTGCAGAATGTGTGGAAATAAAGACCAAACGGTCAATCATATAATAAGCGAATGCAGCAAACTAGCACAAAGGGAGTACAAGACTAGGCACGACTCTGTGGGAAAGGTAATCCACTGGGAACTGTGCAAGAAATTCAATTTTCACCATACAACAAAATGGTATATGCACAAACCTAAACCTGTACTACAGAACGAGACGGATAAAATTCTCTGGCCTTCGAGGTACAGACGGATCACCTAATCCTGGCCAGGAGACCGGACCTAGTATTGATTGACAAGAAAAAAAACCCTGTTATCTCGTGGATTTTGCCGTCCCGGGCGACCATCGAGTGAAAATGAAAGAAAACGAAAAGATAGACAAATACTTAGACCTTGCCAGAGAGCCGAGGAAACTTTGGAACATGAAGGTAAAGGTCATACCAATTGTAATTGGTGCCCTTGGAACGGTCCCCAAAGCACTGGAAAAGAATTTGGGTGAATTGGAAATCAGAAGAAGAATCAAGACTATCCAAACTACATCACTATTAAGATCGGCTAGTATACTCAGAAGAGTCCTGGAGACCTGAGGAGACTTGCTGTCACTCAGCCTCCATTGACGCACCAACTACGGCAGGTGTAAAAAAAACATAATAATAATAATAATAATAATAATGATGATAATAATAATAATAATTTATTAATAATTGATAATCGGTCTCAATTCGTCTGTAACCCAAACTACATCTCTACTTACGTTACATTACCCAAAATCATCAATGTGTTGTATACTGGTCACATCAAGCCCTAGCACCTATATGATTGTCTTGACCCGATTGCTCTTATGGAAAACCCCCACCCTTTTTATCATATACGTGCTAGAAGGCGGTGGTTGAGGGTCTTAGTGTCCTGGGTATGACATTAAACTCTAATGGTCAAGTTCCAATTCTGGACTTAGTTGTTGGCTCTTTCGAAACAGCTAATTCCTTCATTATGTTCGGTTGCATGTTAGTTAATACAAATGCTCTGTTCTATCAGACCAAAATCTAACTTCGTCTTAATGTTATATACTGGCATCAAATTCTATAGGTTATATAGCTGCCTTCTTCGCTACTCTAAATCGTGTACGGTAGTACTGGGCTTTTCACTGTACCCAAAGCGATGTATGTTAGTAGTCGCTTAATGAAATCTACAACACATGGGTATAGTAGGAGTTGACTTTATTTCTCTCTCTCGGCTGGTGGGTGGCGAGCGTGACGATAGGAATGCCCAAGAGTTGACGATGACTAATACTACTGCTGGGGTGGTGAGGTAAAGGAGTGGCTGGTGGCGTCTCACCGCCCTTGGCCGCGATGGACCGTGTCGACGGTCACTCACTGTTCGCCGTCCGCTCCTTACTCCCCAACTGACTTCTGACCTGGGATCCCTGTCTTCCTTTTATATATATCAAACGCCTACGCTTTTTCTTTATCAGCGGACAAATCTATTTCCGAATTTATTGTTACCCATCCTTCTTTGTTCGCTTTACCCGGGAAAAGTCTTTTGTTACTCTTTTCGTCTTCTCCCTGCCTCGATCCAACCGGAAGACCCTATTTCCGTTTTCACCTTCTTTTAAATATTTTCAATATACAACAAATGCATAGAATAAAGAACAAACTTATATACACTCTAAACTTTAGTATGCAAACTTAAAGGGTCTTTATTGTTTTTTAAGACAAGTTTTAAAAAATAAATTCCCGTCATTATTTATTTATATGTAGTTTATCTTATTTTAATATATATTCAAAGTTATCTAATATATAGTTTTATGCGAAAAATTATTTACAAACAAGAAATCGTCCCTTTTTCAGTATCAAATGGTTAACTAAAAAGTTTACTAATAAATACCTCCAATTTTGTGTAAAATTTATCTGTAAAATATTCTAAATAATTATTCAATTAATAATTGATAGATGCACACAACATGTTATTTAAGGGGGATAGAACTAAGTTTCCATTTAAAATTGTTTAATTTTTTTACTTCTTTAATAAATTTGATGACGTGAAAGAAAATGAATGCTGTTAATGTTTCTATTACAACAACCAAACATAGCTTGAGCAAGACTAGTAATAATCTATTAATAATGTTGATTTGCTTCTGGTTTTTGTCTGTAACAAAAAGTACGTCACTGCTTACGTCACATTACTAAAAATCGTCATAACATAGAATAAATACACTCAAAATTTGAACATGCAACATCAGACAGTCCTCATTGTTTTTTTAAAACAAGTTTTAATAAATACATGGCTGGTATTATATATCTATATATAGTTTGTTTTATTTTAATACATATTTAAAGTTTACATTTCAAATTGTTTTATTTTTTAAACCTTTAATGAATTTGATGATTTTACTTACTTAGGGTACAAACTCGCTGCCATTGAATTTTTTACTCCCACCCCTCAGGCAATAGGATTCAAAAATCTATTTTACATCGCCCAGAGGGCGTTTTTATTTTGTACTAGTAATAATAATAACTTAATGGGATTATACAACAACGACTAAGTTTCTACTAGAAACAATGTGCAGAGACCCACAGATCGATGGAAGGCAATTGATTTTGCTATCCATCTAGTATTTCTATCGATGCACGTCAACAAATATCGATAAGGTGAGAAATAGGAATCAGTTGGATTCTTTTACTGATGGTAATGGTCCGACAATATCCACATGTCCGGTTTGAAAACCCTAACACCAATCCTAGCCCTAACCCTAACCCTAACCTTATCCCCAACCCTAACCCCAACCCTAACCCCAACCCAAACCCTAACCCTAACCCCAACCCTAACCCCAACCCTAACCCTAACCCAACCCTAACCCAAACCAAACCCTAACCCCAACCCTAACCCCAACCCAAAACCCTAACCCTAACCCTAACCCCAACCCTAACCCCAACCCTAACCCAACCCTAACCCTAACCCCAACCCTAACCCCAAACCAAACCCTAACCCCAACCCTAACCCTAACCCCAACCCAAACCCAACCCTAACCCCAACCCTAACCCCAACCCAAACCCAAACCCCAACCCTAACCCCAACCCTAACCCCAACCCAAACCCAAACCCAAACCCAAACCCAAACCCCAACCCTACCCCAACCCTACCCCAACCCCAACCCAACCCTAACCCCAACCCAAACCAAACCCAAACCCTAACCCCAACCCTAACCCCAACCCTAACCCCAATCCCAGCCCTAACCCAACCCAAACCCAAACCCTAACCCCAACCCTAACCCAACCCAAACCCTAACCCTAACCCCAACCCTTGTTGACACTGATGGCAGTCATTGCACATTATTTTAATCGTCTGGCTCATTTTGGGCCAGTAATACTTTTTTCTCCACGGAATCCAAGTGTAACGTAGTGGGGTCCTTCTTCACAATGCGCTTTACACTGTGGGCTTTACACCGTGAACTCCGTGGGTGCACTATTAAAAGTTATTCACTGGTCGCTGGTCGCTATTCTTGGGACGTTTTCAGAGGTACACTGCCACACGCGTAAACTTTTTGTTTGTTTACACCACTTACAGAATTCTAATAGTCCTTTGTCGCTAGTATTAGGTCAAGCGGGTATCACCTTACACAGCCGGCGTGCTCTTCGTTACGGTCAATTACTTTTATCTCCACTTTAACCTATTATTGTTCTTATTTATTTTTTATTTTTAACTTTAGTTCCGGGGTCATTGGTCGGTCAATTGAGTTCCAAACTTTAACTTCTTATTGTTCTTATTTATTTTTATTTTTAACTTTAGTTCCGGGGTCATTGGTCGGTCAATTGAGTTCCAAACTTTAACCTCTTATTGTTCTTATTTCTTTTTCCTCTCTTTCTTCAGAAATCCGAATACCGTTTCATTTTCCAACCTCAAATTCCCCGTAGACCATAATAATTACAGCTACCACATTCTGAGAGGCTTTTATCGAAACTAGAAACTGTGTGGACAGTATCGACAGTTGCAGCTGGTAAGTCCAGAAAGAAATTAAATTTACAATAGATTTATTCTATTGATTCGATGAAAATAGAAAACGTTTTGGTTCCCTTTGAAGGAAATCTTGTTATCATTAATTGAACCATCGAACGACGTAAACGTGTTGCACTTTTGAGAAAACAAAGTACATATAATCTAATCATCTCAATATCGAATTATCTTTTAAATTGATGATAAATATTGAATCGATATAAATTAAAGTGATCTTTTGTTCTAGTTAATAGCTATCATATTCACCAATGACGAAGATGTCTACTTACTTCTGGTCAGCTATGGACCAATGGGAGTCGAGAATGCATCAAATACAGGTGTGCTGGAGAAGAAAGATGCGAGGTCTCTTTGGAACTGAAAGATCTATTTGATATCAATGATTAAGTAGGATACAGAGGAGAATCGTTTCTTAGTTATATACAGACAAGCTGCGGCTACCCGGCGTCGCCTGGGTAGCGGTGGATTTATTAAAGTTAGTCCTACTGATCTATTATTACTGAATCGTGAGTTGAATCCGCGTGGGATGCCCCATTTAAATCCCTATGTAAAAAAAAAGACCTTGCATTGATCCAGCTACTCTGAAAAGAAATGTTAATGTCTACTATCTAAAATATTAAATGAAAAAAAATCCATGCTGTTATCATTTATATTTTATTTTCTACTTATCTTCACGGATATAAATAAAATCTCTATTACTTTTGCTCAAAAACCAAGCCCTGGGGATATTTAATGTGTATATATATATTTACTTTGTTGTTAAATGTTTTATTTTCGAAGTTTCTTCTGGACATAAAGATTCATACAACTGCCCTTTATATATATATAAATATGAAATAAATGGAAGTGAATCCGACAGTATGAATAGAATTTTTTTAGAAAAAAACAAAAGATATTATTAGTTTTGCTGGCAGATCTGTTTCGACCTTTAATAAAGCGGTCTTTTTCAAAGCAACTATATTTATGAGGAAAGACGGAATAAATAAACCGTTAATCACGAGGTACAAATAAACGCTCTCGTTCAGGGCCGGATTTTTTTTTTTAATTTGAGAAAATGCGTATTTTGTGTTAAAAATAAAATAAATTTTTATTTTATGTTAAAAATAAAATAAATTTTTTTTTTAAATATCAGAATATTTGATATTCAAAAATAAAATTTATTTCATTTTTAACACAAAATACGCATTTTCAAACATTTTTAAAATTCCAGCACTGAACGAGAGCGTTTTTTGTACCTCGTGATTAACGGTTTATTTATTCCTTCTTTCCTCATAAATATAGTTGCTTTGAAAATGACCGCTTTATTCAAAGGTCGAAACAGATCTGTCAGCAAAACTAATAACATCTTTTGTTTTTTTTCTAAAAATTTTCTATTCTTATATAAATATAACTCCATTTGGCTTACAGTCAAGTCACGTTGAAAGCAACAGTTCCCCTAGATACCCGAAGTTAAGCAGCAATGACCATGTTCATTACTTAGGTGGGTGACCATTTCAGTAGAGAATACAGCAAATACAGGTGTACAGGAGAGGAATGATGCAAGGTATCTTCGAAATTATAACATCATTTTAATATCAATGATTAAGTAAATTACCTAGAAGAATCGTCCTTTACTTATATACAGGTAACTTCGACACCTGGTGAATGGCAAACCTGGACTAGTGAGTTCGAGCCTCACTGGGTGCCCCTTACATTCGGCCTTGTGTCACATTTAAGCGAAGTTTAATAAATAACTGTGTATAGATAACCCCGTTTGGCTTACGGTCAAGTTACGTTGAAAGCACCGATTCCCGCTAGATCAGCGAAGTTAAGCAGCAATAAGCGTGTTTAATACTTAGATGGGTGACCATTTCAGTAGAGAATACATCAAATACTGGAACATACCGAAGCGAAATATTATTTGAATGAAGTTGTTTTGTGTTTTATCTGTATTTCCTCAATTTTCAATCACTTTTTTATAGTTTTACCCAATTTGTTACTCCTCATATATATATATACATATATATATATATATTATAAAATGGATACAAGAGATAACCTACTCGAGTTTCACCATAAGGATCTTCAGGGTTATCCAGTGAATTAATTGAGACACCTATTAATAGCAGTCGATTTCACGTGAGTGTTCGTTGCATTAAAATGTTCGTTGCGAAAGAACGCTGACTTTCAATTCAAAAAGATCTCACACCGGAAGTCAATTTTTCGTAAAGTTCAAAAAGTAAACAATAAGTGAGAGTCGATTTGTGTTAATGTATTTATTAGAATGCTGTTGTCTATTAACTGTATGGGTCATTATGCTTAAAAGCGGTATCATTAAAAAAAATATGTTTAAATCTATTTATTTTGTTTTGTTTTGATTAGACTTATTATGAAGTGAGCGTGGTTATACGCATTGGTGTGTATTGTATTCACGGTAATTCTTTATATTATAATCGAGGCTTAAGATAAATTAATAATAAAATCAAAGGGCAGTGCATGGTTAATGAATTTTGGTTTTGTTAAAACATGTTTAAATTTATCTATTCGAATATATTTTAATTGAAGCTAAAATAATGTGAATATGTGAGGGGTGGAATTATAATCTTGGTGATTGTGTATTACTATTAAAATTAAAAGGTCTAATATAAATTAAGAATGGATAAAATTAAAGAATTAAAAAATTATATATACATATATATATATATATATATATATATATATATAATTTTTTAATTCTTTAATATATATATATATATATATATATATATAAGGTGTTTTCCATTCATTTTTTTAATAATACAATGTGTGTAAAAAAAGGATCAAGTTTAAAGCTGTATTTACCAAGATAGAAATGAAGAATGAATGGACCTTTTTTTTTCAGAATACAAGCTGTGTCAAAAAGTACAAAAAATCTTGATACTTTTTTGACACACCTTATATATATATATATATATATATATATATATATATATATATATATATATATCATACAGATGTATTAAAACAGTTAAAATCCCCTTCGCATTCTGTGGGTGACGATAGGCGAGCTATTAAGCTGTTCATCTGATGCTGAATCGATCGGGTTCTATCCCAGCTGTAGGTAGCTCACAGAAAGTCTAGCCACACTGACGATACTTGATAAGTCGAAACACGTGTCTGTGGATTTGCTATGGATATATTTATATTGTCTGTTCTTTTTTTATTTCGTGTCTCTTTCTTTCTTTTTTGTCAATTCCTTTCTTTCATGGTGAATGGAATTGGGCTTTTCAAAACAGAATTTCAAAAGAGAAAATCTTTCCCGCTCTTTTTAGAAAAGAAGAATTATCGCCGGAAGAGAAATGGCAGTTTAAGACGAAATCAGCCAAATCTTTGCAAGGAATTAATGGAGTATTCCTGAGTTCCACAAGTAGCAGCTGTTTTGGGGACCAGTTCAGTTGTGTTTAGCTAGTTGCTGTTTGTTTGTTTTCAAACCAATAATATACTAATTCACTTCAACAATAATTTGATTATTGAATTGTTCATCTGAAACATAAATGAGATATATTCTAGTTTTCTATGAGGGGTCATTTAATTAAATAGGATACATTTTATCTAAGGGGTTTACAGTAGGAAGCACTGATTATATATTTCACCTTGGTATTTTATAGAATCATTCCTCATAATTTACCAAGATATTTCATAGAATTATTCCAATTGATTTACCTCGGTATTTTATGGAATCGTTCCTCCTAATTCACAAAGATATTTCATAGAATCATTCCTCATAATTTACTAGGTATTTTATAAAATCATTCTTCATAACATAGTGAGGTATTGTATAATCATTCCTTCTAATTTACCTAGTTATTTCATAGAATAATTCCTTTGTAAATTATGTCTAGAATTTAAAAAAAATGTTATGCCTTTGCAATTATCCAGACGTAACCATAATGCTGAACCGAAAATCGTCCTTTTCGAATGAAAATGGATATTTTCGGTGCCACTGGCATCGAGAAAATATTTCATCTCCTTTGGCATAAATTAACTTTAGTCGGGTTGACGTGACGTTAAAATCAATCAATCAATCAATCAGGGAATTGTTTTTGAAATATTTTGGATTATATGGGTATACGATATAGGCCAAATCGCCACTCATATTTATGAACTTTCCCTACAGAAACAGGCTTCCCGGTAAAAATTGGCAAGTTAGAAAGGAACGCAGAAAAGCATCTAGGATCGTGGTCAGCTGTTGTCGAGTCAATTGCTAATTGGACTTTATGCCAGAAGGAATACTACAGACTAGGATTACAAGGATATCTACTGATACTAAACTCTTTTTATACATAGTATTTCAAGGAATACTACTAACTAGGATTGCAAAGAAATCTACTGATACTACACTCTTTCCTACATAGGTTTTCAAGGAACGCTACAGACGAGGATTACATGATCTATTGATAATATACTCTGATATATACTAGGATTCCAAGGAATACTAAAAACTAGTACTACAAAGAGATATACTGATACTAAACTATTTTTTACCTAATATTTTAAGAAACACTACTAACTACGTTTAGTAGATATATTGATACTACACTCATTTATACATATGATTTCGTGAGTCACTGCAGACTAGATTTACAAAGAGACCTATGATATTACACTCTTTTTTAACTAGGAATCAAGGAACACTACAGACTAGGTTCATACGGAGATCTACGGATACTACACTCTTTTCTACCTATAATGTGAAGGGTCATTACATACTAGGTTTGAAGGAGGTCTACTAATACTAAATGAATGTTACAGACTAGGGTTTTAAAGAGATCTACTGATACTACACCATTTTATACTCTAGGAATCAAGGAACACTACAGACTAGGTTCATACGGAGATCTACGGAGACTACACTCTTTTCTACCTATAATGTGAAGGGTCATTACATACTAGGTTTGAAGGAGGTCTACTAATACTAAATGAATGTTACAGACTAGGGTTTTAAAGAGATCTACTGATACTACACTCTTTATGCTCTAGGATTTCAAGACACACTACAGACTAGGATCATACGAAGATCTACTGATACTACACTCTTTTCTACCTAATATTTTAAGAAACACTACTAACTACGTTTAGTAGATCTATTGATACTACACTCTTTTATACATAGTAATTCATGAGACACTACAGAATAGATTTACAAAGAGACCTATGATACAACACTCTTTTCTACCTAGGATTTCAAGGAACACCACAGACTATCATCATACGGAGGTCTACTGATACTACACTCTTTTCTCCCTATGATTTGAAGGGACACTATATACTAGGTTTGAAGGAGGTCTACTAATACTAAAGAAATGTTACAGACTAGGGTTTAAAGAGATCTACTGATACTACACCATTTTATACTCTAGGATTCAAGGAACACTGCAGACTAGGATTATACGGAGATCTGCTGATACTACACTCTTTTCAACCTAAGGATTAGCCAATTGATTTATTTGTTTTGTTTGTTTTACGGCATATCAACCTCAGTGGGCTATTTAATGCCGATAAAGTTTTGAAATAAATCAATTCTTAATGGATAATACAATTTTTTATAAATACATTTTTCTATTTAACCCATAGATGGGACCCTAACAGGTAATACCACTCCGGGTCAGAGTGGACCAGGGAGCAATGGTGATGAAGGGATGCTCCACATTCCCCAAACCTCCAAAACTGGAACTTCACCATCAGGTAGAGTTTAACGTCATTTCCAGGACATGTAGACCCTCAGTCACCGCCTTCTGGCACCCATATGATAAAGAGGGGTTGGGACTTGCCATAAGGGCAATAGGGTTAGGGCAATCATATAGATGCTAGGGCTTGACGTGACCAGCCGATTGATCGGAGTGGGCCTCTCCGACCGCGCGTCTAGCCCAAGATAGGGCCAAAGTGGAGTATTACAAGTCATGAACTGCTCCTCCACCTGGGTTCTATCCTTAAGCATCACGGGTCGCCACCCACGGCCAACAGGTGGCCCCATTGGGGGAGTCTTACCCTTCTGCAGAGGTGCAGTCGGTGCATTCTAACGCCCCAGAAGACAGGGCGGTTAGCAAATTGAAACCAATTCAATACCGGGTTTGATTTGATAACAGAGGTAAACGCCTAAAATGGCGACTAGTAATTTATTTGCTTTTTTGAATGAATAATGAGAAGGGAACTCTTGATAAGTTGTAGAGGGAAAGAAAAAAAATTAGAAGCGCACTATTGACATTTTTCGATATCATTTTCAATTATTTCAAGAATCGGGAATCGAAAACATACACAGGTAGAAACTTTGGAAATATAACATGAAATTGATTGTGTTCTTATCGATTTCATAATATTTTTGTTTACTTTGTTTTCATTTATTTATTTATTTATTCATTTTCATCAATATATAACAATATAAAAATATCTGATATCGGAGTTTGTGAAATATCGAATATATCTGATACGCAGTTATCGATTTGCGGATGTTGTAGTTTAAATATGCAAAAGAATAAATAATATAAACTCATTCAGATTGGACTTCGTGAAATATAGAAGAAATTTGATATGTTCTTATAGAGTTCAGCGTATTGATTTTAAATATATTTATTAATAAAGAAAATAAACTGTCTAAAACAAGAAATATCTTATTATAATGGAGATTGTGTGTTTTTCTGTCTGTAACCGAAACTATATTCCTACTCAAGTCACAATTCTCTTAGTTATTGACATCACATTCTCCATGATTTTATTTTTATTTAAACCTCAATTATTAATAAAATTGTCTTACATTATTAATACTGTTAACTATGTCTACATATTGACAACATGCAATTATATTTATATATACAACAAAAAAGCGGTTTACAGTGTGAACGGGAAGGCTAATTTGCATATTAATATTAAAAAATCGAATTTAATAAATATGTGCTTAGTATTATTGATTTCTAACTGTTTGGTTTTATTTTAATGAATATAAGCAAAAATCTCTTCAATAAATCTTAAATGAAATCCATTAACAAGATAAATAACTGTCATTTTATTCTTTACTTCCTCTTATAACTAAATACTTAAATTAGAAAAAATAACAATGAAAGACGAGAGTGATGGAAGCGTAAGTTTCAGTTGTTCTATTTTTTATTATACTCCCTCTGTTTCAAATCTTTTATTATACCCCTCTGTTTCAAATCTTTTTATCTGCATTTCCCATTTAGTTTCATTAGCGTTTCTAATTTAATACAATATTTTATTACATTAAAACTTAAATACTTGCACCCGGAGGGTGCATATATTTGCTAGTAAGTATAAAACAAATTTGATACGATATTATCATATCAGGATATTTTTACATATCAAATGAGTGTAGAGTTAATCTTGGAATTTCTTTTAAGTTATTCAATTTACAAACATTATTGTCCTTATTTTTTTCTAGACAGTAAGCTAAGAGCCAGTAGAACAATTCACATACCTAGGTAGTAATATCTCATCCACAGAAAGCGATGTTAAGACACGAATAGGAAAGACATTTCTTTTGAGATGTTCAATTTACAAACATTATTGTCCTTATTTTTTCTAGACAGTAAGCTAAGAGCCAGTAGAACAATTCACATACCTAGGTAGTAATATCTCATCCACAGAAAGCGATGTTAAGACACGAATAGGAAAGACATTTCTTTTGAGATGTTCAATTTACAAACATTATTGTCCTTATTTTTTTCTAGACAGTAAGCTAAGAGCCAGTAGAACAATTCACATACCTAGGTAGTAATATCTCATCCACAGAAAGCGATGTTAAGACACGAATAGGAAAGACATTTCTTTTGAGATGTTCAATTTACAAACATTATTGTCCTTATTTTTTTCTAGACAGTAAGCTAAGAGCCAGTAGAACAATTCACATACCTAGGTAGTAATATCTCATCCACAGCGTTAAGACACGAATAGGAAAGACATTTTGAGATGTTCAATTTACAAACATTATTGCCCTTAGTTTTTTTTTCTAGACGGTGAGCATCTTAAACCAGTAGAAAAATTCACATACCTAGGTAGTAATATCTCATCCACAGAAAGCGATGTTAAGACACGAATAGGAAAGACATTTCTTTTGAGATGTTCAATTTACAAACATTATTGCCCTTAGTTGTTTTTTTTCTAGACGGTGAGCATCTTAAACCAGTAGAAAAATTCACATACCTAGGTAGTAATATCTCATCCACAGAAAGCGATGTTAAGACACGAATAGGAAAGACATTTCTTTTGAGATGTTCAATTTACAAACATTATTGTCCTTATTTTTTTTCTAGACAGTAAGCTAAGAGCCAGTAGAACAATTCACATACCTAGGTAGTAATATCTCATCCACAGAAAGCGATATTAATACACGAATAGGAAAGACATTTCTTTTGAGATGTTCAATTTACAAACATTATTGCCCTTATTTTTTTTCTAGACGGTGAGCATCTTAAGTCAGTAGAACAATTCGCATACCTCGGTAGTAATATCTCATCCACAGAAAGCGATGTTAATAGAGGAATAGGAAGATATTTCTTTTGAGATGTTCAATTTACAAACATTATTGTCCTTATTTTTTTCTAGACAGTAAGCTAAGAGCCAGTAGAACAATTCACATACCTAGGTAGTAATTCTCATCCACAGAAAGCGATGTTAAGACACGAATAGGAAAGACATTCTTTTGAGATGTTCAATTTACAAACATTGTCCTTATTTTTTTTCTAGACGGTAAGCCTCTTAAGCCATCAGAACAATTCACATACCTAGGTAGTAATATCTCATCCACAGAAAGCGATGTTAATAGAGGAATAGGAAAGATATTTCTTTTGAGGTGTTCAATTTACAAACATTATTGTCCTCATTTTTTTCTAGACGGTGAGCATCTTAAGCCAGTAGAACAATTCGCATACCTAGGTAGTAATATCTCATCCACAGAAAGCGATGTTAATACACGAATAGGAATGACATTTCTTTTGAGATGTTCAATTTACAAACATTATTGCCCTTAGTTTTTTTTTCTAGACGGTAAGCCTATAAAGGCAGTGGAACAATTCACATACCTAGGTAGTAATATCTCATCCACAGAGAGCGATGTTAAGACACGAATAGGAAAGACATTTCTTTTGAGATGTTCAATTTACCAACATTATTGTCCTTATTTTTTTCTAAGCGGTAAGCCAATAGAACAATTCACATACCTAGGTAGGAATATCTCATCCACAGAAAACGATGTTAATACATGATTAGGAAAGGCATGGTTGGCCACAAACAAATTATCAGTCATATGGAAATCCGATCTCAGCGATAGGCTAAAGCGACAATTCTTCCAGGCTGTAGTCATATCAGTACTGCTGTAGACCCTAACGAAGTGCCTTGAAAATAAGCTAGATGGGACTATACAAGAATGCTGAGTGCAGTCTTGTACTAGTCGTGGAAACAGCACACCACAAGGGAGCAGCTATATTTCCCCCCCCCCATATCTCACAAACCATCCGAGCAAGACGGACTAGGCAAACAGGACACTGCTAGAGAAGCAAGGACGAGCTTATAAGCAACGTTCTCCTCTGGAAGCCAACACATGAACATGCTAATGTGGGCCGCCCACCAAGTACCTACATTGACCAACTATGCGAGGATGCTCGTTGTTGCGCAGAGGACCCCCCCCAGGGACAATGCGTGATAGGGAGGGTTGGTGAGAGATTGTCATGGATATCCGTGCTACATGTGCAACATGATGATAATGATGATGTTGATGATGATGATGTTGATTCTCCTTAATACAGGGGGATTAAAAAACACCTTTATTGTAGTACCTTTAGGATACATTTTCAAACAGTCTCCATATATTCACCATCCCTTTTAGCACATTGATGTAAAATTGCTGATTCATATATAATCTTCTCCGTGTTATTAGTAATGTACAAAAACACGCACCTTCTAAATTCTCCCTCCAGCTATGGGTAAATAGCAGGGCAGACTGGGCTCTTTAACCTTGAATAGGTGACCAGTTTAGGAGAAGGAAAACTCTGAATTCAAACCTGTTAAACTCCGCTTAAGAAATAGACCTCGTGTCGCATCCTGCTCGTTCGGAGTGGATTGATATATATATATATTATTATTATTATTATTATTATTATTATTATTATTATTATTATACTAAAGCTGAGATTATTAACGTTTTATTTCCTAAAGGTTTTTTTTTCTATTTATGTTAAGGACACAATATTTATACTCAGATATTCCTTGGTTTTAGGGATACTCATTGTTTGAAAACAGATTTTAATAGAATTTTCGGTTTTTAAGTGAATTAAAAGTTCATTTAACATTTTCATATAAAATTCTGAAATCAACATATATTTTTTGTTGGTTTTTGGTTCTACGTTTTTGTTGCTCCTCCTACCTCGATCATTTCATATATATGTATATATGTGTGTGTGTGTGTGTGTGTTGGCATCCTTCCGTCTACTAAAGACGATGGCGTAGTGTCCATTTTTATCGGCAACTGCGTGAGTGGCTGAACAGGCCGATTTTTGAATGACAGTCTCTGGAGCAGTGACTTCAAACAAACAGTGATGCTTGATGGAGATGCTGTTGTCTCTCCTTCCTTTTGGCTGTCTTTTCTGCGGCGGCTTCTTTCTCCTCTTTTTCACTACTTTTCGTTCCTTGTTATATATATATATATATATATATATATATATATAATATTATGAATATATTTTTGGCACAGGAGAACTTATATATTACTAAAAGTGGAGGAATCATATGCATGTAGGGAGATCATACAATTAGAGAGATGGTAATATTTTATTATTAAATAAAATATAAAATAAAGGGAATACGAAGGCCTTTTCGACCGGTTCTTTTTCAAGTATAAACACCGGTGACGAATAAAAGTCTGATTGTATAAGAAATACTTTAAGAACAAATGGAGGTGAGCCAGAGGGGGACAAAAAAAAGGAAAAATTAAAAAAAAGAAAAGGGTGGGGATATATATATGAACCCTCAGGTCGAAACAGGACTGGAGATGTTTCCTAACAAGTAAAGGGAGTGTTTTTTTTTTGTCTGCACAGAATGGGACGAAAGAATGAAATATAAGCAGCTTCAAGAATGGTTAGGTGCTGCTTAGACCTAGCTCTGTGCAAGACGGAGAAACACTCATCGGTATAGTATATATGTATATATATATATATATATATATATATATATATATATATATATAAGGAATTCTAGACTGACTAATAATGATAAATAAACAAAATTCTATCAGATTTCATAAGTACTTGTGACATTTTTTCAAATATCTCTTATCATAATAGAGATTGTGTCTTTTCTGTCTGTAACCGAAACAATATTACGTCACTATTCCCTTGGTTAATTAAGTCACATTCTCTATGATTTTATTTTTATTTAAACCTCAATTATTAATAAAATTGTTTTGCATTATCAATATTGTTGACCATACCTACATTCTAATATATTGGCATTTCAGTCTCGGAAGACTATAATATAGTTTTTGTGCCCCTGAAGTTACAGCGCCTCTTGTGACTGTGAATTCCAATCTTTGAAAAACATTCTCGACCACAGATGACGCATGTGAAGGCTGTCCCTGAAGATGTTGATGTGCCGGTACTTTGTTGCCGCTGCTTTCTTTCATACCTACATGCTAATAACATGCAATTATATTTATATATACAAGAAAATAGCTGTTTACAGTGTGAATAGGAAAGCTAATTTGCATATTGATATTAATTGATTCTAATAAATATTGTTGTATACTCTCTTTCCTTACTTTCTTATTTCTATTCTTCTTCTTCCAGCGTCTGGACTTCGTCTTGGGGACTTCGTGTCTCGTCTTCCATTGGAGATTTCTCTTTATCAGAAGCCCCGTGTCATTGGTAGTTTTTAGATAATAACACAAGACTTCGATTTAACTTAGATCATATTTTATTCTGAAATCCCCACCAGACTACCTGCGCAGATTGAGTCGGAGCGTGCTTAACACGACTGACCATTGTCGTGGTTTTGGCCGATCTGACTAAAATCTATTTCTAATCTAAACCGGAACAGGGTCTTCTCCACCGATTCTCACGGTATCCACCGGAAGGATCAGGATGAGGTCAAGCCTTGTCATTCAATCCTTCAAGGCCGTGGGCTGCAACTTATAACAGCCATTTTGGTTTCTACACCACTGTGCATAAGTATTAGGAATCTAATAATTATGTAACAATATGCGCTTAGTATTATTGGTTTCTAATTGTTTGGTTTTATCTTAATGAATATGAGCAAAAAATCAATTAACAAGAGGAAATAACTGTAATTTTATCATTTTCTTCCTATTTTAACTAAATAATTAAATTAGAAATATTTAGCAATGAAAGACGGGAGTGAAGGAAAATGATGGAAGAGTTAGTTTCAAAGTTGTTCTATTTTTCGATTATACCCACCTCTGTTTCAAATCATTTTATCCGCATTATCATTTAATTTCATTTCATAATCATTTAGTTTCATTAGTCATCCTAATTAAAAATATTTCATTACATTAAAACTTAAATACTTGCAACAGGAGGGTGCATATTTTTGCTAGCATTAATAACGGAGATTGGATGTATTTCTGTCTGTAACCAAAACTACATCACAGCTTACGTCGCAATATTCTCAATGATTGCACAAGTGAAAACAGTATAAAATGTATAACACACACACACACACACACACACACACATATATATATATATATATATATATATATATATATATATATATATATATGTGTGTGTGTGTGTGTGTGTGTGTGTGTGTTTAAATATATATATATGTGTGTGTGTGTGTGTGTGTTTAAAAAGTTTAAAGAATATTCTCTTGCTACCTGAAACATACATCGTTTCTCAATGGCAATCCTGCTTACACACCCACACATACACCCCCCCCACACACACAACCTTGAGGTGTGTTTCCGCTGTCGTTTATCGCAAAATATTTATATACACACACGCAACCACACACCTAAAAAATGCCCAATACTTAATTTTCGATACACACACTTACACAGTCCCATACTCACGCCGTAAAAGAGAATATTTGACGTCATATTTCAAATCGTCTTCTTTTTTCAAACCTCAAAATTTTTTAACAGACTGAATAACAAGGACTACCACTCGCTTTTCTCGTTATTCTGTGATAAAAAAAATTCTTATTACCTTCCATATACCAACAAATGCCCTGAAGATGATCTAATTAATAGATCGAAACACTGCAGCATCGGCCAATAAACTCACCACTTAACCCATTTAAACCTGTGTTTTTTTCATTTTTCTCATATATATATATATATATAATATATATATATATATAATATATTATAATAAAACATTCTTTATTGTATCGCCCCAAACCCATACCCCACCCAAACCGTTGACAATATCCATTTTTCCTACAGACCTCATGTCAACATCCGTCCAACAAAATACACACACCCAGGCACACATATGCATGCGAATACAAACGCTCACACTTCAGTATTGTTCAGAGGTTGCACACTAGTAAAACATGTGAATGTGTGTCAAACCCACCGATTGTATACATAACCTTTGCACTGTCCATAAACACACATACGCAACCCCTAATACACTAAATACATACGCATATCACTTCATCCAATCATAAACATCTTATGCCCGTAAGAACATTTTGAATTTTTTCGATTTTTTCGATTTTTCCTCGTATTCGGGGTTGCGTATGTGTGTTTATGGACAGTGCAAAGGTTATGTATACAATCGTGGGCTTTTGACACCATTCAATTGTTTTACTACGTGTGGCAACTCTTGAACAATACTGAAGTGCTGAGCGTTTGTATTCGCATGCATATGTGTGGCTGGGTGTGTGTATTTTGTTGGACGGAATGTTTGACATGAGGTCTGTAGGAAAAATGGATATTGTCACGGTTTGGGTGGGGGTATGGGTTTTGGGGGTACAATAAAGAATGTTTATATATATATATTATATATTATATAATATTATAATATAATAGTATATTGAAAAAATGAAAAAAATAAGGCGG
>CM042171.1:42361580-42412644 GCA_023376005.1 Doryteuthis pealeii | reverse complement strand
GCGCGAGGGACACGAAATTGAACTCGTCACCTCTTCGTTGCTGAAATTGCTGGTGGAATTTCGCGCGAGCAGAGCAGAGTAACCGGATGTAAAGTCTCGTCGTAAGGATTGACGCGTGCTGATGAATGTCGAACGTGCAATTCAGAGTGAGGAGCCCGGATGAAACACAGCAATGGGATATTTAGGGACCTTGACCCCCCCCCAGATCGGGGAGAAAGTCTGCAGTAGCATTTTTGGCTGTCGAAACGAGTGGAAGAGATGATATAGTTGGATAGTGCTAGTGAGAAGACTAGAACTGCTGGGAGAGCAAAGCAATTACGACGACTACGACTGTCTGATCATCTGAAGGTCCCTGGTTCATTCCCGGGTTTCGGCACCACTGATAACCTGAAGGAAGCAGTTTGCTAAAAAGGTAACCAAAAAATCAAGAAGTTACGTGGAGATAATAGTAAAAAGATCTGTTTTGGATGAGTCAGTATGGTATATTTTGGTGATATATATATTTACCAACCCCTCCGCACGAGCAGGATGTGACACAAGATCAATTTCTTAAGTGGAGTTCAACAGGTTTGAATTCAGAGTTTTCCTTCTCCTAGACCGGTTGCCTAAACAAGGTTAAAGAATACAGTCTGCTCTACCATTTATCCATAGCTGGTGGGAGAATAGGATTCATAACTTTCCCAAGGATATTAGCGCTAGTGAAATGCAATTACCATGTCCAGGATTTGAACTCGGGGCAACGAGTCCATTTCCCATGACTTTAACCATTACACCACGGGCTCTAAAATAAATATTTTGGTGATATAAGGTATAAAAACCTGCCCAGGCTTCGTAGTTTTCCACTACAAAATGGAGAGGACCACCTTGCTGATAGGAAAGCAACCGGGAGTGACGCCATACCAGCAGAGGTCTTTGAAAGCGGGAAGGCAGTGCTGCTCCAACGACTACACAAGCTACACTGCAGCTGCTGGGAACAAGGACACATCCCTCAAGACAAGCGGGATGTTACCATCATCATCTTATACAAGAACAAACGAGATCGGAGCGACTGCAACAATTACCGGGGCATTTCCCTCCTCAGCGTAGTTTGAAAAGTCTTTGCTCGTATTACACTGGCGCCTCTGCAGACTCTTGCATCTCGCATCTATCCAGAATCACAATGTGGCTTCCGAGCAAACCAGTCAAACGTGGACATAATCTTCTCACTACGCCAGCCACAGGAAAAGTTCCAGGAACAGCAGGTGCCACTCTATACCGCATTCACAGACCTATCGAAGGTATTCGACCTTGTCAGCCGAAGCGTTCACAGTTACTGCACTGGAAATTGGCATTCAAAAATACGGCTGTTCAGCCAGACCCGCAGTTGCAGATATAAAAAGTGGACACTACGTCATCGTCTTTCGTGGACTGAATGATGCCAAAAAAAAAAAAAAAGGTGTGCTGTAATCCACCACTTAAACTTATTGACTCGGCGTGGTCATATATTTAATCGCCAATATTCAAAGCCGTTTATTTGCACGTTATTTACCCAAATCTAACACTCGTTTTATTCTAGTCAATTTGATCTATTCCAATTCTATCAAACATCGATTCCTCAAGACTCAGTCTTATTTTGACTGTGTTTGAAAATATTCTAGCTCACAAAATGCCTTTTCATTGTTAGTGAATGTTTATATTATTCCTGAAAAAAAAAAAAGAATCATTAAATCTAATCAATTTTACACACTTTATTAAAATCGGAGATCATTAGAACGAGAATTTGCTACATTATATACTAAGTTGAAATTTTGAGACACCTATATATATATATACATATATATATATATATTATAAAATAGGGAACCTACTCGAGTTTCACCATAAGGATCTTCCGGATTAAGTCCACTGAATTAATCGAGATACCGATTAATTGCAGTCGATTACACGTGTGTGTCTTCATTGGCGTTAAAATGTTCGTTATGAGGAACGCTGGTTTTCGATTTAAATGTTCTCACACCGGAAGTTGTTTTCGTAAGGTTCAAATGTAAACAATAGATGTGAATCGATTTAAGTCACCTTTTCCATTATACACACACACACACACACACACACATATATATAATATATATATTATACATACATTTATATATACATATATATATATTACATATACTATATTATATATATATATACATATATATATATAATATATATTATATATTATAGATAGGGTGTTAAGGGGCCGGGATAGCTCATCGGTTGAGCGTTCGGCTAGAAACCACAAGGTTCCTAGTTCGATTCCGTCCTCGCCAACTCAGCGTATGAGTAGCACAGGGATCTGCTGCGGTAAAGTAAGGAGCTGATGGTAGGTGTGGCGCTCTCCACCTCAGACGCCAAAACAATCTCTTTGGTCTAGCGCTATTGAAAAGGGGATAGACTCCCTCGCTGACTGGCCGATACCGACTTTAGGCCGCCCCGACGACTTTACTTACATTAGGGAGTGAAGGCGGGTACGTAGCACACCCACTGTATTGGAAAATGGACACAATCCAGTTTATAAATATAGACCAATGGTAGGGCGAAAAATACCCTGAAAGATTTGCGCTACTGCGAGAAACTAGAGTCGGTAATCTTAAACCATTCGATTTTAAACGTATATTTAGATCTTTATACTGAGCCACTTCAAATGTTTTTTTTAAATACCGAAGTAAATAGTATTTTATATTTGTTGCTTGGTGGATTTAATGGTAACAGCGATATATATTATATATAATATATATATATATATATATATATATGTGTGTGTGTGTGTGTGTGTGTGTGTGTGGTGTGTGTGTGTGTGCGTGCGTGCGTGCGTAGATATGCAAATTAAATCCGACAATATTAAGAAATTTGAAAAATGAAGTGTTCCAAAAATGAGATGAATTTATTTGAGTTAGAAAAGTTTCTACCTCCTGTCATTTTACAAAACAACCATCAATTTATTCACGCCATAATCTAACCTGATGAATGTTTAAATAAACCGAAACGTTTCATCTTATTTTTGGAAACACTTCGTTTTCAAATTTCTTAATATATATATATATATATATATATATATATATATATATATATATATATATATGCCGTCTAAGTCTTTTATCACTGATGAATAGCTCATACTGAATTGTTTTTTTTGTTATTATACAATGATTTTTACAAATCCCTAAGAGAGCTCAATGTATAATAACTAAAAAAACAATTCAGTATGAGCCTATTCTCATCAGATAGCTGTTTTCATAAAGACTCAGAAAAACGGCATATATATATATATATATATATATATATATATATATATATATATATATATAAGAAATTTGAAAAACGAAGTGTTCCAAAAATAAGATGAAACGTTTCGGTTTATTTAAACATTCATCAGGTTAGATTATGGCGTGAATAAATTGATGGTTGTTTTGTAAATGACAGGAGGTAGAAACTTTTCTAACTCAAATAAATTCATCTCATTTTTGGAACACTTCATTTTTCAAATTTCTTAATATTGTCGGATTTATTTGCATATCTACGCACGCACGCACGCACACACACACACACACACACACACACACACACACACACACACACACATATATATATATATATATATATATATATATATATATATATATCGCTGTTACCATTAAATCCACCAAGCAAACAAATATAAAATACTATTTACTTCGGTATTTAAAAAAAACATTTTGAAAGTGCTCAGTATAAAGATCTAAATATACGTTTAAATCGAATGGTTTAAGATTACCGACTCTAGTTTCTCGCAGTAGCGCAAATCTTCAGGGTATTTTTCGCCCTACCATTGGTCTATATTTTATAACTGGATTGTGTCCATTTTCCATACAGTGGGTGTGCTACGTACCCGCCTTCACTCCCTATGTAAGTAAAGTCGTCGGGGGCGCCTAAAGTCGGTATCGGCCAGTCAGCGAGGGAGTCTATCCCCTTTTTCAATAGCGCTAGACCAAAGAGATTGTTTTGGCGTCTGAGGTGGAGCGCCACACCTACCATCAGCTCCTTACTTTACCGCACAGATCCCTGTGCTACTCATACGCTGAGTTGGCGAGGACCGGAATCGAACTAGGAACCTTGTGGTTTTAGCCGAACGCTCAACCGACTGAGCTATCCCGGCCCCTTAACACCCTATCTATATATATATATATGTATATATATATATATATGTATATATATATATATATATGTATATATATATATATATGTGTATATATATGTATGTATATATATATATATATATATATATGTGTGTGTGTGTGTGTGTGTGTGTATAATGGAAAAGGTGACTTAAATCGATTCACATCTATTGTTTACATTTTGAACCTTACGAAAAAACCAACTTCCGGTGTGAGAACATTTTAAATCGAAAACCAGCGTTCCTCATAACGAACATTTTAACGCAATGAAGACACACACGTGTAATCGACTGCAATTAATCGGTATCTCGATTAATTCAGTGGACTTAATCCGGAAGATCCTTATGGTGAAACTCGAGTAGGTTCCCTATTTTATAATATATATATATATATGTATATTATATATATAGGGTGTCTCAAAATTTCACTTAGTATAATAATGTAGCCAATTCTCGTTCTAATGATCTCCGATTTTAATAAAGTGTGTAAAATTGATTAGATTTAATGATTCTTTTTTTTTTTTTCAGGAATAAATATAAACATTCACTAACAATGAAAAGGCATTTTGTGAGCTAGAATATTTTCAAACACAGTCAAATAAGACTGAGTCTTTGAGGAATCGATGTTTGATAGAATTGGAATAGATCAAATTGACTAGAATAAAACGAGTGTTAGATTTGGGTAAATAACGTGCAAATAAACGGCTTTGAATATTGGCGATTAAATATATGACCACGCCGAGTCAATAAGTTTAAGTGTGGATTACAGCACACCTTTTTTTTTTTTTTTTGGCATCATTCAGTCCACGAAAGACGATGACGTAGTGTCCACTGTTTTATATCTGCAACTGCGGGTCTGGCTGAACAGCCGTATTTTTGAATGCCAATTTCCAGTGCAGTAACTGTGAACGCTTCGGCTGACAAGGTCGAATACCTTCGATAGGTCTGTGAATGCGGTATAGAGTGGCACCTGCTGTTCCTGGAACTTTTCCTGTGGCTGGCGTAGTGAGAAGATTATGTCCACGTTTGACTGGTTTGCTCGGAAGCCACATTGTGATTCTGGATAGATGCGAGATGCAAGAGTCTGCAGAGGCGCCAGTGTAATACGAGCAAAGACTTTTCAACTACGCTGAGGAGGGAAATGCCCCGGTAATTGTTGCAGTCGCTCCGATCTCGTTTGTTCTTGTATAAGATGATGATGGTAACATCCCGCTTGTCTTGAGGGATGTGTCCTTGTTCCCAGCAGCTGCAGTGTAGCTTGTGTAGTCGTTGGAGCAGCACTGCCTTCCCGCTTTCAAGACCTCTGCTGGTATGGCGTCACTCCCGGTTGCTTTCCTATCAGCAAGGTGGTCCTCTCCATTTTGTAGTGGAAAACTACGAAGCCTGGGCAGGTTTTTATACCTTATATCACCAAAATATTTATTTTAGAAGCCCGTGGTGTAATGGTTAAAGTCATGGGAAATGGACTCGTTGCCCCGAGTTCAAATCCTGGACATGGTAATTGCATTTCACTTAGCGCTAATATCCTTGGGAAAGTTATGAATCCTATTCTCCCACCAGCTATGGATAAATGGTAGAGCAGACTGTATTCTTTAACCTTGTTTAGGCAACCGGTCTAGGAGAAGGAAAACTCTGAATTCAAACCTGTTGAACTCCACTTAAGAAATTGATCTTGTGTCACATCCTGCTCGTGCGGAGGGGTTGGTAAATATATATATCACCAAAATATACCATACTGACTCATCCAAAACAGATCTTTTTACTATTATCTCCACGTAACTTCTTGATTTTTTGGTTACCTTTTTAGCAAACTGCTTCCTTCAGGTTATCAGTGGTGCCGAAACCCGGGAATGAACCAGGGACCTTCAGATGATCAGACAGTCGTAGTCGTCGTAATTGCTTTGCTCTCCCAGCAGTTCTAGTCTTCTCACTAGCACTATCCAACTATATCATCTCTTCCACTCGTTTCGACAGCCAAAATGCTACTGCAGACTTTCTCCCCGATCTGGGGGGGGGGGTCAAGGTCCCTAAATATCCCATTGCTGTGTTTCATCCGGGCTCCTCACTCTGAATTGCACGTTCGACATTCATCAGCACGCGTCAATCCTTACGACGAGACTTTACATCCGGGTTACTCTGCTCTGCTCGCGCGGAATTCCACCAGCAATTTCAGCAACGAAGAGGTGACGAGTTCAATTTCCGTGGTCACTCGCCGCACTCCTCCCCCTCGCACAGGCCACACGTATCCGGACTCGTTTCCTTTATGGCGGCTGGGAATCTGCTCGTCCACAATCTTATTATGTTAAAATGCTAGCGACTACTTTTTTTTTACTGGAACTGTATCAGCATCCCTGATATGTTGTGTTCATCTTCCGTTTTTTGATGGAATCTTTTGGAATAAGAGAACAATAACATTCTCTTGTATCGGTGTTATGATTATTATCTCAATATAAAAAAGATTTTCGTTTTTTTCCTTCTTCCTTGTCATTATCTATATAGCGTGATATTTACACCCGAAGACAAGGGCATATCGTTAACGTTTGAGTTCACCGATTAATCCGCGGCCATTGGCACCAATGGGGTGATGGTCAACGAGATATCTACGCCATTTTTACAGCCTTTTGTTGAAGCAATCTCTTTCGAAAATAACGAGAATTCGTCAAAGGGCCCCAGGCTACTTTGTTGCTCATAGAAAATTATCAAACTGAGCGTTAGGTATTTTCTACGCAGCTTTCAAAAACTCCATTTCTATGTTAATGTAACACTTAGAATGTCTTTTTGGACAAGAAAGATGTTTTTACCCTCTCTTAGCAACCCATTGCTCCTAGATCCATTCTGACCCAGAGTGGTAGTACCTGTTAGTGTCCCATTTATGTCTATCTATCTATCTATCTATCTATCTATCTCTCTCTCTCTATTTATATATATATATATATATATATATATATATATGTGTGTGTGTGTGTGTGTGTGTGTGTGTGTGTGTAAGGAAAAGGGAATTGAATCCGACAATATGAGGAAAAAATGAGAAAAGAAAAGAATGTAGATGGATAAAAATGAATTTTATCGATATCCCTTTTAATCGATATCATTTACACATGTGTTTCGGTCCGTTTATCAAAATGATTTACGCTATTATTATTATTAAAATAATTAGATGAAGTTGAAATGATGATAATAATAATAATAGGAAAAATGAGATTTCTTCCTGGAAAAGATTTCGAAAGATAAAGTACTATCGTCATTTAACTCCCCGTATGGTGTCAACGCGTGTTGATGGCGTGATTAAACTTAATATATATTGAACTTAATATATATATATATATATATATATATATATATATATATATATTGAAAGGAAAAATAAACAAAAGAAAGAAAATGCTGAATGGATAAAACAAATTTTATTTTATCAACACGTGTTTCTGCGAGGAGTTTTTCATGTACCCATGTATTCTGTTTATTATTATTTTCTTATTATAAGAATACATGTGTACATGAACAAAATCCTGTCCAAAACACGTGTTAGTAAAATAAGATATATTTTATGCATTCAGCATTTTCTTTACTTTTATATTTTTTCTTTCAACATACCGTCGGATTCGCTTCCATTTTCAACTTTTCATATTTCTCTCTCTCTCTCTCTCTCTCTCTCTCTCTATATATATATATATATATATATATATATAATATATATATATATATATATATATATGATGGACTCTCTCGTCGATTTTCGACGTATGAGGGTTCACACACCCACAATGAACTCCCACACAGTGATTTGTTTTATAGTGGTGAAGGCTTGTGTTGGACCATCCACACTTTTTGGCACAGTCGATAGGAAATAATTGGTGCATCAAGGGTTGCCACAGACCCAATCAACGACCGACCTCAGGAATTTTGAATTCAGAGTTATCCCTCTCCTAGACTGGTTACCTACCCAAGGCTGAAGGGCCCATTCTACCCTACTATTTAACCCATAGCTGGAGGGAATTTTTGAATTCAGAGTTATCCCTCTCCTAGACTGGTTACCTACCCAAAGCTGAAGGGCCCAGTCTGCCCTACTATTTAACCCATTGCTGGAGGGAATTTTTGAATTCAGAGTTATCCCTCTCCTAGACTGGTTACCTACCCAAGGCTGAAGGGTCCAGTCTGCCCTACTATTTAACCCATTGCTGGAGGAATTTTTGAATTCAGAGTTATCCCTCTCCTAGACTGGTTACCTACCCAAGGCTGAAGGGCCCATTCTACCCTACTATTTAACCCATAGCTGGAGGGAATTTTTGAATTCAGAGTTATCCCTCTCCTAGACTGGTTACCTACCCAAAGCTGAAGGGCCCAGTCTGCCCTACTATTTAACCCATTGCTGGAGGGAATTTTTGAATTCAGAGTTATCCCTCTCCTAGACTGGTTACCTACCCAAAACTGAAGGGCCCAGTCTGCCCTACTATTTAACCCATAGCTATATATATATATATATATATATATATATATATATATGTATGTATACATTCACTATCACCATATCTTGCTTTTTGAGCAAAAATAATGAAGGTTTGATTCATGTTCGTGAAGATAATTAAAATATAGAATTTAAATAGTAACAGCATGGAATTTTTTTTCATTCAATATTTTTCTATTCAGAGTGTCTCTACTCTCTCTCTCTCTCTCTCTCTCTCTCTCTCTCTCTCTCTCTCTCTCTCTCTCTCTCTCTCTCTTCTTCTCTCTGTCTTATTTTCTCTGTCTGTCTGTCTCTCTCTTTCTTTCTCTCTCTGTCTCTGTCTCTGTCTGTCTGTCTGTCTGTCTCTCTCTCTCTCTGGTCAACGCTAGGTCTTTTTTTACGTAGGAACTTTAATGGGGCCTCCTACGAGGATCCAACTCAGTAATAATTCAGTAATAATGCATCCGCAAGACCAACTTTATTGTGCACTTCTACCCAGTCGACGCCGGTTAGTCGCTTCTAGTTACTATATAAATAAAACGCTAGGCATGATCTCATGAGAACTATTATGATGGAATATTGTCATCAACTCAGTCATCCTGCTGAAAATTATTTTGGGATAAAGGGGATGCGAGACTAACTTTATTGCGCACTTCTACCCAGGTGACGCCGGTTAGCCGTTTCTAGTTACTATATAAATAAAACGCTAGGCATGATCTTATGAGAAATATTATGATGGAATATTGTCATCAACTCAGTCATCTTGCTGAAAATTACTTTGGGATGAAGGGGATGCGAGACTAACTTTATTGCGCACTTCTACCCAGGTGACGCCGGTTAGTCGCTTCTAGTTACTATATAAATAAATCGCTAGGCATGATATTATGAGAACTATTATGGTGGAATATTGTCATCAATTCAGTCATCTTGCTGAAAATTACTTTGGGATGAAGGGGATGCGAGACTAACTTTATTGCGCACTTCTACCCAGGCGACGCCGGTTAGCCGCTTCTAGTTACTATATAAATAAAACGCTAGGCATGATCTCATGAGAACTATTATGATGGAATATTGTCATCAACTCAGTCATCTTGCTGAAAATTACTTTGGGATGAAGGGGATGCCAGACTAACTTTATTGCGCACTTCTACCCAGGTGACGCCGGTTAGTCGCTTCTAGTTACTATATAAATAAAACGCTAGGCATGATATTATGAGAACTATTATGATGGAATATTGTCATCAACTCAGTCATCCAGCAGAAAATTACTTTGTGATGAAGAGGGATGAGAGTTTCCGATATGTCATCTTCCCGGAAAGAATTTCTGAAGATAAAGCACTATCGTCATTTTAACTCCCCGTGGGGTGTCAACGCGTGTTGATGGCGTGATTGTATATATTTATGGCAGTAGATTCAGAAATCACGAAAAAAGATTGAATAGATCAAATTTTTTTTTTAATTTCCCAACCCGTTCACCATGAGCAGGAATTGATACAGTCAAAAGAATGGGGTAACGTTGCGGGTTCCAAATAATGACGTCCGTTGTACTAAGCCCCTTGTTTTAAGGAGGCCAGTGGAAATTTACCAGTGACTGTTGGTAACCTCCTGATCCCTAGAGGCGCGAATCTCAGTCACCAACAGAGAGACACTTGATTAGTTTTAGTTTTTATATTCAACCCGGCAGACAAAGAGTTTAGACGTGCTTCTGAGGCTGGTCTCCCCGCGCGGTGAATAAGAATCATGGGCTAGATAAAATAAAAGCTTGATCAAGCAACAAAAATGACTTGTTAGTTCATTTAATTGAAAAGAAGTAATGCCCAAAAGCAAAACCCTTAGTAGAAGTTAGATAGAAGAACCAAATTAGACAAAATGTCGGCCAGAGAAGAAGAGGAAATAGAAGACAGGAACATGGCAACTGGAAGAGTAAAGATGTCAACAAGTTTCTTAGGAACCTGTTGAGTAATTCTTTGTGTTGTATACTCTTCTTTCTACCCTTTCTTTTCTTACTTCTATTATTCTTCTGTTCATCTTTGGTATCTTATGTTCTTCTTCCAGCGTCTGGACCTAGTCTTGGGGACTTCGTGTCTGGTCTTCTAGGTCAGTCTTGTTGCCAAAACATTCATCAACCACAAAACCATATTATTCACTTAAACTTTTATTTCTTAACTAAACATATTTTTCTAACTAATCACAGCGCGCGTGTGTAGTGAGTCTCAGCTAAAGCAGTAACATCTTATCTGCCTGACGTCCAAGCTGAAACTGAGAATCAACCAGGTCCCACGTGACTTCACGTATTTCGCGGGCTTTCTGTAATATTCCATGGAAAGTCCCGCACGTGATGTGAAATGGCCACCCTTTAGAAGTACGGGGGGAAATTAATCTATGCATAGATTATGTAACATTTGTGGTAACATCGTTTGAAATAATCGAACCATTCACGCGGACTGAGAGAGAGAGAGAGAGAGAGAGAGAGAGAGAGAGAGAGAGAGAGAGCTTTGACATAAACTCACTAGTTTTGGAAAACAAAATAGAACACAGCTACCGTTTAATATGAAGAAGTGGGAAAAACCCAAAATCAAAGAAATTACGTATAGTTAATGAGCCTGGACTAAGCTGTTGAAGGGAAGAGCCGCAAGGAGCGTGTCTGTTCCCCTAGGCATGTTTACTTGGGGGTTATATTAAATAAGCAAATAACTTTGAACCACGTATCTTTAAGAATCTGTGTTATGGCTCAAAGATACGTGGTTCCAAGTTAACTGAACTGAATTTTGATTCGACCCGGTGACATACGATGGTGGAATTTAGGTACAATGCCAGTAAAAATCCCTCTCTCACTCTCTCTCTCTCTCTCTCTCTCTCTCTCTCTCTCTCTCTCTCTCTCACACACACTCTCTCTCTCCCTCTCTCTCTCTCTCTCTCTCTCTATCCCTATATATATATATATATATATATATATATATATATATATATATAATGTAGGCGGAGTGGCTTATTGTGGGATCAGGCGGACAATGAGGGAATCTATTACTTATTAATATCGCAATACCAGGGAGATTTTGTTTCGTCGGGGTTGAGCGCCACACCTACCATTGACTCCCCACTTTACCGCACAGATCCAAACTGTTTTACTCATATATGAAAAAAATCTAATATTCAGAGGATGTGTTTATTTCTGAATAAATAAATTGTTCTGTATATCTTCAATCATACACATACCGTATATATATATATATATATATATATATATATATATATATATATATATATATATGTGTGTGTGTGTGTGTGTGTGTGTGTGTGTGTGTGTCTTACTATAATGTTCTATACTCACTCACTCTCCTTTTTTTCTCTCTCACTATAATATATTGTACTCAATCTCTCTCTGTTTTCTTTTGCTATATCATAAGTAAAAATTGTCGGGGCAGCCTAATGTCAGTATTGGCCATACAGCGAGGGAGTCTATCCCCTTTTCACTAGCGCTAGACCAAGGATATTATTTTAGCATCTGAGGTGGAGTGTCACCTCTACCATCAGCTCCTTACTTTACCACACAGATCCCGGTGCTACTCATTCGCTGAGGTGGCGAGGACCGGTATTGAACCTTGTGATTCCTAGCTCAATCAATCTCATTTTTCTCTCTTACTATAACATACTATACTCACTCTCTCCCCCCTCTTTTCTTTCTTACTATTATGAATCATACTCTTTCTCCTGAGTTAGATTTGCCTCAAAACAGCCCATATTTTTAGTGCTTAAAATCCTGCAATATGTCTTATATATCACTAAGAAATAAAGGTTTACATAATATATGTTATGGTTAATTTGCATACTGATTTTAACAAAATCAGGTTTAATAAATAATTATCTGGTATGATTGGAGAATAAAACAATGATATAAGAGAACAATGTATTAAAAATCAATCCTATGAATGATTTTATATAGAAACCAATTAAAATATAATTAAGAGAAGTAATCTTTTTATATGCGTTCTTATTTAATTTTGTTAGTCTTTCTGAGTCACAAAAGGCACGTCTGTTTAACAATTTTATTAAAGATCTTTTCGATCTATCTGGCCAACTTTTTTTACATTTGGATGGAATCTCTGGATTAGTCCACCGAAGTTTTTATCCCAAGTACATTCGGCAGTTCGAAGTGCCATGATCAGGGGTGACGTGTTAGTTTTTCAGTTGTTTTTTTTTTTTTTTTTTTTTTTTTCATGTTAGTAGTAGTGAGAGTAACTAGGAGGGAACTCGTAGAAATTATATTATCGGGTGTGGAGGCTGGAAGGAGGAGAATTGGTAGAAAAAGTGGAGAAAAAAAAAAGAAACACAATGTCACCACAGATGATGGCACTTCGAAGTGCCGAAAGTACTTGGCATACAATCTTCGGCTGACTAATCCACGGATTCCATTCAAATGTTTAAAAAGAGTTGGCCAGAAAGCTCGATAAGATCGTTAATAAAATTGTTAAACAGGAGACGGGCCTTTTGTTTAATTCTAAATGTGTAAATGAATGAATGTTGCCCAAATACTTACACACACACACATATATAAACACACACAGACACACACACACACACATATTATATATATATATATATATAATATATATATGGGTAAGGTAAAAGGAAAAGTGGACATAAAATAATGACTCAAACAAGTAGAAGTAGGAGAGAAATATTTCGTTCTTCTTTACGCGAAGAACATCATCAGTCTAACTTTATTAAAAACAAAGTACGTAAATTTGTATTTATAGAAGAGAAAGTAAGTTTGTGGTGAAATTGAGGGATAGGGAAGTTAAAGAGGATTTGGTTGAATAGAGAATAACTATCATATAAATTGGAGGGGGAGATGTCAGATGATAGTAGTTTGTAAGGGAAGATGGGATGAGGAAGTTGCTGGGTGCTTGTTGGGAAAGGGAGGCGGTAGGGAGATGTAGGTTAAAATTCTTGGTTAGGAGAGAGTGGTTTGATTTATTGAATGGAGTTATATATAAACCAAAAATCTTGAACGTAGGCAGAACTATTTATTCATTTATGAATAAACACATGCTGCGAATAATTTTTTAACCAATTTCTATACTTACATAACGTCGGATTTATTCCCCTTTTCTTTCCATTACCGTAAAGTTCTTTTTTTTTCTGAAAAGAATGTGTCTGCTAGCTTTTTTAATTTCAAGGTCACAATGATTCCGATTGTTCCCTTGAAAAGACTTATTCACTCGCCATCCATTCATAGATTCTCATTCCCATTGTAAACTTATTCATCCTTTCCACCATCTTTCTTTCTATTCATTAGCAACATCCTCATTAGCATATTGTCGTAACCCTTTGCAGTGTAGATGCTCTTACGCCCTTCCATATCGTTAATCCACGTATAATTCTGTATTCATGTTTCTTTTACTAAAAAGCTCTGCTACCGAGACTTATAAAAATCTTCTGATATAACTATTCAGACTCATTATAAAAGAAATAGTAAATATCGTTTTTTGTCGGTTCATTTTTTTCATATTTCATAAAATAGAATAAGGCGGTAGACCTCGTAAATATATATATATATATATATATATATATATATATATATATATATATATATATGAAATTAACATTTAGAAAAAAAAAACACATGATGTTAAAATTCTCTGACAGAAATCTGTTTCGACCCTTTATTGAAGTGGTCTTCATCAGGAGCGATGTGTGTATGATGGAGAAACGGTGTGAGTGGACTGAGCGCGGGGATTTTTGAACTTTTTTTTATACTTTCTTATACATTTTTATACATATTTACATCAAACTCTTTTGAGTTTTCTTTGTGGACAATAATGCTTCTGATTTATTAAAATAAAATAAAATTTATTTTATTTTGTTTTCAAAACAGAATATGCATTTTCAAAATTTCAAAATTTCAAAATAAAAAAATTAAAAAATTCCGGCATTGAACTGGGACGTTTCCATCTTTTCTTCTTCTTTTTATTTGTCTTTCTTCTTATTTCTTTATCTTCTTCTTCTTCTCCTTCTTCTTTCTTTCTCTTTCTTTCTTTTCTTTTCTTCTTCTTCTTCTTTTTTATTTGTCTTTCTTCTTCTTCTTCTTCTTCTTCTTCTTCTTCTTCTTCTTCTTCTTCTTCTTCTTCTTTCTTTCTTTTCTTTCTTCTTTCTTTTCTACTTCATTTATTTGTCTTTCTTCTTATTTCTTTATCTTCTTCTTCTTCTTCTTCTTCTTCTTCTTCTTTTCTTTCTTTCTTTCTTCTTCTTTCTTCTTTTTTCTCTTTCTTCTTTTCTTCTTCTTCTTCTTCTTCTTCTTCTTCTTCTTCTTTTTCTCTTCTTCTTCTTCTTTCTTTCTTTCTTTCTTCTTTCTTTCTGTTCTTCTTCTTTTTATTTGTCTTTCTTCTTATTTCTTTCTCTTCTTCTTCTTCTTCTTCTTCTTCTTCTTTCTTATTATTATTATTATTATTATTATTTCTTTCTTTCTTCTTTCTTTATTTATTTCTTCTTTCTTTTCTTCTTCTTTTTATTTGTCTTTCTTCTTCTTCTTCTTCTTCTTCTTCTTCTTTCTTCTTTTCTTCTTTCTTTTCTTCTTCTTTTTTTTTCTCTTTCTTCTTCTTCTTCTTCTTCTTCTTCTTCTTCTTCTTCTTCTTCTTCTTCTTCTTCTTTGTCGTCGTTATCGTCATTTTACTCTGCCTTGTTCTTCTTGTTCTTCTTCTTTTTCATTTTTCTTCTTTATCTTCTATATTTTTTCCTCTGTATCTTTCTTCGTAACAATAAATGCGCGCTAAGCCTATTTTCATCATGTCTCATAAAAAAAATCCGGTTCTTGTACCAGGTGTGTAGATTGTGAACTTTGAAATATCTCGTCATACAGGTAATAAAATAAATACCAAGAAAATTTGGTACAACCGTTGGGAAAATTTGGAAGGCAAAAGAGTTAAAATCATTTATTTGTTGGATTTTTCTTGTGCTTGTTCTTGTTCTTCGTTGAACCTTATAAAAAATTATGCTTTTTAAAACAGATAAGGGGTTATGTCCCAGGATTAGGAAGAGGCATGGACCTCTTCATTTCCCCAAGTATGTGTTAAATACTACTACTATTCTTCGATAAGGATGAATTTTGACATTAGAATTTTTATTTAGTTCTTTATCTACTTAAGCCGCTCTCAGTGGCTCTCCCACCGCACCAAAGCAAAGTACTAATGATTCATTATAATTGAGCAAAAGGACTCAGATTACAATAATAATAGGACTTTATTGGAATAGAGTACATTCTGAGGTGAGTAGATTGTGAACTTTTAAATTTATTGTCATACAGGTAAAAAAAAATATCAAGAAATTTTGGTGCAACCGTGGGGAAAATTTGGAAGGCAAAGAGTTAAAAACATTTATACATTGTATTTTCTTCTTGTTCTTGTTCTTCTTGTTCTTGTTCTTCTTGTTCTTGTTCTTGTTCTTGTTCTTGTTCTTCGTTGAACCTAATAAAAGTTGTTTTTTTTTAAACCAGGATTAGATGTGTCTAAGACGGAGACACATATATGAAACAAATACCATTTCATCCTTTCTTTTGTTAAACCTATATTTGCAAAGATATTTTGGTACTGCCGAGGTGGAACATTTGGAAGGCATTGAGTTAAATGCCTTCATTTGTTGTATTTTGTTCTTGTTCTTCTTGTCCTTCTTCTTGTTCTTCTTGTCCTTCTTCTTGTCCTTCTTTTCCTCCCCCTCTCTCCCCCTCTCTCCCCCTCTCTCTTTCTCGTATTTCACGACTTATTCTCCTTCTTCAAAGTCTTCCTTTTCTTCCCTTCACTCTTTCCTTTCTCTTTCTTCTTCATACTACTATATTTCCAAAGATCTCCAAAAGTGAATGATTCAAGAATTCGCTTAGTCAAAGAAATCTACTCAACAATCAATAATCCATCTTTCATTTTTTTTCTTTTATTCACTTCCCTCTTGTTTACCACCTTGTCTCATATATTTCCGGTAAGCATTAAGTCTCTTCCGGTTCACACAGTCGGAAACTGTTTTCATTGGCTTCACATCCGTTCCCATTTCTAAAAAAAATTAAATGTAGGCTAACATTCAAAGGAAGAAAAGAGACTCATCATTTGCTTTTCTTCTTTCTTTCTTTCTTTTTCTCCATTCTTTCTTTTTTTATTTGTCCTTCTTCTTATTCCTCTATCTCCTTTCTTCTTCTTCTTCTTCTTCTTCTTCTTCTTCTTCTTCTTCTTCTTCTTCTTCTTCTTCTTCTTCCCCTTCGCTCTATCTTCTTCTTCTTCTTCTCTGCTATATCTTCTTCTTCTTCTTCTTCTTCTTCTTCTTCTTCTTCTTCTTCTTCTTCTTCTTCTTCTTCTTCTTCCTCCTTCGCTCTATCTTCTTCTTCTTCTTCTCTGCTATATCTTCTTCTTCTTCTTCTTCTTCTTCTTCTTCTTCTTCTTCTTCTTCTTCTTCTTCCCTTCGCTCTATCTTCTTCTTCTTCTTCTCTGCTATATCTTCTTCTTCTTCTTCTTCTTCTTCTTCTTCTTCTTCTTCTTCTTCTTCTTCTCTATCTCATATTTCTTCTTCGTTCTACCTTCTTGTTCTTGTTCGTGTTCTTGTTCTTGTTCTTCTTCTTCACGACTTATTCTAATTCTTCAAAGGCTTTCTTTTCTTCCCTTTTCTTCCCATTCATCTTTTCTTCCCTTTTCTTCCCATTCATCTTTTCTTCTTCTATCTCATATTTCTTCTTCTTCTTCTTCTTCTTCTTCTTCTTCTTCTTCTTCTTCTTCTTCTTCTTCTTCTTCTTCTTCAAAGGCTTTCCTTTCTTCTCTTTTCTTCCCATTCATCTTTTCTTCTTCTATCTCATATTTCTTCTTCTTCTTCTTCTTCTTCTTCTTCTTCTTCTTCTTCTTCTTCTTCTTCTTCTTCAAAGGCTTTCCTTTCTTCCCTTTTCTTCCCATTCATCTTTTCTTCTTCTATCTCATATTCTCTTCTTCTTCTTCTTCTTCTTCTTCTTCTTCTTCTTCTTCTTCTTCTTCACGACCTATTCTCTTTCTTCAAAGGCTTTCCTTTCTTCCCTTATCTTCCCTTTCATCTTTTCTTTTCTTTCCTTTTAATCTAAGCTCCTATATTTCAAAGGTGATTTATTCAATAGTTCACTCGGTCTATTTGCTTCATGATTTTTCTTTTTACGTTCATATTTTTATGTTTTTTTTTTATTTTTGCGTTTGTTATTTCGGTTCGAAGCACACCAAAATGTCCACAGGGGATGTCACGTGGTCCAGTAACCTTGTTTCTAATGGTTACTTAAAACCGGACATAAAAAAGCACTCTCCTTTTTCCCTGAAATGTGCATCCTGTTTTATTTTTAGGATAAGAATCACAGCAGGATTTTCAGATAAATTTATTCAATGTTAAAAATCCCCTGATATACTCAACAGAAACTTTCTAAATATTCCGAACTAAAAGTCCATCCGTGAAAAAGATGTTGATAAAATAAACAGCTGCCTAATGGATAGACCTATCTAAGCAATCAGGTTATCGTGATAGTATAGCGCCGGTTTAACGGTTAAATCCTACTTAACGGACATAAATTCCACCAGCGTATGTCACCCACACCGAAATAAAGTTTTTTGAGTTTTATTATGAACTATAATGCTTCTGATTTTAAAAATAAATTTCCCATCTATGGGTTAAATAGAAAAATGTATTTATAAAAAAAATTGTATTATCCATTAAGAATTGATTTATTTCAAAACTTTATTGGCATTAAATAACCCACTGAGGTTGATATGCCGTAAAACAAAACAAACCAAAAAAAAAAAATTATTTATTTTCAACACAGAACACGCATTTTTTTAAAAATTCCAGCATTAAATAATAGCGTTTTGTTTGTACCCTTTCTTCTACCGGTTATTCATCCCATCTTTCTCTCATATGTTGCTCTTGATGAAGACCGATCTATTAAAGCGGTCGAAACAGATTTCTGTAAGCAATTATAAACATCATTTGTTTTTTCACAAATGTTAAATTCATATCTATCTATCTTTATTCTAAAAATCAAGAAATTAACTGAATTTAATGAAATGTTCAGTGTTAATATGTATTTACCTCTCATCCCACTTATGAGGGCGTGACACAAGGACATTTTAATGTGGGCCCACCACAAGCCGAGACTCATCGGTGGTAGGCACAAAAAAATGTGTCGATCCTGCAGGCGCTGGGCAATAAACCCAGCCCTGCCCCTTTAAGTCAAGGGGACAGGTATTGCCTGGGGACAGTCCCCTGGATCGACGTTATTAACTTGTAAGGTCCAGCGGCCGAAGCTCGCTGGACCCCCGGTCGAAACCGGAAGTTCGATATGTTGGAAATATCTAATTTTCAGTGTTGATAAATTAATGAATAAAAGATATAATGCACAACTTATTTTATTTGAAAACTCTTACATTTCTTTAACTTTTAAGTCAGTTAACTTTAAACCACTTATCTTTGAGACGTAACACAGATTCGCACACGGTTAATTCGTTCAACGTTAATTGACCTGAAAAAATGTAAGAATTTTTTAAATAAAATAACGAGTGCATTACATATTTTATTCATAGATATATAAAAAAGTAAGTAAAGTAGTCGGGGTGCCTAATGTCGGTATCAGCCAATCAGCGAGGGAGTCTATCCCCTTCTCAATAGCGTTAGACCAAGGAGATTGTTTTTGCGTCTGAGGTGGAGCGCCACACCTACCATCAACTCCTTACTTTACCGCACAGATCCCTGTGCTACTCAAACGCTGAGTTGTCGAGGGCGGGTATCGAACTAGGAACCTTGTGGTTTCTAGCCGACGCTCTACCGACTGAGCTAACCCGGCCCCATATATCAACATGATAATTTCATTAAATTCGGTTAGTTCCTTGATTTTTAGTATTTTTTAATTTTATTTCGGCAGGGTGACATACGATGGTGGAATTTATGTCCGTTAAATAGGATTTAACTGGTTTAACACAGTCGGTAGAGCGCCCGACTAGAAACTACAAGTTCTCCGGCCCTCACCAACTCAACGTATGAGTAGCCTCAAAGCCCAAAATAATTTCCTTGGTCTAGCACTAGTAAAAAGGGGATGGATGGCTTTTACCGACGGCTTTACTATAGCTTTTATTATAAGACTAACAAAAAGAAATAAAAAAGAAATAAAACTTAGTACAGTTTAGTATGGCAACCCTTCTAGGAGAAAACTATGAATTTAAACACCCCTTGAAAATACTTAGTCTGTCATCTATCACTATTTATCTATCTATCTATCTATCTATCTTAGTCTGTTCAACTCAATCTCGATGTATATATATATATATCAAATGGATATAAGATCTATCTTAGTCTGTTCATATCTATCTATCTATCTACCTATCTATCTATCTATCTATCTTAGTCTTCATATCCATCTATCTATCTATCTTAGTCTGTTCATATCTATCTATCTATCTATCTATCTTAGTCTGTTCATATTTATTTATCTATCTATCTATCTATATCTATATATATCTATATATATTATATATATATATATATATATATATATATATATATATATATATATATCTTAGTCTGTTCATATCTATCTATCTATCTATCTATCTATCTTAGTCTGTTCATATCTATCTATCTATCTATCTATCTATCTTAGTATGTTCATATTTATCTATTATCTATCTATCTATTATCTATCCATCTATCTATATATAAGATCTATTCTATCTATATTAATCTGTTTAAATCTATCTATCTATCTATCTTTCTATCTTAGTCTGTTCATATTTATCTATCTATCTATCTATCTATATATATATATATATATATATATATATATATATATATCTTAGTCTGTTCATATTTATCTATCTATCTATCTATCTATCAAATGGATATAAGATCTATCTATCTATATTAATCTGTTTAAATCTATCTATCTATCTATCTTTCTATCAGTCTGTTCATATTTATCTATCTATCTATCTATCTATCTATCTATATATATATATATATATATCTTAGTCTGTTCTTATTTATCTATCTATCTATCTATCTATCAAATGGATATAAGATCTATCTATCTATATTAATCTGTTTAAATATATCTATCTATCTATCTATCTATCTATCTTAGTCTGTTCATATTTATCTCTTCCTCTATCTATCTATCTATATATATATATATCAAATGGATATAAGATCTATCTTAGTCTGTTCATATCTATCTATCTATATATCTATCTATCTTAGTCTGTTCATATCTATCTATCTCTCTCTCTCTTCTCTCTCTCTCTCTCTATATATATATATATATATATATATATATATATATATATATATAAATATATATATATATTAGTCTGTTCAATATCTATCTATCTATTTTAATCTGTTCATATTTATCTATCTATCTATCTATCTATCTATCTATCTATCTATCTATCTATCTATCTATCTATCTGTCTATATTAATCTGTTTAAATCTATCTATCTATCTATCTTTAGTCTGTTCATATCTATCTATCTATCTATCTATCTATCTATCTATCTATCTTAGTCTGTTCATATCTATCTTGATAATAAACCTTCTCGCTACATCCTACTCATGTGTGTGCTTGCTATGTGTATATATGTGGAGGTGTATGGTTGTAATGGTTACCGTCGCAGGAAATACTCTTAAATTTTCATATCTATCTATCTATCTATCTATCTTACTTTGTTCTTTCTTATCTATCTATCTATCTATCTATCTTTGTTCTTATCTATCTATCTATCTATCTTAGTTTGTTCTTTTCTTATCTATCTATCTATCTATCTATCTATCTTAGTTTGTTCTTTTCTCATCTATCTATCTATCTATCTATCTATCTTATTTTGTTCTTATCTTATATATCTATCTATCTATCTATCTTTGTTCTTATCTATCTATATATCTATCTATCTATCTTAGTTTGTTCTTTTCTTATCTATCTATCTATCTATCTATCTATTTAATCTATCTATCTATCTATCTATCTATCTATCTTAGTTTGTTCTTTTCTTCTATCTATCTATCTACCTATTTATCTTAGTTTGTTTTCTTATCTATCTATCTATCTATCTATCTTAATTTGTTCTTTTTCTTATCTATCTATCTATCTATCTCAGTTTTTTCTTTCTTATCTATCAATCTATCTATCATCTATCTATCTTTGTTCTTATCTATCTATCTATCTATCTATCTATCTATCTTAGTTCTTTCTTATCTATCTATCTATCTATCTATCTTAGTTTGTTCTTTTCTTATCTATCTATCTATCTATCTATCTATCTATCTAGTTTGTTCTTTTCTTATCTATCTATCTATCTATCTATCTATCTATCTATGTTTGTTCTTTTCTTATATATCTATCTATCTATTATCTATCGCAGGAAATGAACAGTAAATTCAGTATCCCCCATGGCAAAAAAATGAGAAAAATATGTGTCTCCATTTTGAACAAGAAATCATGAAGTTCTATGAAGTACGCAGGTGAGCTAAAAAGTTCATAACCTGACCAAGATACTATATCTCTGAATGTTTTAGGTGAGGCTTGATAATTAGTATGATTTGGATTATTCAAGCTATTGTCTTCTTTATTGTTATCTACACAACGTTTCAGCCGATGTGCCCTCCGGCCTTCTTTAGGTGTTTCAATGGCAATAATTACATAGAATGATTAACACAGCTTAAAACATGTACCCAGTCATGGTTAACGGAATAAAAACAGCTACCTCCGTGAATTGACTAAAGGGTTCGGTTCGAAGTTCATATATTCATATATGAATATTACTGTTGACTTGAACTCGGGCGACGAGTCCATTTGCCATGTCTTTAACCATTGCACCACATGCTTCCTAATTTTATCATATATGTGCTAGAAGGCGGTGCCTGGGTGTCTTAATGTCCTGGGTATAAGATAAACTCTACCTGATGTTTTGTTTTGTTTTGTTTTGTTTTACGGCATATCAACCTCAGTGGGTCATTTAATGCCGATAAAGTTTTGAAATAAATCAATTATTAATGGATAATACAATCTTTTTATAAACTCATGTTTTTCTATTTAACCCATAGATGGGACCCTAACAGGTACTACCACTCCGGGTCAGAGTGGACCAGAAAGCAATGGTGATGAAGGGGTGCTCCACATTCCCCAAACCTCCAAAACTGGAACCTCACCATCAGATAGAGTTTAACGTCATTCCCAGGACATATAGACCCGCAGCCACCGCTTTCTAGCACCCATATGATAAACAGGGGTTGGGGCTTGCCATAAAGGCAATAGGGTTGGGAAAATCATATAGGTGCTAGGGCTTGACGTGACCAGCCGATTGATCGGAGGGGGCCTCTCCGACCGCCCGTCTAGCCCATTATAGGGCCAAAGTGGAGTATTGCATATCATGAACTGCTCATCCACCTGGGCTCTATCCTTAAGCATCACGGGTCGCCACCCACGGCCAACAGGTGGCCCCATTGGGGGAGTCTTACCCCTCTGCAGAGGTGCAGTCGGGGCATTCTAACGCCCTAGCCGACAGTTTTAAGTTCCAATTTTGGAAATCTGTGAAAGGTGGAGTGCCCTTTCGCCACCATTCCCTCCAGGTCCACGTTAACCCGGAGTGTGAGTCCTTTTTAGGGTCCCATCCTTGGGTTGAATAGAAAAAAATGAGTCTGAAAAAATGTTTTTTAAAATTGATTACCCATCAAGAATGCATAAAACAAAACGTCTTAGGCATGAAATAATATACAATAGGGTTGACATGCCGTAAAACCCTACCGACAAACCAACAAGGATTTTAATTTGGTTTCCATTCCTTACGAAGATAACCATTGCACAACAGGTGCCTCGCTTGGCTAATGTAACATAATGCAGGAGGGTATGAATGTCACATTGATGTGTAAATTTGCACGGAAAAGTTTTTAACAAAAATTACGTGTTAGATGAGAATGGAAAAGTTTAAGGATGAATCTGAAAAAATGTTTTCAAAAATGATTACCCCTAAAGAAAGCATAAAACAAAACGTCTTAGGCATGAAATAATACACAAAAGGGTTGACATGCCGTAAAAACCCTACCGACAAGCGAACCAGGATCTTAATTTGGTTTCCATACCTTACGAAGATAACCATTGAACAACAGGTACCTCGCTTGGCTTATGTAACATAATGGAGGTGCGTATGAATGTTACATTGATGTGTAAATTTGCACGGAAAGGTTTTTAACAAAAAATACGTGTTAGATGAGAATGGAAAAGTTTAAGGATGAATCATCATAGACCACATGGCATTGTTTCTATTGAACGAGCTGTGAGACGTGGCAAAGTGAGAGAAAGGAGGAATGAGAGGTGAGGATGTGGACTGAGTCTGGTAGAATGCGCTGAGTGAGTAAGACATGGGCTTTTGCTCTCGGCAGTTGTGACTTAGAGGGAATATAAAAATCTCATGAGAAATAGAAATGGCCTTGTGTTATTACTGTGTTATTACTAAAAACTCTAAATCGAAAAAGGCAAGATGTCTCCCAGCACCTAATTTTGGTTTCCTCACTCGAAATATGCAGAAATTGACAGCCAACTCCAGTATCGGCCAAGCAACCAAGATTCGAACCTTTCCAATGTAGTACCGATCTAGAGATAAGTATGCTATTTATTTTACTAATCAACACGTCATCACTCCATTTGGAAATAAGTACAATAGCGTAACAAACGTTGACACGTCATCTGTAGCGTAATTAATATGGTCTACGGAGAATTTGAGAATTGAGAAATAAAACAGTATTCAGATTTCTGGAGAAAGAGAAGAAAAAGAAATAAGGTTAAAATTTGAAAGAGCAAACATTCAACGGGGTGCCTGTAATTGACCGAGAAATGACCCGGTAAAAATTTAAAAATAAAAAACGGAAATTCCGGGTTTTGACCGGAAACAGATGTGACCCCGGGACGAGAAATGGAAGAGGAGGAAAATCTTCCATTTTTTCGGCTGGGCTCTGTGTTGTATATTGAAGATATTTAAAAGAAGGTGAAAACGGAAATAGGGTCTTCCGGTTGGATCGAGGCAGGGAGTAGACTAAAAGAGTAACAAAGGACTTTTTCCCGGGTAAAGCGAACAAAGAAGGATCGGTAACAATAAGTTTGGAAATAGATTGTCCGCTGATAAAGATAACAAAAGAAAACGCGTACGCGTTTGATATATATAAAAGGAAGTCAGGGATCCCAGGTCAGGACAGTCAGACAGCGGAGTGAGTGACCGACGCTAACGGTCCGACGCGGCCAAGGCGGAGACGCCACCAGTCACCCCTTTATCTCAACATCGCCAGTCATCACCATCCCAGCAGTAGTTGTAGGCACTGTCCACGCTCATCGCCCACCACGTACAGCCTGAGAAGAAGAAAAAGTCAAAACTCCTACTATACGGATGTGTTGTAGATTTCATTAAGCGACTACTACATATATCATCTAGGGTAGATATTTAGTGCCGGTAAAGAAGGCGCTATGTAACATCTGGAGGGCATCAGACGTGGCTCCCAGTTCCCCGTTTGGGTTGGTAGTAGTACTGAACTTGATTTACGATACAATAGTTTGACCATACTCTCTCTCTCTCTCTCTCTCTCTCTCTCTCTCTCTCTCTCTCTCTCTCTCTCTCTCTCTCTCTCTGAAAAGAGACCACGAGCCTAGGAAGAAAATAAACACCCCTGTGATTATGTAACTTGCGTGTGTTGTTTCTGAACTATCGACGACTACTACTGCTTAACGATTACAACTTGAATTTCCTCCTATGCAACACATCTCTACATTCTCTCTCTCTCTCTCTCTCTCTCTCTCTCTCTCTCTTCGCTCTCTCTCTCCCCCCTCTCTCTCTCTCAGGAAAGAACCCACGTGCCTAGGAAGAAATAAACAGCCCCCTGTTACTATGTAACTTGCGTGTGTTGTTTCTGAACTATCGACGACTACTACTGCTAAACGACTGCAACTTGAATTTCATACTATGCAACACATATCTACATTTTCTCTCTCTCTCTCTCTCTCTCTCCTCTCTCTCTCTCTCTGTCTCTCTGTGTCCTTCTGTCTGAAAAGAACCCACGAGCCTAGGAAGAAATAAACAGTCCCCTGTGACTATGTAACTTGCGTGTGTTGTTTCTGAACTATCGACGACTACTACTGCTAAACGACTACAACTGGAATTTCGTCCTATGCAACACATATCTACATTCTCTCTCTCTCTCTCTCTCTCTCTCTCTCTCTCTCTCTCTCTCTCTCTCTCTCTCTCTCTCTGAAAAGAGACCCACGAGCCTAGGAAAAAATAAACAGCCCCTTCTGACTATGTAAACTTGCGTGTGTTGTTTCTGAACTATCGAACTACTACTGCTTAACGACTACAACTACAACTTAAATTTCGTCCTATGCAACACATCTCTACATTCTCTCTCTCTCTCTCTCTCTCTCTCTCTCTCTCTCTCTCTCTCTCTCTCTCTCTCTCTCTCTCTCTCTCTCTCTCTGTGTCCTTCTGTCTGAAAAGAACCACGAGCCTAGGAAGAAATAAACAGCCCCCTGTGACTATGTAACTTACGTGTGATGTTTCTGAACTATCGACTACTACTACTACTGTTAAACGACTACTACTACAACTTGAATTTCGTCCTATGCAACACATCTCTACATTCCGATCATGAGAGCGAAACGTAACACTTGTTGTAATTTCCATAGAAATTATTAAGAGGCATTAGTTTTGGAGTTTTCAGTGTATATCGACTGGTTTGGTCTGACTTGTACGATATTTGTTACTGTCGTTTTCTTCTTAGTTGAGGAAAACCTAGAAACTCCGCTCCATAGAGCAGAGGTTTGCCAATTTATCTCGTGTGATCTATCAGTGCCCGACGGCGTGAAACATCAAGAAATCGAAGTAGCAAAAGTGACCTTAAATGAGTTAACATATTATAACTAAAAAGGTTTAACAGTGCGATACGTAAAGGAACTGCGTATCACTGGGAATAAACATGCTGCGTTGCCAGTCATCCATGAACGGTTACGAAATGAAGAGATAGCCAGTCCATGAGAATGGAAATATCGAACACATTGCCACAGAAAAAATACCACTCATTATATAATTAATATGTTTTAGCTAAAACGGTTTAACACTGCGTGTCTTTACACTTAGCCCGATAGATATTTATGTAAAGGTACTGCGTATCACTGGAAATAAACATGCTGCGTTACCTGGTCTTGACGAAAGTTGCCGGAGACGACATCAAGAGATGGCGTATCTATGGGAATGGATATATCGGACACGTGACCACAGAAAAAATACCACTCACTATATTATGTGTTTTGTTTTTAAGACTGCTTCAGAAGAAAGTTAATAGATCAATGATAAAGTGAGTGATTTTTTTTTGTGAAAAAGTGTCCGATTTTTAATTTCCTATGGTGGGCTCCAGCACAAACGTTATATATATTCACCAACCCCTCCGCATGAGCAGGATGTGACACAGGGTCAATTTCTTAAGCGGAGTTTAACAGGTTTGAATTCAGAGTTTTCCTTCTCCTAGACTGGTTACCTAACCAAGGTTAAAGAGCCCAGTCTTCCCTACTATTTATCCATAGCTGGAGGGAGAGTAGGATTCATACCTTTCCCAAAGTGAAATGCAATTACCACGTCCAGAATTTGAACTCGGGCGCGACGAGTCCATTTCCCATGACTTTAACCATTTACACCACGCACTTCCAGCACAACCTTATATAGCTAAATATGCCAACATGACGAAATTGTAGGAGACCAACTTTAAGGAATTCTAGAAAGGAACAGGTCATTGTGTCCGACTACGCATTGGTCATACAAGAATAACGCACTCCAATATACTCAAACAAGAACAACAACCACAGTGTGAAACATGTCAAACACCTTTGACAGTTAAATACATATTCATGGAATGCAAGTTTTTTGCTCACATCAGAAACCGTTATTTTAAAGCAACCAATATGAAAGATCTGTTTGAAAATGTCAACATGGAGGACATTCTGTCCATTTTTAGGGAAATAAAATTATACCGTAGAATATAGACATGAAACTAATCAATACCATACAACATAATCCCCAATAATGCTAACACATTGTTAAAACCAATTACTCAAAAGTATAAATATAAATACACGATATGTATAACTTCCTAACCGTTAGGCGTGACATAACCCCAGACGGGTTGATATGCCGTTAAAATCGATAAACAAGCAAACAAAGAAAATTGCCGGAGAAGACATGAATAGATGGCTTGACCATAGATATGGTAATATCGGACACGTGATCACTCACTATATGAATTAATATGTTTTAGCTAAAAGGTTTATCACTGGAAATAAACATGCTGCGTTGTCTGGTCTTGATGAAAGTTGCCGGAGACGACATCAAGAGATGGCGTATCCATAGCAATGGAAATATTGGACACGTGATCACAGAAAAATACCAGACATTATATGAATGATTATATAATAGCTAAAAAGGTTTATCACTGCAAATCTTTACACTTATCCCGATAGACATCTACGTAGAGTATTTACGTATCACTGGAAATAAACATGCTGCCTTGCCACGTCTGGACTTGTTAAGATTCTTGTGGGCATTCTTAGGCTGTGGGTGAGAACACTTTACAGTGGAGATCCCTTGTGTTCCTTAGTGCTAAGCAGAATCCTTGTGTTTCTTAGTGTTAGGAAGAATTCTTAGTGCTAGCAGAATCCTTACCTTGTGTTCCTCAGTGTTAAGCAGAATGTGTTAGGCAGAATCCTTGTGTTAGTGCCAGAATCTTTGTGTTCTTAGTGCTAAGCAGAATCCTTGTGTTCCTTAGTGTTAGGCAGAATCCTTGTGTTTCTCAGTGTTAGGCAGAATCCTTGTGTTTCTTAGTGTTAGGCAGAATCTTTGTGTTCCTTAGTGTTAGGCAGAATTCTTAGTGTTAGGCAGAATTCTTGTGTTACTTAGTGCTAGGCAGAATTCTTGTGTTACTTAGTGCTAGGCAGAATCCTTGTGTTTCTCAGTGTTAAGCAGAATCATTGTGTTCTTTAATGTTAGGCAGAATCCTTGTGTTTCTTAGTGTTAGGCAGAATCCTTGCGTTTCTTAGTGTTAAGCAGAATTGTGTTCCTTAGTGTTAGGCAGAATCCTTGTGTTCTCAGTGTTAAGCAGAATCATTGTGTTCCTTAATGTTAGGCAGAATCCTTGTGTTTCTTAGTGTTAGGCAGAACCCTTGTGTTTCTTAGTGTTAAGCAGAATCCTGGTGTCCTTAGTGTTAGGCAGAATCCTTGTGTTCTCAGTGTTAAGCAGAATCATTGTGTTCCTTAGTGTTAGGCAGAATCCTTGCGTTTCTTAGTGTCAGCAGAATCCTTGTGTTTCTTAGTGTTAGGCAGAATCCTTGTGTTTCTTAGTGTTAAGCAGAATCATTGTGTTCCTTAGTGTTAAGCAGAATCCTTGTGTCCCTTAGTGTTAGGCAGATCCTTGTGTTCCTCAGTGTTAAGCAGAATCATTGTGTTCCTTAGTGTTAGGCAGAATCCTTGTGTTCCTTAGTGTTAAGCAGAATCCTTGTGTTTCTTAGTGTTAGGCAGAATCCTTGTGTTTCTTAGTATTAAGCAGAATCCTTGTGTTTCTTAGTGTTAGGCAGAATCCTTGTGTTTCTTAGTGTTAGGCAGAATCCTTGTGTTTCTTAGTGTTAGCAGAATCCTTGTGTTTCTTAGTGTTAGGAAGAATCCTTGTGTTTCTTAGTGTTAAGCAGAATCCTTGTGTTCCTCAGTGTTAATCAGAAACCTTGTGTTTCTTTGTTGTTATGCAGAATCATTGTGTTGTTGATCAGTTAGTCCAGGTAAAATACGAGCAACTGAACGTCTTTCAATTTCGGCCATTAAATCGTTACTCAACCACGTATTCGAGCGTGGTGATTGACTAATTGAATCCGCGCGGACACGACGAGTTTATAAAATTTAAATAGTGCGACCCAGTATACCTTATATAGTAAAATATTCCGACACGAAGGGATGGCGAGTCCATAGGAATGAAAATATCGGACACGTTGCCAACAAAAAAATACCACTCACTAAACGAATGAATATGCCATAGCTAAAAAGGTATAAACATTGCAAGATTTTACTCTTAGCCGATAGATATCGAGGTAAATGTACTGCATATCCCTGGATATAAACATGCTGCGTTGTCAGATATCAACGAAAGGTTCCGGATACGAAATGAAGAGATGGCCAATCCATAAGAATGGAAATATCGGACACGTTGCCACAGAAAAAATACCACTCACGATATGAATTAATATATTTTTGCTAAAAAAGTTTAATACTGCAAGTCTTTATACTTAGCCGAACTAATATCTAGGTAAAGGTACTGAGTATCACTGGAAATAAACATGCTGCGTTGCCAAGTCTCGATGAAAGTTTCCGGATACGAAATGAAGAGATAGCCAGTCCATAAGAATGGAAATATCGGACACGTTGCCACAGAAAAAATACCACTCACTATATGAATTAATATATTTTAGCTAAAAAAAAGTTTAACACTGCCAGTCTGTACACTTAGCCCAATGATAATCTAGGTAAAGGTACTGCGTATCACTGGAAATAAACATGCTGCGTTTCCAGGTCTCGACGAAAGTTTCCGGAGACGAGATTAAAAGATGACGACTACATAGGAATGAAAATATCGCACACGTGACCAGAGAAAAAATACCACTCACTATATTATGGGTTTATTTTTTTAAGACTGCTTCAGAAGAAAGTTAATAGATCAATAATAAAGTGAGTGATTTTATTTCTGTGAAAAAGTGTCCGATTTTTAATTTCCTATGGTGGGCTCCAGCACAATATTATATATTATAACGTTATATATATTCACCAACACCTCCGCACGAGCAGGATGTGACACAGGGTCAATTTCTTAAGCGTAGTTTAACAGGTTTGAATTCAGAGTTTTCCTTCTCCTAGACTGGTTATCTAACCAAGGTTAAAGAGCCGAGTCTTCCCTACTACTTATCCATAGCTGGAGGGAGAGTAGGATTCATACCTTTCCCGAGGGTAATAGCGCAAAGTGAAATGCAATTACCATATCCAAGATTTGAACTCGGACGACGAGTCCATTTCCCATGAGTTTAACCATTACACCACGCACTTCCAGCACAACCTTATATAGCAAAATATGCCAACATGACGAAAATTGTTGAAGACCAACTTTAAGGAATTCTAGAAAGGAACAGGTCATTGTGTCCCGATTACGCATTGGTCATATAAGAATAACGCTCACTAAACGAATGAATATGTCATAGCCAAAAAGCTATAACTCTTAGCCCGATAGATATCGAGGTAAAGGTACTGCATATCGCTGGAAATAAACATGCTGCGTTGTCAAATATCAACGAAAGGTTCCGGATACGAAATGAAGAGATAGCCAGTCCATAAGAATGGAAATATCGGACGCGTTGCCACAGAAAAAATACCTCTCATTATATAATTTAATACGTTTTAGCAAAAAAGGTTTAACACTGCCAGTCTTTACACTTAGCCCAACTAATATCTAGGTAAAGGTACTGCGTATCACTGGAAATAAACATGCTGCGTTGCCAGGAATCGATGAAAGTTTCCGGATACAAAATTAAGAGATGGCCAGTCCATAACAATGGAAATATCGGACACGTTGCCACAGAAAAAATACCACTCACTATATAATTTAATATGTTTTAGCTAAAAAGGTTTAACACTGTCAGTCTATACACTTAGCCCAACTATTATCTAAGTAAAGGTACTGCGTATCACTGGAAATAAACATGTTTGCGTTTCCAGGCATCAATGAAAGTTTCTGGAGACGAGATGAAAGATGACGACTACAAAGGAATGAAAATATCGCACACGTGACCGCAGAAAAACCTCGCAACGTGCCATGTTTATTTCCAGTATTGGGCATTACTTATACGTAGATATCTATCGGGTCAAGAGTAAAGAATTGCCGTGATAAACCTTTTTGGCTATAACATATTAATTCATATAGTGAGTAGGAAGTGCGTGGCGTAATGGTTAAAGTCATGGGAAATGGGCTCGTTGCCCCGATTTCAAATCCTGGACGTGTTAATTGCAATTTCACTTAGCGCTAATACCCTTGGGAAAGGTATGAATCATACTCTCCCTCCAGCTATGGGTATATAGCAGGGAAGACTGGGTTCTTTAACCCTGGCTAGGTAACCAGTCTAGGAGAAGGAAAACTCTGAATTCAACCCTGTTGAACTCAGCTTAAGAAATTGACGTTGTGTCGTATCCTGCTCGTGCGGAGGAGTTGGTAAATATATATAGTGAGTGGTGTTTTATCTGTGGCAACGTGTCCGATATTTCCATTCCTATAGAGTGGTCATCTTTTGATGCTGTCTCCGGCAACTTTCACCGATATCTGGCAAGACAGCATGTTTATTTCCAGTGATACGCAGTACCTTTACGTAGATATCAGTTGGGCTAAGTTTAAAGACATGCAGTGTTAAAACTTTTTAGCTAAAACAAATTAATTCCTGCAGTGAGTGACAACGTGTCCGATATTACCTTATCTATGGACACGCCATCTATTCATGCCTTCTCCGGCAATTTTCTGTTTGTTTGTGTGTTATCGATTTTAACGGCATATCAACCTGTCTGGGGTTATGTCACGCCTAACGGTTAGGAAGTGATACATATCGTGTATTTATATTTATACTTTTTAGTAATTGGTTTTAACAATGTGTTAGCATTATTGGGGATTATGTTGTATGGTATTGATTAGTTTCATGTCTATATTCTATGGTATAATTTTATTTCCTTTAAAAGGCATACCAACCTCTCTGGTGTTATGTCATGCCTAACGGTTAGGAAGTTGGATATATCGTGTATTTATATTTATACATTTTAGTAATTGGTTTTAACAATGTGTTAACATTATTGGGGATATATTGTATGGTATTGATTAGTTTCATGTCTATATTCTATGGTATAATTTCATTTCCCTCAAAAAAGACAGAAGGTCCTCCATGTTGACATTTTCAAGCAGATCTTTCATATTGGTTGCTTCTCTTAACGTCGTCTCCGGCAACTTTCGTGAAAACCTGGCAACGCAGCATGTTTATTTACAGTGACGCGCAATACCTTTACGTAGGTAAAGAACTATCGAGCTAAGAGCAAAGACTGGCAGCGTTAAACCTTTTTAGCTATTTATCGGATCTGCTATCTGTTCATGTGGAACAGCCAGCAATTTGCATCACAATGAAAGGACGCCAGGTCATAGGAATGTCTTGGCCATTAGAGTCCAATGCCATTGTTGTTTTTTGGCAATCTGGATTTTTCTTTTTTTTGTGAGGGTGGGGTATAGCGTGAAATTCCATTGTCTGTGATAACAGGGTTTCTAAAAATAACAGCGTCTATTTGAATATATCATGTCTCTGTTCTGGCTATTAATGGCGTCGAAGACAATCATGAAACGTTGATGTTATTGTGTTTATTGTCCGGATCATTATGGCGGGAACTCTTTTTTTTATTTAATATAAATACGTTATTTATTTTTCTTGAAATCGTTTGTTTAGCTGGAGACATTCTGTATGGCTTTTATAAAAGAAAGCAAATTCCTGCCTCCTGCTGAGGATTTAGTTTTTCTTCCTTCGTGTGCTTGCTGGTTTTGGAAATCTTCGTCACATCTATTCCTCCTTCTTTCTTCATTCCATCCTTCCTTCCTTCTTCATTGATTTCACGCTTTCACTTATTCTTCCTTCTTTCTTCTTTCAGTCCATCTTTGCTCTTTCTCACCTCCTTCCGCAAATCATTCTTCTTTCATTCTTTCATTCCTTCTTTCATTCCATCCGTACTTAATAATAATAATAATAATAATAATAATAATAATAATAATAATAATAATAATAATAGACACGACTGGGTACAAAACTAGACACGGCTGGGTACAAAATTAGACACGACTTGGTTGGGAAGGTGATCTACTGGGAATTATGCAAAAAGTTAAATTTTGACCATAAAACAAAATGGTATATGCATAAACCAGAATCTGTTCTTGAGAACGAAACGCATAAAATTCTCTGGGACTTTGAAATAAAAACGGATCACGTTATCCCAGCAAGAAGACCAGACCTACTGTTGATAAACAAAAGAAAGAACTTGTCAACTGGTGGATTTTGCAATTCCAGCAGATCACAGGGTGAAGCTAAAGGAAAATGAAAAAATGGACAAATATCTGGACCTTACCAGAGTACTGAAAAAGTTATGGAATATGAAAGTGAAAATGATACCAATTGTAGTTGGTGCACTTGGAACAGCCCCAAAAGGATTTGGAAAAGGGTTTGGAAAGTTTGGAAATCAGTGGAAGGACTGATACCATTCAGAACACTGCACTGCTGCAATCTGCCAGAATACTCAGAAGAGTCCTGGAGACATGAGGAGACTTGCTGTCACTCAGACTCCAGTGAAAGACCATCAGCAAATGCTGATGTGAAAACTCAAAAAGAAATAATAATAATAATAATAATAATAATAATAATAATAATAATAATAATAATAATAATAATAATGATGATGCTGATAAGAAGAAGAAGAAGAAGAAGAAGAAGAAGAAGAAGAAGAAGAAGAAGAAGAAGAATGCTCTACACCCTAGAGACGATAGAGATAGACTATATGTATCAAGAAAGGAGGGAGAAAGAGTATTGCCAACATAGAGGAATGTGTAGAGGCCACAATCCAAGGACTCGAAGAATACGCAAAAAAAGAGCAAAGAAAGATTACTTCTGGCAGCCAACAACAGCGGATGTAATATATGGACAAACAGAAAAACAATGAAAACTAGAAAACAAAGATGGGAAGAAAAACAATTACATGGGCACTTCAAACAACAAATTGGAGAGGTTGCACATGAAAAGACTTGGATATGGTTAAGAAAAGAAAATCTCAAAAGAGAAACTGAATCACTAATAATTGGTGCACAAAATAATGCTATAAGCACCAATTATATCAAAGCAAAAATTGATAAGACGTAACGAAACAGTAAATGTAGACTGTGTGGTGACAGAGATGAGACTGTAACCCATGTATTAAGTGAATGTAGCAAACTAGCACAACGGGAATACAAAGCTAGGCCCGACTGGGTTGGGAATTAGGCAAAAATTAAATTTTGACCATACAACAAAATGGTATATGCCTAAACCAGAATCTCTTCTTGAGAATGAAACGCATACAATTCTCTGGGACTTTGAGATAAAGACGGATCACCCTATCCTAGCCAGGAGACCCGACCTAGTGTTGATTAGCAAAAAAAAAAAAAAGAGAACGCGTCACCTAGTGGACTTTGTGGTCCCAGCAGATCACAGGGTGAAGCTGAAGGAAAATGAAAAGATTGACAAATAGCTGGACCTTGCCAGAGAATAGAAAAAGCTGTGAACATGAGTGTGAAAGTGATACCAATTGTAGTTAGTGCACTTGGTACGGTCCCAAAAAGCTTGGAAAAAAAGACTGGAAAATCTGGAAATCAGAGGAAGAATTGAGACCATCCTGACTACTGCACTGCTGTAATCGACTAGAATACTCAGAAGAGTTCTGGAGACCTAAGGAGACTTGTTGTCACTCAGACTACAAGGAAATACCATCAGCACTGGTGTGAAGAACTCCATAATAATAATAATAATAATAATAATAATAATAATAATAATGTCTTGGTTGACAAGAAGAGGAAGACTTGTCATCTCGTGGACTTTGCCGTCCCGGCTGATCACAGAGTGAAAATTAAAGAAAACGAAAAAATCGATAAATACTTAGACCTTGCCAGAGAACTAAAAAACACTGTGGAACATGAGGGTTAAGGTCGTGCCGATTGTGATTGGGGCTCTTGGAACAATCCCAAATGGGTTGGAAAGGAGTCTGGATGAATTAAAAATCGGAGGAAGAATCGAGACCATCCAGACTACAGCATTATTGAGATCGGCTGGAATACTCAGAAGAGTCCTGGAGACCTGAGGAGACTTGCTGTCACTTAGCCTCCAGTGAACCACCGGCTTCTGCAGGTGTGAAAAACTCGAATGGAGTGAAATAATAATAATAATAATAATAATAATAATTGAGAATGTGACGTAAATAACTAAAGGAACTTCAGTAGGAATATAGTTTCGGTTTCAGACAAACAAACACACAAGCTCCATTATAGTAAGATTTACTTGAAAGACGCGGTAAAATAACGCTATCTTATTATCGGTGGCGCACATTTTAATGTGTACAATTCGTCTCTTTTATTAGAGAAGGCTCTTGAACATGTTTGTGTGTGTGTGTGTGTGTGTGTGTGTGTGTGTATGTATATGTGTGTGTGTGCGTGTGTGCGTGTGTGTTTTCGCTCGCGGTTTCACGGCCGATTAGGAAATGCTTTTAGTTACCGCATGTCTTGACGGAAGAACACGCGCGAATTTTTCTTTTCTGCTTTCATGCCTGACTAACTGTTCGGCTTTTCCGTCTTAAAATAGTTAAACATCCACGTGACTGTGCGTGTATATCAATAATATGAACTGATTACGTTTTGTTTGCTTTCATTGGTCGACGGGCAAAGCCGACATGTTTATCCGAACAATTTTCCACGACCATCTTTTGCTAGAGCCATGTTGTCGAATATATGAAACTAATTTTTCAAAACAGGAATATGTTTATTTCAAGTTTAATTGCATCCATATACGATTGTGAATATATATATTTATATATATATAATATACCAAGCGTGTTGGTAGATCCTTGCGGAGAGAAAAAAAACCAGCAGAAAGTTTGATTGTAAAAATATACTACCAAACATCAACCAGGAAGAAAAAAAATTTTGAAAAAAAGAAAGGACCAAGATATTCGTACCAACAAAAAATAATCTATTGGTACAGTATTTGGCCAAAAGAAAAAACAATTTATATGTATATATATGTATATAAGATATATATATATATTCATATAAGCGCTAGGAGAAAGCTAATATGTAAAAAGTGCTCGATACCTAAGTAGAGCCAAATAACAAAGATAATCTAATGAGTCAGACGAACCTACTATTAGTTTCGCATAAAGCTCTTCAGGGATGAAATCTGACTCTTTATATATATATATATATATATATATATATATATATATATGTGTGTGTGTGTGTGTGTGTGTGTGTGAAGTGAATCCGACGGTATGTATGTATATTGCGAAAAATGGAAAAACACAGGTTTAAATGAGTTAAGTGGTGAGTTTATTGGCCGACGCTGCAGTGTTTCGATCTATTAATTAGATCATCTTCAGGGCATTTGTTGGTATATGGAAGGTGATAAGAAATTATTTATCACAGAATAGTGAGAAAAGCGAGTGGTAGTCCTTGTTATTCAGTCCGTTAATATATATATATATATATATAATATATATATATATATATATATATATATATATATGTGTGTGTGTGTGTAAAATGAAAATGGAAGTGAATCCGACGGTATGTTGAAAAAAGAAAGAAAGGAAAGAAAGTATTGGATGGATAATATCGTATTTTATCCTTTCAATAATTCATTTCCTTTATTTCTCTTTTCAACACACACACACACACACACACACACATATATATATATATATATATATATTTATTTAATTTGCTGTGTTTTTATAAAACAAATTTTCATTATAAACAGCTACCCAGGTTTCATGCCAAGGGGCAATCATCAGGCTGTTGAGTTAGATCCCATGGTGTTTGTTGAAGATCTTTACTTAATGTCACATTCTGGACCGTAAATAACGTCGGTTACTTCTGCGGACGCTATTGTAGTTTGGATTTATTAAAAATTTAAATTTTTTCAAAAGTTGCATTTTTTTTTGTAACAATGCCAACGAAGTTACCTCCCTTTATTCGTTAAAAATAGAAAAAATTTTACTTTTGAAAAAATCTTTTTAATTTTTAATTTTTAAGTTTCCGTTTGATAAAGGATGTATATGTTTTCAAAAAAACATTTTATATATGGTAGAGTCTTTTAAATTTTTTCCAACATAATACAAAGGTGGATGGTGTTGTTCCTTTGACGAAAATCCATTTTTTATTGTTGAAATATCAGATTTTTTTGTAAAAGATTGTGGAATTGTTTTTCAGGGTGGATGTATATATATATATATAATATATATATTATATATATATATATATATATAATATACTAGCTGGACCTATGGATATACCACAGTATGATAATTTAATCATTAGAACTTTTGGTATGTTTACTTAAGTGCTATTAAGAAATAGTTATATATATATATATATATATATATATATATATATATATATATATATATATATTGTGTGTGTGGTGTTTTCATTCCATCTTTTTCATACTCATACTGTCGGATTCATTTCCTTTCTTTTAACTTATATTCTGTCTTTGGAAACACATACATTTGAACGAAAACATCTAACATCTTTTCAACTACCGTATGCCATGGATGACCACCGAAGCATAAGGAAATACAAAATCCTTTTAATTTCTGCTCACTCTTTTCGGAATAGAAGAATGTTTCTTAGGAACAGCATTTTAAAAAAAAGTCATTCCTAGAAGCCTGCCGACTATTTTAAAGTCGTCCCACCATATTTTTTCGGAGTATATTAAAGACATTTGAGAGTCTTTCATTCATTTCAGAAAACTCCACTTTCGACGAAGCCAATAATTTGGGTATTCACCTACGCATATATATATATATATATATATATATATATATATATGCGTAGGTGAATAGTCCTTGAGGCTGTTAGTATTTCTTTTCTTAGACCTACTCTGTGCAGACAAACACCGAGACACTCCATTTATCTGTTGGGAGGCATAACATAACATAACCCTGGTTTAACCTAGGGCACATATACATACCCTTCTTTCCCCAATTTTTTTGTCCCCCCCCCTACTCTCTGGTTTACCCCATTTGTTCTTAACAATTCTTTACATTTCTGACTTTTAATTGTCAACCGGTGTAAATTCTTGAAAAAGTACCGGTCGAAAAGGCCTTCGTATCCCCTTTTATTTTATTATTTTAATTCATAATAAAATATTACCTCCCCATTTTACATATGATTCCTCTACTTTTAGTAGTTTACAAATTTGCATGTACCAAACATCTATATATATATATATATATATATATATATATATATATATAATGAAAATGGAAGTGAATCCGACGTCTCATGTACGCTGTGTACTGTGGCCGAGGCAATATGGTCTCTGACTATGCCTGCTGAGGTCCCAGTTTCGATTTCTGTTGGAGGGTAATCGTTAGTATACATCGCTGATGAGACTTAATAAAGTCGTAACAGTCCGTACGATGTTCTATACACCGAGCGATCCTTTCCCGGGATTACACTTGTCAAATTTATTTTCTATAAAGTATCGAATTTTATGCGATACATGCATTGTAATTGCCTTCAAGCAAAAATATAAATAATAATATAATATATACTTTATTCAACAATGCTTCTAAAAATCTTATATATTATATATATATATACGTATTTTTCAATGAATTGACCTAGACAATTGAAATGGATATGAGAATTTTTATTGTGAGCGGGTGTTTTTCACTCGCCTTTATTCGAGAGAGGAATGTAAGACAAGGAGGGGGGGCGTTTCACTGCTGCCTTTTTAGTACTAAAACTATTACTTGTGATCAATTTCATCTCCCCTTCTTTGACGTATAGCGGGTAAAAAGGGGAGTTACGTATGATGTAAAGACAGAGACGGGTCAAGATTTGACTTAATTGCAAATTACGACTAATTAAACCAATTAAAGTGGATTTTTTAAAACATTAAGTAGTCCTAAAACTAAGGAATAATTAAAGACAAATTTCGTGTGATCAAGGTCACCAGCAAAAAAGCCTTTAGCTATGGAAAGCTCAAAATCTCAGCTTTAGTATAATAATAATAATAATAACTAGCGAATATATGCAACCTCCGGGTGCAAGTATTTAAGTTTTAATGTAATGGAATATCGTATTAAATTAGAAAGTCTAATAAGAATGCAAATAAAAAGATTTGAAACAGAGTGGGGTTATAATGGAAAAATAGAAATGAAACTTACTCTTCCATCACTGCCGTCTTTCATTGCTGAATTTTACTTATTTAACTATTTAGTTAAATTAGGAAATAAAGAATAAAATGACAGTTATTTTTCTTGTTAATGGATTTCATTTAAGAGTCATTGGAGAGATTTTTGCTTATATTCATTAAAATAAAACCAAACAGTTAGAAATCAATAATACTAAGCCAATATTTAATAAAATCACATTTTTAATATCAATATGCAAATTAGCCTTCCCATTCACACTGCAAACCGCTATTTTTTGTATATATAAATACAGTTGCATGTTATCTGTATGCAGATATGGACAACACTAATAAAAAGGTGAAGCAATTTTATTAATAATTGAGGTTTAAATATAAATAAAATCATGAAGAATGTGATGAAAATAACTATGTTAATTGTGACTCGATTAGTAATATAGTTTCGGTTACAGACAGAAAAACACACAATCTCCATTTAATAATAATAATAATAATATATATATATATATATATATGTGTAAAACTTTACATATGAATGTTTACTCCTTTGAAGTTATTTATCCATAAACACCACGAATTTACCTATAAAAGTGGGCTACTTATTTTATAGTTGGATTGTATTACGAACAATTTTGATATTTTATATACACTTTTTATATAATTATATACTTTTTAAATAATTCTACATCAGGCTTTTTTGAGTCTTATTTTATAACTATAATGCTTCTGATTATTTTAAAAAATTAAAAATGAAATTCATTTTATTTTTTAAATAAAATTCATTTTATTTTTAATATAGACAGCGCATTTTTTGATTAATTCCAACTTCTGACTAGCAGCGTTCTGTTTTTGCTAACGGTCATTTTTATGATATTGCGAGGGTCCTCACATCAGTGTGGTAGGGCCGGTGTAGCTTTTAAAACCGTAGAGAGGAAGTCCCTGAAACGGTTTGCACATTCTCTCCTGATGAACCCATGCATTTGTAAACATCCTTTGTTTTTTCAATATATCATATTCACACTGTCGGATTAATTTCCATTTTATTTTCACACACACACACACACCACAACACACATACACATACATATATATATATATATATATATATATATATATATATATATATATAAGTGTGTGTGTCTGTGTGTTCCGTGTGTCGGGTGTGGGCACGTTGCTGATGAATTTTCAATTAGGGATAGGAGTTATTTGTTTGAAGTAGTATGGTCATATATTGGTCTTTTAAATGTTTGTTTTTTAGCGCAAGTTCACTATAAATGCTGAGAATTTTTATATGAATGCCTTTTGCTTCTCGAATCTCCATAAAGTGCTATGTTTATCGCCAGTGACACGATGCTATTTTTTTGACGATCCATTTGTTTCAACTGACAGAAATATGGTGGTTATCAATTTTTTACGACTTTACAAATACAAACACGCAATATTGCATGTTTATCAGAGAAAGAACAGGAATAACACCAAAATGTCTGGATATGCCCCATTTTGTATCGATCCACCATTAATAATTTTAATGAACTACATTCCGACACACAATGACACACTTATGGAGGCGCGTGGTTTAATGATTAGAGTCATAAGAAAATGAATTCGTCGAGCCAAGTTCAAATCCAATACGGACCTTGTAAAGTTTTAAATGCCATCCTTGGCCAGTTGAAAAGGGCTTAAAGAAAGTCCTGTGTTATGGAATCCTTTGCTAAGCGTATAAGTCCTATCCTGCGTATTGGTAAAGGTCCAGTGATTTAATCCTATGTCCGTCGTCCACGAAGGTCAGAAGTAATTATGTCCAGTAGAGTTGGTTTAAGTATTGTATCAACCTCAGAGTACTGCCAGTGATTGGCCAAGAGATAGATCACATTGTTCTGGTCGAGTCTATAAGTAGGAGCGACTATCTAGCACACACCTTATATCTCAAAAATCGTGGTGTAATGGTTAAAATTATGGGAAATGGACTCGTCGCCCGAGTTCAAATCCTGGATGTGGTAATTGCATTTCGCTCTGCGCTAATACCCTTGGGAAAGGTATGAATCCTACTCTCCTCCCAGTTATGGTTAAATAGTAGGATAGACTGGGCTCTTTAACCTTGGCTAGGTAACCAGTCTAGGAGAAGGAAAACTCTGAATTTAAAAACTGATAAACTCCGCCTAAGAAATTGACCTTGTGTCACATACTGCTCGTTTGGTGAATATATATATATATATATATATATATATATATATATATATATATATATAAATCTCAACACACCCACTATTGGTATATAAGGTGGGTTGTTCTATTCAGAAATATTAAATCATTATTTCATTCAGAAATATAAAATTATTTTTTTTTATTTTATTACTGCTAATCCTATTTTTATTAATTATCCTATTTTATTATATTTTAATTATTGTTACTATTTTGTTATTCATTATCTAATTCTTAACCTTATCATTACTGCCAATATTATTGTTAATATTAGTATTGTCCCCTTTTTGTTTTCGTTTTCAATGATAGCTAGAGGATAATTCCATATTAAATCATCCAGAAAAAAGAAAATTGTCACCATTACTAACATTTTCATTGTTTTTGTATAAATATAAGATGTGATCAATACTATATTTTAAACTTTAAAACTTCTGTAAATACTTTTAGTTGATAAATTTTATTTGTATATTGTTATCAATTTTTTACAATAAATGTATATATTTTTGTATATAATTATCAGAAGGCATTCCTGTTTGTTTTATTACTTCTAATCCTATTTTTATTAATCCTATTTTTTATTAATTTATACTTTTATTAATATTTTTATCATTGTTATTATTTTGTTATTCTTAATCTAATTCTTAACGTTATCATTACTGACAATATTATTGTTAATATTAATATTGTCCCCTTTTTCTTTTTCTTTTTTTTTTGTGTGTGTGTGTGTGTTTTTTGTTAATTAGAAAATACAATACAATACAATACAATTAGTATTTGTATTATTAGCGTTGTTCGGACTATTTCCCCATCTTCATTGTTATTTACAACGTTTCGGCCGATATACTCTCCGGCCTTCTTCAGGTATTTCTTGTCGGACTCGGGAACCTTCTTTTCGAACTCGGGAATTCTCTTGTCGTATTCGGGAGCCATCACGGAATCCGACAAGAAATACCTGAAGAAGGCCGGAGAGTATATCGGCCGAAACGTTGTACAAATAACAATGAAGATGGGGACAATAGTCCAAACAACGCTAATAATACTAATCTTCAAGCCTCATCTCAAACATTCAGAGAAAGTTAGTATTTGGTTGGACAAGTTTAATGTCATGACCAAGACATCCATTTTTTTTGGGGGGGGGCTTACCTCTCTGCATGGAATACAGTCGGCCTATTCTATGGCCCAAACCGACAGGGCCAAGTCAACATTTATATAAAAAGCGCTAATTCTTCTTTCTTTCTTTCTTCTTTCTTTTTGTTTGGGAGTCCGTCACAAACGATGATGACGTCACCCATGGTGGCTCATTAGTCCAATTCTGGACCTACAGATGCCGTAACACAGACTGCTGGGGAAATTCCCATTTACATTTGTTTTCAATTGGGTCAATGCGTACTCTGCTTCTAATTTCTTAGTAGGGGGATTTTGTGCCACCACTTTATGCCCAGTATGCGTTGGAGGCAAGCTCTCGTGATAGTGAATCTAGCAGGCTCTATAATTACAATTTTTAATAAAATTAATTTCATTCTAAGAAAATTTTTATCTCAGAATAAGGAGAAAGGCGAGTGATAGTCCTTGTTTATCGGTCTGTTTAAAATTTGAAGTCTGAGTAAAAAGAAAAAAGATAAACAAGGACTATCACTCGCCTTTCTCCTTATTCTGAGATAAAACATTTTATCACCTTCCACATACCAACAAAAGCCCTGAAGATGATCTAATTAATAGATCGAAACACTGCAGCGTCGGCCAATAAACTCACCACTTAACTCATTTAAACCTCTGTTTTTTCAATTTTTTATTACTACATACCGTCGGATTCACTTCCTTTTATTCACACACACACACACACACACACAAACGCACACACACACAACACACACACACATATATATATATATGTATATATATGTATATATCTATTTATATATATGAAGATAGGAGGGCTGGAATAAAATCCGACAGTGTGAGGTGAGGTAAAGGAAGAGTGAACAAAAATAATGATTCAAATAAATCCAAGTAGGAAAAATCTCTGGTGATTCTTTATTTTGGAAGTCCATAGAAGACGACGATGACGTCACTCCATGTCTCCATTTATGGACCCTATGGTGGCTCATTAGTCCAATTCTGGACTTGCAGATGTGCTCACATACATTGCTGCGGAAATTCCCATCTACATTTGGTAAGCGCTAATACCTTTGGGAAAGGTATGAATCCTACTCGGACTTGTTTGAGTCATTATTTTGTTCACTCTTCCTTTTACCTCACCTCATACACACACACACACACACATACATATATGGTGTGTGTGTGTGTGTGTGTGTGTGAGTCTCTGTGTGTCTATGTTTATGTGTGTCTGTGTGTCGCGACGAAAATCAGTGAATGAAGAAGGCCTTGTCAAAATGGCCTTGCGGTTTGTGTTATTTTTTATATATTCAAGTGTGATAAACAGATTAGCTTTACAAGAATGTAATCAAGTGCTGACCCCGACTAAACTTCGTATCATCCCCTTTGGTCCACTGCAATTTTTTAGCAAGGATATTAGCCTGACCCATGACGCTATTAAATATGGGAAGATATTTATGCAAATCAAATTTCCGATCAGGATGTCTTAGGTCATCGAATTTCGATCCATCAAATTGGTTTGGTGTGGTTTGGTGTGGTTTAGTTTTACGGCATATCAACCTCAGTGGGTCATTTAATGCCGATAAAGTTTTGAAATAAATCGATTCTTAATGGATAATACAATTTTGTTTATCAACTCATGTTTTTCTATTTAACCCATAGATGGGACCTAACAGGTACTACACCCCGGTCAGAGTGGACCAGGGAGTAATGGTGATGAAGGGGTGCTCAACATTCCCCAAACCTCCAAAACTGGAACCTCACCATCAGATAAAGTTTAACGTCATTCCCAGGACATGTAGACCTTCAGTCACCGCTTCTAGCACCCATATGATAAAAAGGGGTTGGGGTGTGCCATAAAGGCAATAGGGTTGGGAAAATCATATATGTGCGAGGGCTTGACATGACCAGTCGATTGATCAGAGGGGGCCTCTTTGTTGATTTAAGGAAAATAAAAACCAATAAATAAACATACACACACACACGCGCGTGCTCACATACACACATATACACACACAGACGCCCAATGAAAGCGATTATCTACTCACATTTTCATACACGCTCTCCCCACATCTCTCTCTCTCTCTCTCTCTCTCTCTCTCACACACACACACACACACACATACACACACACACACACACACAACGTAAGAGAATGTTCTATGTCATCTTCAAAAACGTTTATCTCAGCGTTTCATAATTTTCAAACAATTCTAAGAGCGCTAATTCTTCATTCAAACATTTTTAAACAAACTGATCAACAAAAACTATCACAGTCTCCTTATTAATCTGTGATACATTTTATTTTCCTTAAATTAACAAAATCCCTGAAGAAGATCTACTAAACAGATTGAAACACTGCAACGTTGGTTGAATAAATATCACTAAAGGATTTAGTAAATTCGTCAAAATGTGGTTGAAAATAGAGGAAAAATGTGGATAAAACAAAGCAACAACAAAATTCAAATTATATTTCGCCTCGGTGTTTTGCGAAGCTTTGTCAAATTATTCTGAATGGGCTCTACAGTCTACTTTTATGCTGAAAACGTAATTTTGGGCCGGGCAGAAGATGAGGGGATGTACTGAGTGATAAGATGTGAGGCAAAAGGAAAGGTAAGAGGGGAGGGTTGGATAAGGGATGGAGGATATGAAGAAGAATCAAATAGGTATGGTACTTTTTATTTTAGTTGTTGTGTTGTTTTAGCCTCATTTTCCTCTATTTTTAACCATATATATAAATATGCACACACAGATATCACATGCATACACACCCTCACCAAATTCACATGTACTTGCACGAAATTTTGCTTTCAATAAAAATCATTTGACCGATGATGTCCGTATGAATTCGGACGAAACGTTTCAACTCTTAGATTTGTTTTGATTTTTAATTTCTTGTTCACCATCCTTCTACCTACCTAATACTGTCGGATTCTACTAGATCCATCCAATCTCCACACACACATATCCAGAAATACACTGCTTACCTGAAAATAGGATCTACTAGAAAAACAAGATCTACAGTGATTTTTCAAGATGAATTTCAAATAACCTCTCTTTGAAATAAGCTCTAGTTGAGAGCGGCTGACTGACGAAAGAAAAACCATTCTTCGCAATTACATTATGTGAGTTGAACACTCGACTACCCCGAAAATAAGCGGAAAGAATCCAATACAAAAATTAACTACAAACACAGGTGTGATTTGACATTTTATAATCAGGAATCACAGGTAGGCAGGTGACAATATTGGCAATAGATAATTGACTTTCCCAGTGGCAATAGGATTAAATAATCAATTTAACACGCAAATATATCTACCCAACGGGCGCATGTATTTTTCTTTTAATGTAAGAAAATATATTAAATTAGAAAGGCTAATGAAACTAATAAGAATGCAGATGAAAAGATTTGAAACAAATGGGTGTAAATCGAAAAATAGAACAATTGAAACTTACTCTGCCTCCATTGTCGTTTTTTCATTGGTGAATTTTCCTAATTCCGCTACTTAGTTAAAATAGGAAGTAAGAATGAAATTACTGTTATTTATAATATATTATATATTTTGAAGGCCAATACAATGCGTATGAAAATGTTATTTTTGTCTTATCGATTTCGAAGCATAAATTTCATCATCAGAGTTTCGTATGTTTCTGATACACTTCATCATCAGAGTTTTGTATCGTTTCTGATACACTTCATCATCAGAGTTTTGTATCGTTTCTGATACACTTCATCATCAAGAGTTTCGTATCGTTTCTGATACAGTTCATCATCAGAGTTTCGTATCATTTCTGATAAACTTCATCATCAGAGTTTCGTATCGTTTCTGATACGAAACTCTGATGATGAAGTTCATGCTTCGAAATTGATAAGAAAAAATAACATCTTTTTGCTTTTATTTTTCATACGCATTGTATTGGCCTTCAAAATATCAAGATATTATAACATACTTAACAATTCTTCAAGCAAATTCCAATTGCTTTTACTGTTAGTTCTTCTTGTTAAGAAGGATTTATTTTAAGATTTATTGAAGAGATTTTTGCTCATATTCATTAAGATAAAACCAAACAATTAGAAAATGAATAATACTTAGGACATATTTATTAAAAATTAACTTTTTAATATCAATATGCAAATTAGTCTTCCCGTTTCTCACTGTAAACCGCTATTTTATTGTTTATATAAATACAATTGCATATTTTTAGTGTTTAGATATGTTCAACAGTATTAACAATGTGAAACAATTTTATCAATAATTGAGGTTTAAATAAAATAAATTATGAAGAATGTGACGTATAAAACTAAGGGAATTGAGACTTGGGTAGTGATATAGTTTCGGTTGCAGACAGAAACACCAAATCTCCATTATGATAAAATTAATACATTGCATGGTGAAACTTCACTTAGTGTAGCATTTGACAGTGTATTTAGGCAGCATTTTTTCTTTTTATACAGGTTTCATTGAATTGAACAGACAATCCCTGTCTGACAAGTCTTTCGTCGATCAGTTCTAATCTTCGGGCCATCCTACTGGTGTCAGGGTGGAACTGGTATACCAGTCCACCGAATGTTTCGTCACTAGCGCTTTCGGCAATGCACTTTTGCCATCCTCAGGTGGAAACGATGGAATAGTTTTCATGTCTCGTTTTTAAACGAGAAAGAGTAGAAGCAAGGAATTAGTGGAGGTAATATCAATTGGTAGTGGGAGGTTTTTGGAATGGTAGTAGTTTGAACAAAGCAGTGGTGATTTTTTGGAGGGGGGAGCACAGGTTGTGATAAGGGGGGGGAATAATGGAAGTAATGTAGGCAGAAAATTATAAGCATTTTAGGATATGTTGACTTACTTCAAAGTTTATTTTGTTTAGGGTAGGTTTTTTTTGTTTTTATATATAAAGCTTCAATTATTTGAAGTTTTTGTTTGTTTTTTTTCTCTATGTAGTGTGTGTGTATTTTCAGTTAGAATTTTGCGGTAGGTAGAGGGGGGGCATGAATGTGTTTTAAGATGTTGATTAATGGAGCTGGAATCTGATAAGTGTAGAGTTAATCTACGAGATAATGTAGTCGTCGTGTGGCCAATATATGTATTATTGATTTTGGAGAGACAGTCTCCTACGTTACATTTAAATTCATACACGATATTGGTCTCATTAAGACGGGTAGTTTTTGGGAGGTGTTGTTGCAGGTGACCAGATTTGTAGTTTTGAATTTTTTGTAATAAATGATTAAATTGATTTTCCGTTAGTGTCAGTGGAAGAGACATTGTTACGTATTAATTTTTTTAATGCGTTTTCGTCAGTTTATAATTATGGTGCATCTGATTACAGTAATAGATGTTTTTGGTTAGGGCTATTGGGTGTGCTATTGTTTTTCATTATGGTAAATTATTATGGAGGGTTTTCCGGATTTGTTCATCAACGAAATAGTTAGGGAATTCATATTGATGAGAGTTTGCTTAATATTTTTTATTTCAGAAAGAATATTGTTTTAGAAGAAGAGGTAAGTTTTGCGCGGTTTATCAAGTTTTTTATAATAGCATTTTTATATTGTGCAGAGCATTCACTCTTGTAGTTGATAATACAAGAATTGATTGAGGTAGGTTTTTTATATGGGTAAGTAGTGAATTTGTTATTGTTAGAGTCTATCATGACGTCGAGAATGGAAGTTTATTGTTTGTGTTAAGTTCGTATGTGAAATTTAGTACAGACTGTTGTTGAAATGTTCGTTGTAATTCGTGGAGTTCAGTTACATTGTTAACAAGGAGGAGAATATCGTCAACGTAGCGAACATCGATTCTGTTTTTTTTTATAATGTTGAATACTTTGTTTTCTAGATGGGCCATATCATCATCATCATCATGTCGCGCACGCAGCACGGGCATCCATGACAATCCTTCGCCAACCCTCCCTATCATTCATTACACTGGAAGCTCCTCTGCGGAGCAGCCAGCATCTTCACATAACTGGTCAATGTATGTCCTTGCTGGGCGCCCCACACTTGCATGTCCATGTGTGGCTTCACAGGAGAACGTCGCTTATGAAGTTCATCCCTGCTTCCAGCAGTGTCCTGCATGCTTGTCCGTCTCACTCGGATAGTTTGTGAGATGGGGGGCAGGTGACCGTATAGCTGTTTCTTGTGGGGTGCTGTTTCCACGACTTATTCAAGACTGCTCGCAGCATTCTTGTGCAGCTCCCATCTAGCTTATTCTCAAGACGCTTTGTCAGGGTCCAGGTGGTGCAGCCATAACAGCAGCACCGACACAACCACAGCCTGGAAGAACTGTCGCTTCAGCTTGCCAGGGAGATCGGACCTCCATATGACTGATAATCTATTTGTGGCCGGCCCATGCCTTTTGCTATTCGTGTATTAACATCGCTCTCTGTGGAGGAGATATTACCACCTAGTATGTGAATTGTTCTACTGGTTTAAGAGGCTTGCCGTCGAGTGTGGAGATGTCTCCTTTATTTTTGAAATTCATGAACTCTGTTTTACCGGAGTTCCATAGAGGCCTATATTCTTTGCTGCCTCCTCCAAGCTATGTAGCAGTGATTCAGCCTTTGCCGGTGTATCTGCAAGAAGTGCAAGGTCATCAGCATAGTCCGCATCTGTGATTGTTTGTGCGGGATATCGCCTGCTTCTTGCCTTTTTTTAGTGTGAAACCTTTTTCTTTTATGGTATCTAATGATGTTCGGATTACGTAGTCTAGACATATTATAAATATATATGGTGCCAGTGTGTCCCCTTGAAGGACTCCAGCGCGATGTCAAAGAAATCTGTGTCGCCATCAGGTGAGCGTACCAAATCGCTTTAGTGTCTTTGTATAGCATCATTATAGCTGAGACGTTTCATTGGGGAGGCCATATGCTAATAGTATTTGTTCCATTTTTCCTCTATGTATGGAATCGAATGCCTTGGAGAAATCTACGAATAATAAACGTTGCCTCTAGATTCTTTGCTCGTACCCTTCTATGATCCGTCGAATAGTCCAGGATCTGAGAGGTTGTGGATCGATTTCTGCGGAATCCATTTTGGTTTCTCCTAAGGATTTTTTTCTATTTCGGGCCGGATGCGATTAAGTAGAAGGGCATTATATATCTTGGCTGCGATAGCAGTGAGAGTTATGCCTCTGTAATTTTTAGCGATTCCGAGATCTCCTTTTTAGGGAATGGGAGGATGCAGCCCTTTCGTCCATTTATCTATCTATTTTGTCTATATACTGCATTGCATAGCCTAAGCAGTATGTCATTGAACTTTCCTATCTTCCACACCTCCGGGGGTATTTCGTCGATTCCTGCTGCTTTTCTACCTTTTAGCTTCTTTAAAAGCTTGGTTAATTTCATCTATTGTGAAATCTCCCAGCTTGATATCTAGTTGTTTATCTACAAATCTTTTGGATATTATTTTCTATGATTTCTGGGGGGTTTCCTAGCAGTTTCTGGAAGTGGTCCTTCCATTTTTTTAGTCTATCTTCTTGGCTGGTTGCCTTTAATTTTGATTTAGAGGTGCTTTTTCTACACTAATTTCGTTTACTGTTTGCCAGGCTAATCGTGACTGTCTGTCTTCTACCGATTGTCTGATATTATTTATTTGTGCCTGTATGTACTCTATTTGTTCCCTTTTGTATGTTTTGTTGACATGGGCCATATAAAAATTGCTAAATGTCGGACCCAAAACTATATATATATATACACCACACACACATATATATATATATATATATATATATATTATATACACACATTTATATATATATATATATATATATATATATATATATATTGTGTGTGTGTGTGTGTGTGTGTATTATTATTATACCCAAACTGAGCGAATCCACATTTGGTTCCTAAGGCTTTTTTCCTATTTTAATTTAATGGCATGAAAATTATACTAAATTACTCCTTACTTTTTAGGATTGAATTATGTTTGAAAAAATTCCATTTTAATTGTTCTAATTAGTTGTAATTTGCAATTAAGTAACTGACCATTCTCCTTACTTTACTTTCCTGTCTATCACTTTTTCCTCCTCTATGTATCTCTTTTGATTACCTCCTCGTTATATAGATCTT
>CM042171.1:42345827-42361480 GCA_023376005.1 Doryteuthis pealeii | reverse complement strand
AAAAAGATATGTTAGAGATGCTGCATTCGATGGAGTAAAACCAGAAAAGGACAACATCAAAGGAGCATCCCCTTTTCACTTTGCGCTATTGATTCCAGAGTAGAGAGTTATTTTAGCATCCTGAGGTGGACGCGAAACAACAACCTACAGCATTATCCTTTATAGCAAGCTCCTCAGACTATGTAACCGATATGCACGAGATCCCTGAGATACTCATAACGCTGAGTTGGCAGAGACCGTTTATCAGAACCAGAGAACTAGGAACCTTTTTGGTTTCTGAGCCGAGACGAATTGTCTAAATAAACAGACCGACAGCCACAAGACCTGAGACAGAAAGAAGACATAACCCGGTCGACTTAAATAGAAATATATTAAACAAGCATCGAGAGCAGTTATAAATGAATCAGGTATTTCTATGTAACAGTAAAATAATTTCTTTAATGTATGTCCTGTTGTTACGTTCCATCAAATGATAGAACTTTTGGAATTTCTGAGAGACCTGCCGACGCCGGGAGAGGGGGGAGTCCCAGAATGTGACTCTAAAACTTCGCTTAGCCGGCTAGCTAAGAAGAGGAAGGCACACGAAGACGAACGACTGATACTTCACTTCTCGCTTGTTTACCCACGTACGCAAAACGTATCAGACAGGTGAGGTCACGATTGGAGGAAGGGAAAGCGATCCTATTGTCAGTTTCAACAGTGTATACCAGAGGCCGGTCAGTGAACATCTCGTGGGGGAGGGAAGACGAAGAATGTCTCCCAAGAAGAAAGTTATCACAATTGAAAAATGCCAGATAAGACTAATACCGGAATATTTATCACGGAAAACAAATCACCCATAAAACAAAGATAAGTCCTTTCATTATGAATCTTTCTAAATTGATTTTGAGAAGAAAATTCCACCAAAATGACATTATAAACTCTAGCCTGTCGGCGGTCGTATTATGATTCCAAAGACTATAACCTTGAATTAAATGTTGTGTTTTAAAATAATATTGTGTTGTATTGTTCATTGCCAGTTTTTTTTTGTATATGCACCTTTCATTTTCTTTGGTATCTCTGATGGAAAGCGCTGTATAGCGTTGAACGATAGGCGTATGTAACACTGTCCATACTAATTCATATACAGTGGATATCGAATACGGATATTTTTAAACAGATCTACTTGACCCATAGATGGACGCTAAAGTTCAACCCCTCCGCGTGTTATATTCATTTATTTACCAACCCCGAGCAGGATGTTACACAAGGTCAATTTTTTAAGCGGAGTTTAACAAGTTTTAATTCAGATTTTTTCCTTCTCCTAGACTGGTTACCTAACCATGATGAAAGAGCCAGTCTGTCCTGTTATTTCCCCATAGCTGGAGGGAAATTTGGATTCATACATTTCTCAAGAGTATAAGCGGCATGTTATATATATATATATATATATATATATATATATATATATATATCAACCAGAATACTTATGAGAAAAACTGTTGTTATGGTAACAGAAGAATTACATGTATTTTAATGTAAGTAAGATCCTGATGATAAAATACATTCAACTTATTACTATAAATGATATTTTGATTAATTAAATATTGGTGCAAATTATAGTTTCATTTTTAAAATATCTGATACTTATATGAGTGTGTGTCTGTATATGTATACACACACACACACACACACACACACACACATATATATATATATATATATATATATATATATATATATATTATCCACAATGGAAAAAAAGTTTATTCCAAACATTAAAACAATCATATGACAGGTGAGATGATTATAAACTGTAACATAACTAAAACTGCATATCACAGTGAATATATTTTTTATTCGAGTACCGTTACACATAAAACGCTATTTAGGAATAAACCCATTTCCAGTGCAATTTGCAACTGAGGGTCTGTATTTGTTCTCACAATGGAAATCCTCGATGTGATATAGTTATATACCCCTTATAACACATCGCGTGGTGTAATGGTTAAAGTCATAGGAAATGGACTCGTCGCCCCAAGTTCAAATCCTGGACGTGATAATTTCACTTAGCGCTAATGCTCTTGGGAAAGGCATGAATTCTACTCTCCCTCCAGCTATGGGTAAACAGTAGGGAAGACTGGGCTCTTTAACCTTGGTTAGTCGACCGGTCTGGGAGAATGAAAACTCTGAATTTAAAACCTGTTAAACTTCGCTTAAGAAATTGACCTTGTGTCACATCCTGATTGCGCGGAGGGTTGGTAATATAATATATAACGCATCGGGTATATAAACAGAGAGAGAGAGAGAGAGAGAGAGAGAGAGAGAGAGAGAGAGAGAGAGAGAGAGAGAGAGAAAAAGAGAGGGGTGGGGGATGAAACGAGGTCTCTCACTTGTTACTCTTCTTTCTTCAGAAATTACATTTGGTCCCCGCATCCCAGCCTCTGCTTGAGTTTAACGTCATAACCAGGACAATTAGACCATCATCCACCGCTTTCTAGCATATATATATATATATTTACCAACTCTCCGCACGAGCAGGATGTGACACAAGGTCAATGTCTTAAGCGGAGTTTAAAAGGTTTGAATTCAGAGTTTTCCTTCTCCTAGACTGGTTACCTAGCAAAGGTTAAAGAACCCAGTCTGCCCTGCTATTTACCCATAGCTGGAAGGAGAATTGAATTCATACTTTTCCCAAAGGTATTAGCGCCATTTAAAATGCAAATAGCTTTGTCCAGGAATTGAACTTGAGTCAACGAGTCCATTTCCCATGACTCTAACTATTAGACCACGGGCCTCCGTTAAACATTGCTTCATATATCCCAGGGGAGGTTGGATAAATACCTACAATTGTTATTTACTAAGCATGACTTCAACACAACCTGCTATTTACCCATAGCTGGTGGGTGAATTGGAATCATATCCTTTTAAAGGGTATTAGCACCATGTGGAATTCAAACAGCTACGTCCAGGAATTGAACTCGGGGCGACGAGTCCATTTTCTATGACTCTAACCATTAGACCGCGCGCCTCTAGCATATATAGGATAAAAAAGGTTGGGACTTGTCATTAGGGCAATAAGGTTGGACGGTAAAATGATAGTAATTAAATGATACTTAACACTCCCCAGAGCTCCAGAATAGGAACCTCACCACTAGATCAAATCTTAGGTCATACTCGGGAGACTTAACCACTGGCTTGATATGATAAAAAGGGTAGGAGGTATGCCATGAGACCAATCCGGTCGGGACAATAATATAGATTCTTAGGCTTGACGTGACCGGTCGTTTGATTGGAGGAAGCCTCTCCGACCGCCCATCTAGAGGTCGAAATGGTGCAGCCATACAGTAGTACTGATACATTTATCGCTTTGAATAATTGTCGCTTTAGCTGTTCAGTGAGATTAGATTTCCATATGACTGATAATCTATTTATAGCAGACCATGCCTTTTCCTAAGCGTGCATTAACATTCTAGGTATAAATCTACATAAAATTTACATTGTGCGTATTTTTTGTTATTTCAACAAGCATTCGAAGCAAACAGGTGCAGTTTGAAATCAAAGGAAAACAGCTTTTTTGCTTGCAACTAACAGTCGACACGTTAAACTAATTCTAAAATAAAAATAAAATAAATAAATAAAAGTTATATTAACCGATTTCATTAATTTCGGTTTTCTTTCTCTTTTTTTTTTTTTTTTGTTTGTGAATGGAGAAAAATAATGTTGCAAGTTTGAGTGCGTTTAATTTTAATTTCTTTTTTTTTTTCTTCTTTTTTAAAAAAGTATTGTTTGTCAGGTGCGTGTCTGGTTTGAAAAAATCTGTCTTTTATGGTGAGTTTTCCGTTACAATTAAAATTGTGTAAGAGTCTTTTAACACTGTATAAATTTTTAAAAAAAATCTAGGTGGTGTAGTAATATCGATATTACAGACAATAAATGATGATGATGATGATGATGATAAGAAAAAAGAAGAAAGAAGAAGAAGAAAGAAAAAGAAGGGGAAAAAAAAATTGACAAAAAGAAGAAAAAGAAAAAAAGAAGAAAACGAAGAAGAAAAAAGAGAAAATGAAGATAAAGAAACAGAAAGAGAAAAAGAAGAATATTAATGTAAATGAAAAGGAAGAAGAAAAGGATACATAAAATAAAGAATATTAATGAAGAAGAAGAAGATGTAATACTATGCATTGGGCATGCATATGTGGCTGCACAGTAGGTGTGTATATATATATAATTCTAGGTAGATGATTAATAGGTAGTAAGTCAAACCACATATATGTGTATGTATGTTGTAGACCGAATAAGTAGTAGTAAAACCCATATATAAATGTGTGTGTGTGTTCTAGTGTAGATAAGGTGTGAATATATATATGTATAGATAGATAGATACATATGTGCGCATGTATACATACATGTGTGTGTGGGTATGCATATATGTGTGTGTGTGTAAGTAAGCATATTGTTTGTGGGTGGCAATAGACAACAAAACCATTAAAACTCAAGGAAGATTAAGAGGGTGATAACTCCCCAGATTAGAGACAAGAAGTCTAGGTTTTCAATAACTTTGAGAGTTGACCTTAGGTTAGGGGGTCATAAAAAATCATGAGGGTGGTCTTTTAGACAAAGAACCCTTTCAAATCCCACAGGGTTGATAAGATCTCAGAGGATGAGATTTTATACGAGAGTGAGATGAGATTTGGGGATCTCTGGGAAATTCGAAAAGTTTTAGAGTTAGTCTTGGGACAGCGAAGGGAACAGATGGGCCCTGAACACTGAACAGATAAGATGTGAGATGCCACTAGACGCTAGCCCTAGCAGAGGTCTACAAGAAAGGGGGGAACCCCCCCATCTCGACAGCCAGTAGAGATAGCAGCAGATGAATACGCAAGTTATATACCTCCCTGCCTTTTTCTGAAGTTCACCTGACATTGTCTTGTCTTCATCTCTCTTTGTTGTTGTTTATTTTCTCTTTCTCTTTGTGATACTGTTTGTTTGTACACCCCTTTGGCGGGGGGCCCCTGCGAGATGTTTGAGCACACATGTGCAACGTGGACAGGTCCTAGAAATAGCCAGCAGACGAAATGAATCATGGCCAGAGTTTAGAAGTGCAGCGAAGATGCAGAATGGCAGAGAGATGCAGGAGTGTGCAAAAGGGCCTCGCAGCCCGCCGGGGGTGTTACAAAAGAAGAAGAAGAAGAAGAAGAAGAAGAAGAAGAAGAAGAAGAAGAAAAAAGAAAAAGGAAAAGAAAAAGAAAAAGCAAAAGAAAAAGAAGCAATACAGACGATAAATAAGATTAATGACGAAGAAGAAGAAAAAGAGAATTTTTGTTTTATTAGGTTCAACGTCTTAGAAAAATTATTAGACATAATGAAAATTGGCTAAGCGCGCTTTTATTGTTCCGAAGAAGAAGAAGAAGAAGAAGAAGAAGAAGAAGAAGAAGAAGAAGATTATATATCTATATATCTATATATATATATTGTGTATTGTGTCAGCAAGTTATCATTTAGGCACGTATTGTTAAAGACCGTGGAGTATTGGTGAGGTTTCAATTTCTTTTATGGTGAATTTTCCGTTACAGTTAAAATTGTGTAAGAGTCTTTTAACACTGTATAACTTTAAAAAAATCTAGGTGGTGTAGTAATATCGATATTACAGACAATAATTGATGATGAGGATGATGATGATAGAGAGAGAGAGAGAAAGAGAGAGTGAGAGAGAGAGAGAGAGAGAGAGAGATATGTGGGGATGAGATGAAACAAGATCTCTCACTTGTTACTCTTCTTTCTTCATCAATTTCATTTGATCCCCGCATTCCAGCCTCTGCTGGATAATCTGCGGCAACCAAGAATGTGTGCATGGGAGCTTTGAAGAAATACCTGAAGAAGGCCGGAGTGCACATCGGCCGAAATGTTGTACATATAACAATAAAGATGAGGACAATAATCCCTAATAATCCCTATAATACTGCAGTCGGTAGAGCGTTCGGCTAGAAACCACAAGGTCCCTAGTTCGATACCGGCCTTCGCCAACTCAGCGTATGAGTAGCACAGGGATCTGTGCGGTAAAGTAAGGAGCTGATGGTAGGTGTGGCGCTCCACCTCAGACACCAAAAAACAATCTCCTTGGTGTAGCGCTATTGAAAATGGGATATACTCCATCGCTGATTGGCTGATACCGACCTTAGGGCACCCGATGACTTTACTTTTTTTACTAATTATTTGTTTTACTATTTCTCTAAGTGTTTGAGATGAGGCTTGATGATTAGTATTATCTGCGTTATTCGGACTTTTGTCCCCATCTTCATTGTTATTTGTACAACGTTTCGGCCGATATACCCTCCGGCATTCTTCAGGTATTTCTTGTCGAACCCGAGTTCAATCCTGAGTGAAAGCAGTTAGAAAAATAATTAATTAACACAACTCCTACCTCAGCTATGGTTAGCGGAATGAGAACAGGATACCCCCGTGGAATAAATAAAGGGTTAGGTTCAAAGTTCCGTGATGGCTCCCGAATACGACAAGAAAGTTCCCGAGTTCGAAAAGAAGGTTCCCGAGTCCGACAAAAAATACCTGAAGAAGGCCGGAGGGTATATCGGCCGAAACGTTGTACAAATAACAAGGAAGATGGGGAAAATAGTCCGAATAACGCAGATAATACTAATCATCAAGCCTCATCTCAAACACCTAGAGAAATAGTAAAACAAATAAGTAGTAGAAAAAGTAAAGTCGTCGGGCGGCCTAAGGTCGTTATCAACCAATCAGCGAGGGAGTATATCCCCTTTTCACTAGCGCTAGACCAGGAGATTTATTTGTTTTAAACTTTTGAAATACCGAGCAATGCTGGGTAGCCCTGCTAGTTATTGATAGAATAGCCCAAATGTATACGTAATTCATTCTTAATTTCTAACTAATATCTAGAGCAGATATGAGCACATCAGGGAATCAATGATGCATATTTGCTGCAATATATAATCATTGGAGGGTATAGAAAAGGAAGAGTACTGGTCTGGGGGGCATTGAAATCAAGGACAATCGGTCGTTGTTATTTGATTTAACTAATTGTATTCTGGCAGGGGGGCGGGATTGAAATACGAGTAATTATCCTCCCCTCGAATTTAACCTGATAATCATCTGAGTGGCGTCTTCAAATTTAACTGCTCGCTTTGTCATATTGTTGTCCTTGTGTCGTCACAATCGATGAAAGCATTGTCAGCCTTTCAAGGAATTTGGCCCCGAGTTCTGGAGATTCCACTCGCAGAGATTTGCAGGATTTAATTACAGAATCACTTTGATAAACCATTATAAGAGCGATTGCTATAGAATTCCAAAACTAAAAGATTACTATGAAGCAACAGAGAAAGAAAGTGGATACGATAACGTTACTATCATATTCTTTCTTTCTCTCTTTTTTTTTATTTTACGGCATGTCAACCCTTGTCAGGTTATTCTATACCAATGACGTATTCTTCTATTCATTCTTGGTACTAATGCAGAATAGTACGCAACAGATAATATCATTAGATTACGCATGACAAGCATTAAGTTTCACGGAAATAAAAGAAACCATGCGTTAGGGATAAGGTAATGGTTAGGGTTAGTGTTGGAATATTTTGAGATATAAGGTGTGTTATAATACCACTTAAATTTATAGACTAGGTGAGGTCACGTGGTTTAATCCTCTGCCAATCAAAAGCCCTAATGCGTGGCTGGTTGACTACTTAATCACATATACTGAGAGACGTCCATTTGCAATCATTTACGAACGACTTGACATACCGAGGAACACCAAGGAACAACCAAAGGATTCTTTACCAAGGATTTCCGTTGGAGAAGCGCTCTTGCTTGAAGCCTAAAGGATGGCCCATTAAATCGTAACAGTTAGGATTAGTGTTAAGTTACTTTCAGAGTTTCGTAATTTAATGTTGTTTAAATATAAAATTCCATTCTAATGCTATTCTGCAGTTGTACCTCATTCTTGATGGGTATTGAACTTTTTGTAATCAATTTTTAAAATACATATTGTTGTTAACTCATTTTCTTCTATTTAACCCATAGATGGTACCCTAACAGGTACTACCACTCTGAGTTAAGGTGGTCTTAGGAGTAATGGCGATGAAGGGGTATTCCACATTTCACACACCTCCCGAATTGGAACTTTACTCTCAGATAGAGGTGAACGTCATAGCCTGGGCGCTAAGACCCTCAGTCACTGCCTTCTAGTATATATATGAATAATGATACTTTTAAACATATCTACTTGTCCCAGTATATAAGTGTTGTATACTGGTATCAAATTCTATATGTTATATAGCGGCTTCTTCTTCACGTTGCTAAATCGCGTATCTGTATACGTAGCGGGTATGGTCACAGTACCCAAAGCGATATATGTAGTAGTCAGCTACTACCGACTACTGGACTTTAATAATAACAGATACGTATGTACAAAAGAGGACCCTTCTTTATTTTCTTCGGTGTGTGGGTGGTGAAGGCACAGAGCTTACAATGAGTGCACGAGGGGTGGTTGCTGACGGGAGACGTGAAGTGTCCTTTCCGCTGCCGGGCCGGCGTCAGATTGCTGTCGGCTTGCCCTCTGGCTTTCTGTATTGACGACACGCCAACACATATTTATCTTTTTGATCTGATAACGGACATTTGTTATATATTTCTTTATCTTCACCCTGCTTCCTTGACCGGAAACCATCTCTCCCGCTTTCTCATTCTTTTCAAATATATATTTTTATCTTTCTTTTTGTCCCTCAGTCGGAAGTTCCATCTTCCGGGCGAGGACAATACAACATAAGAAGTGATTTGCTGAGCCTGCTCCAGTGTGCTTCGACTTCTGGAGCAGCGAAATAAAATTAACAACGTTGATCCCAGGAGGCTATCCCCCCAGGCAATACCTGACCCCTTGATTTAAAGCGACAGGGCTGGATTTATTGCTCAGTGTCTGAGGCGCCTCCCTTGAGGGGGTAATTCCGACGGGATAACGCATTTTTGTGCCTACCAACCATGAGCTTCAGCTTGTGGGTGGGCCCACATAAAAATGTTCTTGTGTCACGCACTCATAAGTGGGATGAGAGACAAATACTCTAATACTCTAGTCCATATATGAATGGTTTGCCATAAAGGCAATAGGGTCGGGAGAATAATATGTTTGTTAGGGCTTGACGTGACCAGCAGGTTAATCCAAAGGGGCCAATCCGATCGCCCGTCTAGCCTATGTAAGAGCCAAAGTGGGGCTGCAAATCATGGATTGTCCAGCCACTAGGATTCCGTTTTTAAACATCTTAGTTCACCACCATTAGCAGAATATCGCCACTTTGGCCCTATCTTGGGCTAGACGGGCGGTCGGAGAGGCCCCCTCCGATCAATCGGCTAGTAACGTCAAGCCCTAGCACCTATATGATTTTCCCAACCCTATTGCCCTCATGGCAAGTCCCAGCCCCTTTTTATCATATGGGTGCTAGAAGGCGAAGACTGAGGGTCTACATGTCCTGGGAATTACGTTAAACTCTATCTGATGTTGAGGTTCCAGTTCTGGAGGTTTGAGGAATGTGGAGCACCCCTTCATCCCCATTGCTCCCTGGTCCACTCTGACCCGGAGTGGTAGTACCTGTTAGGGCCCCATCTATGGGTTGAATAGAAAAATGTATATATAAAAAAATTGTATTTTCCATTGAGAACTGATTTATTTCAAAACTTTATCGGCATTAAATGACCCACTGAGGTTGATATGCCGTAAAACCAAACCAAACCAGAATATCGCGCAAGAGATAATATGAGCAAAATGGGCGTGATTCCTTCGGCATTCCCCCTTTGGGTCGCCTTATGTACTGGGCATTAAACCCGGCCTGGGCCCTTTTAGAAGAGGGGCGGCGCTTGGTAACTAAGTTCCTCGCCTCTGCAATCATCCAACCTAGGAAAATACCTTTGTATTATTTGGATTTTATCAGACTGTTTTCCTCATCTTTATTGATACAAATTATCAAGCCTCATGTAAAAAAAACAAACAAAAAAAAAACAGGCAAGGAGAATACTCTATAATTTTCAAAGGGTCCTTGTATTCCATGTAAAAAAAATGCATTACCAATAAAGTCAAAAAATTATGCCATTTTCACTATTTCATGTGAATTTTTTTTTAATAAAAGTAAGGCCTATATTGAGATCCTAACGAGGCTCAGAACAAGAAACCGACGAGTAAGACCACACTTGCCAATGGATAATGTCCTCCTTCTGCATAATAATGCTTGGTCACGCACAAGCATCAGAACAAGGAAGAAAATCGCCTCATTCTGATGGATAACTTTACTGTGTACTCCATACTCACCATATTTAGCACAGAGGACCAGCTTCCTTTAGATATATGATACATGTTCCTGAATTGGTAATTATACCTGTGCTAAACAAAATGGAATTACTTTTTGACTCGCCAATGTGGAGAAGTAGGGATGTGATTCACAAAGGATCAGCTTCCTTTAGATGTATGATACATGTTCCTGTGTTGGTAATTATACCTGTCCTAAACAAAATGGAATTACTTTGTGACTCGCCAATGTGGAGAAGTAGGGATGTGATCCACAGAGGACAAGCATCATTTTGATGTATGATACATGTTCCTGTATTGGTAATTATATCTGTCCTAAATTAAATGGCATTACTTTTTGAATCACCTCTGTGGAGAAGTAGGGATGTGATCCACAGAGTACCAGCTTCATTTTTATGTATGATACATGTTCCTGTGTTGGTAATTATACCTGTCCTAAACAAAAGGGCATTACTTTTTGAATTGCTGGTCGAAATGTATATGTTGCGGCCCTAATACAACGGTGTGCCAGACATGTTCGCCTTGGATGGCCCTACCACGAACTTAAGTTCCCGATGGCATAGCTAGGACACTTCTACGATTACACCCCCTTGCTGCGGTGAGGGGTGGGGGTTGGACTTTATTTGAAAATTGTCAACTTCTAATTTGCTTTAATATTCAATAAAAAAACTTGTTTGTTTAAATGGAACTTGTGAGCCCCTCATACTACTAATTCCTACTGCTACTGCTTGTTTTAAAAGCGAGACAACGGAAACATTACACCAGATTCACACCTGATGATGACACAAAGACGTGCAGAAAGAGCTCGTGAAAGAAGCTTTGGTGGATTGCTACACCAATTCCACTGGCCATTCAGATGGAAAGAAAAACTCGTCCAACAAGAATTGTCAGTAGAGTTTAATAAAGATATTAATGCCAGAAATAAACCAAAGGAAACCGATTTAGAAACAAAATAATTCTATAAAATTCCTGAAGAAAATTTTACAACGAATAATGAAATAAAAAATAAGTAGGATGTGTGTGATGTGAATAGAATACACTTCGTCGTCGGAGTGGCCTAATGTCGGTATCAGTCAATCAGCGAGGGAGTCTATCCCATTTTCCCATTGCGCTAGACCAAGGGGATTGTTTTTGTGTTTGAGATGGAGCGCCACACATACCATCAGCTTCTTACTTTACAGCACAGATCTATGTGCTACTCATACGCTGAGTTGACGAGGGCCGGTATCGAACTAGTAACCTTGTGGTTTCTAGCCGAACACTCTACCGATTGAGCTAAAAACAATTAGTTCGGAAAATTTGTTTAAAAGATGGGCTAGACGGGCGGTCGGAGAGGCCCCCTCAATCGGCTGGTCACGTCAAGCCCTAGCAACTATATGATTTTCCCAACCCTATTGCCCTTATGGCAAGCCCCAATCACTTTTTATCATATGGGTGCTAGAAGGCGGTGGCTGCGGGTCTACATGTCCTGGGAATGACGTTAAACTCTATCTGATGGTGAGGTTCCAGTTTTGGAGGTCTGGGGAATGTCGAGCACCCCTTCATCACCATTGCTCCCTGGTCCACTCTGACCCGGAGTGGTAGTACCTGTTAGGGTCCCATCTATGGGTTAAATAGAAAAATGTATTAATAAAAAAATTGTATTATCCATTAAGAATTGATTTATTTCAAAACATTATCGGCATTAAATGATCCACTGAGGTTGATATGCCGTAAAACAAAACAAACCAAACCAAACCTTGTTTAAAAGAAATTTGAAATATTTTGAAACCCAACAAAAATAAATTTAAAAAATGTCTTCGGCATAAAATAACCCGACAAGGGTTGTTGAGGGCCGGTATCGAACTAGGAACCTTTTGGTTTACTAGCCGAACGCCATACCGACTGAGCTAATACGGCGATATAATATAACAAAACAAACGAAAAAAAAAAGAATAGAAAGGAATGAAATGAATTGGAGGAAAAAACTTTCCTTAAATGTTTCTGATTAAATTTGGACATTTACAGAGACATTTTGTATCCTTAAGCATCCTGGGTCGCCACCCACGGCCAACAGGTGACCCCATTGGGGGAGTCTTACCTCTCTGCAGAGGTGCAGTCGGTGCATTTTAATGCCCTAGGCGACAGGGCGGGAAATTAACAGAGTAATTGTGGAATGAACTATAGACAGAAATATTTTGTACGAATTAAAACTTTGTTGAGGGAGTCCAGAGGAGAGCTACTAAATTAGTGAATAATTTAAAATCCCTTTCATATGAAGAAAGACTTAGGAACATTGACCTACCAAGTCTGGTTTTCCGATGTATAAGAGGGGATATGATTGAAGCCTACAAATACACGCATGGTTTTTAATCAACGAACTCTGACCTACTAAACATTGCTCAAAATACCTATACAAGGGGACATAAATTAAAACTCCTTAAAAAAATTTGTAAAGCAAATGCAAGACAAAATTATTTTAGCTACAGAGTAGTGAATACATGGAATAAACTACGTTCATCATTAGTAAATGCCCCATCTCTAAACTCCTTCAAGTCAAAGCTGGATAATCTGTGGAATGACATTAAATATTCTGTGGATTTAAAATGAATATTTATAAGGAACAGCTGACAGGTCTCAGACCTAATATACTAGCTGAAAAGATATTATTATAGTAATAATAATATCTTTTCAGCTAGTATATTAGGTCTGAGACCTGTCAGCTGTTCCTTATAAATATTCATTTTAAATCCACAGAATATTTAATGTCATTCTGTTGCAGATTGACTGTTTTGCGCGGGAAGTCGAGGGGACAAAGGAAAATTGAACTGAGAAGACAATAGATAGGCGAGACAGAAGTCTTAGTGTAACAAAAGAGGTGTGACAAAGGACTCATCTGGACAAAGACTAACAACAACAACAAAAGGAGGGGACTTCCGGTCAGGGAACAAAGGAATGTGTGGGCGGTCATCGATATTTAAGCAGACCCGGAGAGACCCGAGAAGAGAGACCCGAGGAGACGGCGAGCAGAGAAGGGTCTGACCGTCGATACGATCGGGCGCTCCTAAGCGAGCAGTGAGGCTCGCCAACCACCTTCCACCACTCATAAGTAGTCGTAGTGTCATTTTCCCTGCCCGCCACTCACCTACCACACACCGAAGAAAATAAAGAAGAGTCATCTTTTGTATACGCGTATCTGTTGTTATTGAAGTAGCTGACTTCTAGCATACATAGCTAGTGGGTTAGTGACGATATCCGCTACTAACATACACGAATTTAGCGGCGTGAATTCGAGACCACTATGCAACAATTCCACAGATTATTCCACAAATAATAATAATAATAATAATAATAATAATAATAATAATAATTATTATTATTATTATTATTATTATTATTATTATTATTATTATATGAACAGAGTGACAATATGTTGGAAAATATAAAAAACGGAAATGTCTTTAATTAATTCTAAAAGATAGAAATGGTAGAATCCTTATAAATGAAGTTAACGAATTTCGAGATTAAAGTTGTCAGTACGAGAGACAAGGAGACAAAAAGCAACTGATAGTTAGTGATATAATGAATATGCAAAACATTGGTACCCGCTGACTATAATCTGATTGGACAGTGTCATGTATAAATAGTCGACACTGTGTTGGTACAGGCACCTATACCTATACCTAGTGTGTTTCGGTCACTGGACAGGTTGAGTTGGTTAATAGCGTCAATCCCAGGGGGGCCATCCCCCCAGGCAATACCTGCCCCCTCGATTTAAAGGGGCAGGGTTGGGTTTATTGCCCTGCGCCTGAGGCGCCCCCTTGAGGGGAAATGCCCACGGGATCGACGCAATTTTTCTACCTGCCACCCATGAGTCTCAGCTTGTGGGTGGTGCCCACATAAAACGGCCTTGTGCCATATCGTGTGAAAGTAGGACACATGTAAATACACCTACACCTACACCTACAACCTAATCTTACTCGCTAGACTACACCACGCCTGCTCGGAAGACGTATTTCTATTCGACGCACCAACTACTACTGCGATAATAAACGAAATACCAACTTCAGAATATATCCCTTAACCCGGATATATCAGTGGCGACGAGGATGACTTAGACATTTTCTTCTTTTTTTTTCTTTTCTTGAATTATTTAAAAGTTGGAGCTTGGAGTTGGGGAAACGGCTAAAACCACCGGAAAGAAAATGAAGAAGTGTTCCGCACACAAAGAAAATTCGACCTTCATCAGAGTAAATACTTATTTTTTTTTAAATGAAATTCGTTGGAAAGCGTTTGATCCCTCTCTTCACGTGATTTTTTTTTAAAGTTATTTTTTCTAACATTTCTAAAATTATCTGCCTTCCAACGAATTTCATTTAAAAAAAATAAGGATTTACTCTGATGAAGGTCGAATTTTCTTTGTGTGCGGAACATTTCTACATTTTTTTTCTATTATTATTATTTCATTTCATTTGGTTATCTAAAAATTATAATAGTTTGAATAATGTACACATGGATAAACTCCTGACCGAAACACGTGTAAGCAAAATTGATTAAATTATCCTATTTTATCCATTCTGTACTTTCTTTCCTTTCCTTCCTTTTTCAACATACTGTCGGATTCATTTCCTTTTTCATTTTACACACACACACACACACACACACACACACACACACACACATATATATATATATATATATATTCTTTATTGGAAAAGACAAAATGGGATTTTTTCAAAAATATCTGGCAATGCCACGGTACACAGGGATCTGGCCTTATGCCTTTCTCAAGGACCTGATCCATATGATCATATATAGCTTCTGCCTAAGACTCCTACGTGACAAAACATTATTGGGAACAACGGGTGAGCTGTTATTTTTGTGCGTTTATCCGATGCCTATCGCCACCTCCCCGAAAAAACAAATAAAAATAAAAATACTCACTAACCAACCATATTGACTTATCGGGAGAAAAAAAGAAGTAATTTTTTACTAAGATATTTGGCAATGGCGCTGGGCACAGGGAACTGGACTCATGCCTTTCTTAAGGACATGATCCATATGATCATGAACAGCCTCTGTCGAAGATGTCTACGTGACAAAACTTTATTGGAATCACCGGGTGAGCTGTTGCTTTTGTGCATTTGTCCAGGACCCGATCCCCTACCCCCCACACACACACACACATCTGAAAATAAAGAAGAAGAAAACATAATATGGATGAATCTACTCTTTAGTCAAGCACCATAGCTTTACGCTAAAAGAGAAAGTATTTTACTAAGATATCTGAGAGAGAGGGGGGGAGAGAGAGAAAGAGAGAGATGGAAAGAGAGAGAAAGAGAGAGGGAGAGAGGGAGAAAGAGAGAGAGAAAGA
>CM042171.1:42295827-42343327 GCA_023376005.1 Doryteuthis pealeii | reverse complement strand
CCCTGCCCCTTTTAGTCAAGGGAGCAGGTGTTGCCTGGGGGGATAGCCCCCTGGGATCGACGCTATTATTAATCTCTCAACAAGTCCAGCTGCTGAAACTCGCTGGACCCCCGGCGTTAACCGGAAAGGTTGAGATTTTCCCCATAAGTGGGATGAGAGGCAAATACCTTAATAATATGGGCTGTTTTGAGGCAAATTTCATTCTAATTTATAGAGACATCGTTAATAAATAAGATTTGTTCTATGCATTTGATTATAAATTGAATACTCGCTGATAAACTTTTAAAGTTCGTGAGAAAATTGTGACGTAAGGAGTGACGTAGTTTCGGTTATAGGCACTGATTCTTCATTATAATATATATATGTGTGTGCGTGTGTTTGTGTGTGTGTGTGTGTGTGTGCATGCGCGGTGTGTGTGTGTGTGTGGTGTGTGTAATCAGATATATCGGTTATTTGATGAGGATGTACGTATACACACACACAAATGAACGTTTTTTGTAATGGAGCACAGGGAAGTGGATTCATGCCTTTTATCAAGGGTGTGAACGAAAGGATCACGAATAGCCTCAACCGAAGATATCTAAGTAACAATGGTTCATTTAAGACACCAGGTGAGTTGATGCTTCTTTTTTTTTTTTTTTTTTTGGCAACTCCAAAAAAATAGATAAATGAATAACAAAAAATATATCAAAAAGAAAAAGAAAAAAAAGAAAAAAAGAAAAAAAAACTATGTATCAATCGACTGAGTTGATATAATTATTGAATCTGGAATCGTAACGCCGTTTCAGTGATCTGGAGAGGGCATGAAAAAAAGAAAGAAAGAAATGAATAAAACAGAATAAGAAAGGAAGAAAAGACGAAAGAAAAGAAGAAAGAAGAAAAGAAGAAAAGGAGAAAGAAAGAAAGAAAGAAAGAAAGAAAGAAGAAGAAGAAAGAAGAAGAGAAAAAAAGAAGAAAATGAGAAAAGAAGAAAGAAAGAAAGAAAGAAAAAAGAATAAAGAAAGAAAAGAAAAAAAGAAGAAGATGAGAAAAGAAGAAGAAAGAAAGAAGAAAGAAATAAAGAAAGAAGAGAAGAAAGAAGAAGAAGAAATGAGAAAAGAAGAAAGAAAAGAAAGCAAGAAAGAAAGAAAAAAAGAAGATGAAAGAAGAAGAAAGAAAGAAGAAAATGAGAAAGAAAGAAGAAAGAAAGATAAAAGAAAGAGAGAAGAAAGAAAGAAGAAAAAGAAGAAAATGAAAAAGAAGAAAGAAAGAAAGAAAAAGAAGAAAGAAGAAAAAGAAGAAAGAAAAGAAGAAAGAAGAAGAAAAAGAAGAAAATGAGAAAGAAGAAAGGAGAAAAGAAGAAGAAAAAAGAAGAAAAGGAGAAGAAAGAAAGAAAAAAAAAGAAAGAAGAAAGAAAGAAGAAGAGAAAGAAGAAGAAAAGAAAGAAAGAAAGAAAGAAAAAGAAGATGAAAAGAAGAAAGAAAGAAGAAAGAAAGAAAGAAGAAAGAAAAGAAAGAAAGAAAGAAAGAAGAAGAAGAAAAAAGAAGAAAATGAGAAAGAAGAAAGAAAAGAAAGAAAGAAGAAAGAAAAAAGAAGCAAAGGAGAAAGAAAGAAAGAAAGAAAAAAGAAAAAAGAAGAAAATGAGTAAAGAAGAAACAAATGAAAGAAGAAGAAAGAAAGAAGAAGAAATAAAGACAAAGAAGAAGAAAAGAGAAAAGAAGAAATAAAAGAAAAAAAGAAAAACAAAAAAGAAAAGAATAAAGAAAAGAAAGAAGAAGAAAGAAAAAAGAAGAAAGAAAAAAGAAGAAAGGAAGGAGAAGAAGAAGAAAAGAGAAAAGAAGAAATAAAGAAAAAGAAGAAAAAGAAAAAAAGAAAGTATAAAGAAGACAAGCAAAAAGAAAGAAAAGAAAGAAGAAAGAAAAAAGAAAAGAAGAAAGAAAGAAAAAGAAAGAAAAAAAAGAAAAAAGAAATAAAGAAGAAGTGAGAAAAGAAGAAACAAATGAAGAAGAAGAAGAAAGAAGAAGAAAGAAGAAAAAGAAGAAGAAAAAGAGAAAGGAAGAAAGAAAAGAAGAAGAAAGAAGAGAAGAAGAAAGAAGGAAGAAAAGAAAAAAGAAGAAGAAGAAGAAGAAATAAGAAAAGAAGAAATAAAAGAAAGAAGAAGAAAAACAAAAAAAGAAAAGGAGTATAAAGAAGACAAGCTGAAAAGAATAAAGAAAAGAAAGAAGAAGAAAGAACAAAGAGAAAGAAGAAAGAAGAAAAGAAGAAGAAAGAAAGAAGAAGAAAGAAAGGAGAAGAAAAAAAGGAGAAGAAAGAAAGAAAAAGAAGAAGAAAAGAGAAAGGAAGAAATAAAAGAAAGAAGAAGAAAAACAAAAAGAAAAGGAGAAAAGAAGAAGAAAAGAAAGAAAGAAGAAAAAAAGAAGAAAAGGAGAAAGAAAGAAAAAAAAGAAGAAAGAAAAGAAGAAAGAAAGAAGAAGAAAAAGAAGAAAATGAGAAAAGAAGAAAGAAAGAAAGAAAGAAAAGAAGAAGAAAAGAAGAAAATGAGAAAAGAAGAAATAAAAGAAAGAAGAAAAAAGAAGAAGAAAGAAAGAAGAATAAGAAGAAATGAGAAAAGAAGAAAGAAAAGAAAGAAGAAGAAAAGAGAAAAGAAGAAATAAATGAAAGAAGAAGAAAGAAAAAAAGAAAGAAGAAAGAAGAAAAAGGAATAAAAGAAAAAAGAAAAAAGAAAAAATAAGACAAGCAGAAAAGAATAAAGAAAAGAAAGAAGAGGAAAGAAAAAGAAAAAAAAGAAAAAATAGAGAGAGAAAGAGAGAGAGAGAGAGAGAGAGAGAGAGAGAGAAAGAGAGAGGGTGTGTGCGGGGGTGAGATAATTCGATTTTAGATATAACCTAATTGATTACACCAAATAAACTTTCATCACTTTCTCTTCTACAACTCTATTAACCTCTCGTTCAAATAGACAATCCGACTCCTTTTTCTTTTCTTTCTTTTATTTATGTATTTTTCTTGTTCAAATGCACAAATTACATTTTCGTTTATCTTCGTCGGTGCCGTTTGCAAGTCGTGTTCATCTGTAATGATCTTTTTATATAGACAAACTAAATAATTGTAAATTATCTATTTAGCTAAACCCCCGGGCAACTATTTACCCGAACAATATGCAATATCGAATTTAACGGAACGCACACTCTTGTATCGTTTATGGAGGCGTGTTCGACTAACGGTTATCGTTGTAGGAAAGAAATGAAGTGAATCGAGTTCAAATGCTAGATTTGTTACACAATGAATAGGCACAGCCTATCATTTTTGTAATGGGGTGTAGTTTGATTTTAAATTAACGTTATTCTCTGGACCTAGGTACGAAAAAGTTGGTCTGAAGATCACATAGGCGAGAAATAGTCAGTAACCAGGAGTTGATTCCATGTCCACGCTACCTTATCTATCTATATATCTATCCATCCATCCATCTATCTATCTATCGATAGATAGATCGATAGATAGATCGTTATAATAAAGAACTTAATGAAGGTGTCTGGTGTAATGGACTCGTCGACCAGGGTTTAAATCATGGACGAAACTGTTTACATTTCAGATAGCGCTAATACCATTGGGAAAGGTATGAATCCAAATATTCTCCCTCCAGTTATGGGTAAATAGTAAGGCAGACTAGGGTCTTTAATCTTGACTAGGTAACCAATCTAGAAGGAAAACTCTAGTTTTAAACCTGCTAAACTAAATTGACCTTGTGTCACAACCTTCTTTTCGGACCCGGGAACATTCTTGTCGTAATCGGGAGCCCCATCACTTTGAACCTAACCCTTTATTCCACGGGTGTATCTTGTTCTCATTCCGCTAACCATAGCTGGGGTATAGGCGTTAAATTGTGTTAATTATTATTATATATTACTGCTGCCCTTGACCAGGATTGAACCTGCAGTCCAGAGATAACTGTCACTTAGAACTGTCTTAACCTAATTTCTTTATCCACTAGGCCATGTATCCAATCGGTTCCCGTGTTCGACAAGAAATACCTAAAGAAGCCCGGAGGACATACCGGCTGAAACGTTGTACAGATAACAATGAAGATGAGGACAATAGTCCGAATAACGCAGATAATACGACTCTATCTATCTATCTATCTGTCTCTCTCTCTCTCTCTAATGTCTCTACTCTCTCTCTCTCTCTCTCTCCCTCTCTCTATCACAAAAGCACACTTGTTTATGTAACCATAATGTCTACATAGCATTAGTATTTTCCAAAAGGAAAATAATCTATTGATTCAAACGTTGTACAGATAACAATGAAGATGAGGACAATAGTCCGAATAACGTAGATAATAGTAATCATCAAGCCTCATCTCAAACATTCAAAGAAAAAGAACATTCTTGTTTGTGTAACAGCAATGGATATATAACATTAGTATTTTTCAAAGGGAAAAAGAAAAAACTCTTCATTGTAGACATAATCACTTCGACATATATGTCTGCACGTTTTAACTTACCTTTTCAGGGGCGATTAGCGTAATGATTTCAAATCAAATATTACATTTCAATATTCTATCTCAGCTTCTATGTATTCTCACGTTTTTTGAAGGAATACTACTTTTATGGTATGGTGATATCTAGGGCAGTTTGATGTCAATATTCAATAAAAGTGTTCAAACATTTAAAGACCATAAATAAATCAAGCAAAATGGTATAGAAGACAAAACTCTTGATTAAACAAACAAAATTGTATTAACAAGAATGTATACAAAAGGGTAGCATTGAATACTGGGCGAGGTTCCGCCAAAGTTCTTTTTTTAAAGTTCAAATGTAAAATGTAATAAAATATTTTACAATTCACACAATGAGAAAGAACGTTAAAGTTTGTATGTCCAAATAATCATCATTCAGGCTGTATTTGTACTGATATTTAGATTGTCTGTTAAAGTGATGATTATTTAAAGAGAGAAAGTTAAATAGATAGTTCGTACCTTATGCATTAAAATTTCTTAAAACAAGTGACAAGGATTCTCTTTGGCAGGCAAAATCTTTCTGCTTGAAAATGAAAAAGTCCTAGACTTTATAGTAATCAGGTAGGATCAGCGAGGCTTCTTTCGATAACTTTTCTTTTTAAGCGGGAACGCCTCTGATTGGTTGAATTTTACGAATTTTATTTTGAATTTTATTTATTTCTAGGTTGCGCGATCCATATGCGCAAACCTCTTTTTTTTTGTCATTCGACCTCCGTCTGTTGAAGCGACAACTTCCGGCCGCCACAATGGTAAATAAGGCTTTTGCATTCAAAATAAAAGATAAGAGATATAAAGAAACGGTTAATGAAGACGTATGTGTGTGTGTGTGTGTGTGTGTGTGTGTGTGTGTGGTGTGTGTTTGTGTGTGGTGTGTGTGAGTGTGTGTGTGTGTGAGAGAGAGAGAGAGGGGGGAGAGAGAGAGAGAGAGAGAGAGAGAGAGAGAGAGAGAGAGAGAGAGAGAGAATATGCGTGTAAATTAGTTAGAATCTCCCCATAACCACTAAATTCCGTCTTTGTTTTTGTTTTTTTTCTGTCAATCATTTTAATACAAACAATATGAAAGATCTATTTGAAAAAGTCAGCATAGAAGACATTCTGTCCTTTCTAAAGGAAATAAAATTTTATCATAGAATATAGACATGAACCTAATCAATACCATAAAACATGATCCCCAATGATGCTAACACATTGTTAAAACCAGTTACTACATGTGTGTAAATACAGATACACAACATATATTACTTTCAAACCGTTAGGCATGAAATAACCACATACAGATTGTGTTACGTACTGGGGTTTTCACACTACCCAATCTATATAACGTTGTATACCCTTCTTTATTTCTTTACTTCTATATTTTACAAAAATCATCATCAGAGCTCATTTACTCCGTGGTGCTTTGGGTCGGAGAAAAATGTCAAATCAGTCATTTTTTTCATACCCATCCCCTTTCGAATAAGTTAATTCGTCTTGTTGCCAACATCTCAAAATCCGCTACAATGAAGGTTTGACCGACAAAAAAGGTATACACATCGGTATGACCGACAAAAATATGGCGCGAATGCCTACATTGGTGAATAATGTAACAACTTTCGTTCTTTTTTGCAAAAGTATTTTTTTTTTGTTTTTGAACTGATTTGACATTTTTCTCCGACCCAAACACCACGGAGTAATGAATATATATATCTTATATATATATATGCATATAAATTATTTTTTTCTTTTGGCCAAATATTGTACCAATAGATTATTTTTGCTTGGTACGATTATCTAATTCTTTTCTTTTTTCCAAAAAATGTTTTCCCCAGGTGATGTTTGGTACTATATTTTTACAATCAAACTATTTGCTTTTTTTTTCTCACCGTGAGGATTTACCAACAAGTTTGGTATATTAAATTATATATATATATATATATATATATATAGAGAGAGAGAGAGAGAGAGAGAGAGAGAGAGAGACACACACACACACAGACAGACAGACACACACACACACACACACACACACACACACACACATAATTACATGCGTATATATTTGGCGCAATATTTATTGTCAAGAAAAAATGGACTAGTCAAACCAACTTAGAATTTCAGATTAGACTTCTTGCAATTCCCTTCATACTAATCTCCTTCAAGAAAGACACCCCCCAGCTATGGGATAAATCAATCAGACAAACAGAGCTCTCTAGTCTTTAGTAAGCTAACCAGTCTATGCGAAGGAACAACTAAAATCCAGGAGGAAGTGCTTTATGTATCATTTAAGTCCAATGCCCTTCTAATAAACTTAAGGAAGGGAAGGAGAATGTGTGTGTAAATTAGTTGAAACATTAACTCCCACACACACACATTTAACTGTCGTCATTATTTGTCCCTTTTCTTTCATTCTGTCGCGAAAGTTTATTTTCTTACTAGACGGCGGTTGATAGGCTTTTTAGAAAATTATAATTTCGCTGACAAGTAAACATCGGAAGCTAATTAAAAGTCACTAATTAAGTCGGCGCATGTTGCATCTCATCAAAGAAAATGCTTGAATTTAATCGATTGAAAAGGAGGTATTGATGTAATTTGATCAATTTCAATCGATACTAATTAAAACTGAATTAAGATAAACTCATCGTTCATGATAAAAGCATCCGTATGCATACAGATGAGACGAGTTCACCACGCTTATTCCACAGATTTTTCACTGGTCGAAGCATCACTTAAATTCCGTTTTTTACGCTTTGATGTTATGTGATCCATTTCAATCGATACTAATTAAAACTGAATTAAGATAAACGCATCGTTCATGATAAAAGCATCCGTATGCATATGAGTTGATCACGCTTATTCCACAGAGTTTTCCACTGGTCGAAGCATCATTTAAATTCCGCTTTTTTCGCGTTGTTGTTATGTGATCCATTTCAATCGATACTGATTAAAACCGAATTAAGATAAACTCATCGTTCATGATAAAAGCATCCGTATGCATACAGATGAGAGAAGTTCACCACGCTTATTCCACAGAATATTCCACTGGTCGAAGCATCACTTAAATTCCGTTTTTTACGCTTTGATGTTATGTGATCCATTTCAATCGATACTAATTAAAACTGAATTAAGATAAACTCATCGTTCATGATAAAAGCATCCGCATGCATACAGAAGGGACAAGTTCACCACGCTTATTCCACAGAGTTTTCCACTGGTCGAAGCATCATTTAAATTCCGCCTTTTACGCGTTGGTGTTATGTGATCAATTTCAATCGATACTAATTAAAACCGAATTAAGATAAACTCATCGTTCATAATAAAAGCATCCGTATGCATACAGATGAGACGAGTTCACCACGCTTATTCCACAGATTTTTCACTGGTCGAAGCATCACTTAAATTCCGTTTTTTACGCTTTGATGTTATGTGATCCATTTCAATCGATACTAATTAAAACTGAATTAAGATAAACGCATCGTTCATGATAAAAGCATCCGTATGCATACAGATGAGACGAGTTCATCACGCTTATTCCACAGAGTTTTCCACTGGTCGAAGCATCACTTAAATTCCGCTTTTTTACGCATTGATGTTATGTGATCCATTTCAATCGATACTAATTAAAACCGAATTAAGATAAATTCATCGTTTATTATAAAGGCATCCACATGCATAGAGATGAGACGAGTTCATCACGCTTATTCCACAGAATATTCCACTGGTCGAAGCATCACTTAAATTCTGTTTTTTACGCTTTGATGTTATGTGATCCATTTCAATCGATACTAATTAAAACCGAATTAAGATAAACTCATCGTTCATGATAAAAGCATCCGTATGCATACAGATGAGACGAGTTCACCACGCTTATTCCACAGAGTTTTCCACTGGTCGAAGCATCATTTAAATTCCGCTTTTTTTCGCGTTGTTGTTATGTGATCCATTTCAATCGATATTGATTACAACCGAATTAAGATAAACGCATCGTTCATGATAAAAGCATCCGTATGCATATGAGTTGATCATGCTTATTCCACAGAGTTTTCCACTGGTCGAAGCATCACTTAAATTCCGCTTTTTTCGCGTTGTTATGTGATCCATTTCAATCGATACTAATTAAAACTGAATTAAGATAAATTAATCGTTCATGATAAAAGCATCCGTATGCATACAGTTGAGACGAGTTCACCACGCTTATTCCACAGATTTTTCACTGGTCGAAGCATCACTTAAATTCCGCTTTTTTCGCGTTGTTATGTGATCCATTTCAATCGATACTAATTAAAACCGAATTAAGATAAACTCATCGTTCATGATAAAAGCATCCGTATGCATACAGATGAGACGATTTCACCACGCTTATTCCACAGAGTTTTCACTGGTCGAAGCATCACTTAAATTCCGTTTTTTACGCTTTGATGTTATGTGATCCATTTCAATCGATACTAATTAAAACCGAATTAAGTTAAACTCATCGTTCATGATAAAAGCATCCGCATGCATAGAGATGAGACGAGTTCATCACGCTTATTCCACAGAGTTTTCCACTGGTCGAAGCATCACTTAAATTCCGCTTTTTATGCGGTGATTTTATGTGATCCATTTCAATCGGTACTAATTAAAACCGAATTAAGATAAATTCATCGTTCATGATAAAAGCATCCGTATGCATACAGATGAAACGAGTTCACCACGCTTATTCCACAGAGTTTTCCACTGGTCGAAGCATCACTTAAATTCCGCCTTTTACACATTGGTGTTATGTGATCCATTTCAATTGATACTAATTAAAACCAAATTAAGATAAACGCATCGTTTATTATAAAAGCATCCGTATGCATACAGATGAGAGGAGTTCACCACGCTTATTCCACAGAGTTTTCCACTGGTCGAAGCATCACTTAAATTCCGCTTTTTACGCATTGATGTTATGTGATCCATTTCAATCGATACTGATTAAAACCGAATTAAGATAAACTCATCGTTCATAATAAAAGCATCCGTATGCATACAGATGAAACGAGTTCACCACGCTTATTCCACAGAGTTTTTCACTGGTCGAAGCATCATTTAAATTCCGCCTTTTACGCGTTGGTGTTATGTGATCCATTTCAATTGATACTAATTAAAACCGAATTAAGATAAACGCATCGTTCATGATAAAAGCATCCGTATGCATACAGATGAGACGAGTTCACCACGCTTATTCCACAGAGTTTTCCACTGGTCGAAGCATCATTTAAATTCCGCTTTTTTCGCGTTGTTGTTATGTGATCAATTTCAATCGATACTAATTAAAACCGAATTAAGATAAACTCATTGTTCATGATAAAAGCGTCCGTATGCATACAGATAAGACGAGTTCACCACGCTTATTCCACAGAGTTTTCCACTGGTCGAAGCATCATTTAAATTCCGCTTTTTTCGCGTTGTTGTTATGTGATCAATTTCAATTGATACTAATTAAAACCGAATTAAGATAAACGCATCGTTTATTATAAAGGCATCCGCATGCATAGAGATGAGATGAGTTCATCACGCTTATTCCACAGAGTTTTCCACTGGTCGAAGCATCACTTAAATTCCGTTTTTTTACGTGATATGATATTATGCTATTGTTTAAAACATATTTTTAAAACTCATTTTTCTAATTAATCCATTGGGGGAACACTAACACGTACTTCCACTTCGGGTCAAAGTGGACCTGGGAGTAATGGAGATATAATGTTTGAATTTAATCGATTAAAAATAAGTATTGATGGTATTTTATTCATTTTAATCGATATTAATTAAAACCGAATTAAGAAAAACTCATCGTTCACGATAAAAGCATCCGTATGCATACAGAGGAGACGAGTTCACCTCGCTTATTCCACAGAGTTTTCCACTGGTCGGAGCATCACTTAAATTCCGTTTTTTACGTCTTATGGTGCTATGCCATTTTTTAAAACATATTTTTAAACTCATTTTTCTATTTAATCCATTGGGGGGAACACTAACAGGTACTACCACTTCGGGTCAAAGTGGACCTGGGAGTAATGGGGATATAATATTTGAATTTAACCGATTCAAAAATAAGTATTGATGGTATTTTATTCATTTTAATTGATACTAATTAAAACCGAATTAAGATAAACTCATCGTTCATGATAAAAGCATCCGTATGCATACAGAAGGGACAAGTTCACCACGCTTATTCCAAAGATTTTTCACTGGTCGTTGCACCACTTAAATCCGCTTTTTACGTGATATGATGTTATGCCATTTTTTTAAACATATTTTTAAAACTCATTGGTTTTCTATTTAACGCATTGGTGAGACACTAACATGTTCGAGGCAGAGTCGACCTGGAAGTAATGGTGATGTAATATTGCATATCATCATCAAAGAAAATGCATCCAGATGAGCCGAGTTCACCACGCTTATTCCACAGAGTTTTCCACTGGTCGAGCACCTCTTAAATTCCGCGTTTGACGTGTTATGGTACTGCGCTATTTTTAAACATATTTCTTTTGTAATTTTTTGTATTTAATCCATTGGTGGAACACTAACAGGTACTACCACTTCGGGTCAAAGTGGACCTGGGAGTAATGGGGATGTAATGTTTGAATTTAATCTATCGAAAAATAAGTATTGCTGTTATTTTATTCATTTCAATCGATACTAATTAAAACCGAATTAAGATAAACGCATCGTTCACGATAAAAGCATCCGTATGCATACAGATGAGACAAGTTCATCATGCTTATTCCACAGAGTTTTTCACTGGTCGAAGCATCACTTAAATTCCGTGTTATGGTGCTATGCCATTTTTTAAAACATATTTTTTAAACTAATTTTTTCTATTCAATCCACTGGTGGAAAACTAACAAGTAATACCACTTCGGGCCAGAGTGGACCTGGGAGTAATAGGGATGTAATGTTGTATCTCTTCATCATAAAAAAAAATGCTTGGTGAACGTGGTTGGTATAAATACCAGAGATTGCTATTCAAAAATCGGTCTGTTCAGCCACTGCATTATTAATAGATACTAAAGATATTGGTGGTCAATATAAAAGTATAGATTTATTGAACAGTTCTGTGGTGCTGATTGTACTTATATTAATACATTAGAGATAAATGATTGACAGTTTTTTAAAAGAAAAAGAAACAAAGATGACCATTTTTATTTAAAAAAATAAAAAGAAAAGAAAAAACAGATCAATTATAAGAAGTGTCTCTTGAATTAAATATTTTCTACGTTTTTGAATTTCGTTAAAATCAAAAATTCTTTATTTTTTACTTTCTTTTGTTTTGTTTTTGTGATAAGTGGAAAGAAATTACAGACAGAGAAATCACAATAGGAAACGAATTATTTAATGAGTCGTGAAAATCTGTAGCGGACTGTTTATGTCTGAAGACACCCTGGCCCGACACCATGAAGCGATCCAGAAGAAAGCAGCGGCAACAAAGCAAAAGCACCGGCACATCTAGATCTTCAGGGACAGCCTTCACATGCGACATCTGTGGTCGAGAATATTTTTCGAACATTGGACTGTATAGCCACAGCTGGCGCAGTAACTTTAGGGGTACCAAAACTATATTATAGTCTTCCGAGACTGAAATGCCAATGAATTGCTTTCGAATGATTGATTTTCTTACGTTGGGAAAAAAAACAATAAGACTAGAGATATTGTGCTTAATATTTAAGAAATTATTTATCAAACCCGGTTTTGTTAAAACCAGTATACAAATTAATCACAACATATATTATGTAAAACTTTATTTCTTAGTGATATTATAAGACACATTGCAATATTTTAAACACACTAATAACATGGGCTATTTATCTATCATTAATATCTTATTATAATGGAGATTGTGTGTTTTTCTGTCTGTAACCGAAACTATATTCCTACTCAAGTCACAATTCTCTTAGTTATTGACATCACATTCTCCATGATTTTATTTTTATCTAAATCTCAATTATTAATAAAATTGTCTTACATTATTAATACTGTTAACTATGTCTACATACTGACAACATGCAATTATATTTATATATACAACAAAATAGCGGTTTACAGTGTAAACGGGAAGGTTAATTTGCATATTAATATTAAAAAATCGAATTTAATAAATATGTGCTTAGTATTATTGATTTCTAACTGTTTGGTTTTATTTTAATGAATATAAGCAAAAATCTCTTCAATGAATCTTAAATGAAATCCATTAACAAGATGAAATAACTCATTTTATTCTTTACTTCCTCTTATAACTAAATACTTAAATTAGAAAAAATAACAATGAAAGACGAGATTGATGGAAGAGTAAGTTTCAGTTGTTCCATTTTTATTATACTCCCTCTGTTTCAAATATTCTTATTTAGTTTCATTAGCCTTTCTAATTTAATACAATATTTTATTACATTAAAACTTAAATACTTGCACCCGGAGGGTGCACATATTTGCTAGTATTAATAATGGAGATTCGCTTCCGGTTTTTGTCTGTAACAAAAATTACGTTACTGCTTACGTCACATTACCCAAAATCGTCATATCTATTAATAATGGAGATATTAATAACATGGAATAAATACACTCAAAATTTGAACATGCAACATTAGACAGTCCTCATTGTTTTTTAAAACAACTTTTAATAAATACATGACTGGTATTATATATCTATATATAGTTTGTTTTATTCTAATACATATTTAAAGTTTACATTTCAAATTGTTTTATTTTTTAATCCTTTAATGAATTTGATGATTTTACTTACTTAGGGTACAAACTCGCTGACATTGAATTATTTACTCCCACCCCTCAGGCAATATGTTTCAAAAATCTATTTTTACATCGCCCGGAGGTGTTTTTTTTTATTTTGTACTAGTAATACTAAAGATATTGGTGGTCAATGTAAAAGTTTAGATTTATTGTCTGTGGTACTGATTTACTTATATTAATACATTAGAGATAAATGATTGACAGTTTCTTTCTTATCTGATTTAAAAGAAACAAAGATACCATTTTTATAAAAAATAAAAATAAAAAAAAATAGATCAATTACGAGAAGAGTCTCTTGAATTAAATATTTTCTACGTTTTTGAATTTCGTTAAAATCAAAAATTCTTTATTTTTACTTTTTTTTTTTTTGTTTTTGTGATAAGTGGAAAGAAATTACAGACAGGGAAATCACAATAGGAAACGAATTATTTAATGAGTCGTGAAAAATGAAAGCACACTTCATGGACTTAAAAGAAAATATTCAGTAAACACATTTGTCATTAAAATGTGAACAATTGAAATCACTTAGAAACGACAATTTTTACATCTATAAATTTTACATCTTTGATTTTTAAGTTCTTTTTATTGTGAGAATATATTTTTATTTTTTAGCTTTTATTTTTATTGTTACATTTTAATTGGGCAAAAAATGAATACATTTTTATCACTGCAAATCAACAAGCAATTTAAACAAGCGTTTAGAAAATAAGTATTCCAAAGCACTCTTGCCCTGTCGGCTGCGGCGTTAGAATGCACCGACTGCACCTCTGCAGAGGGGTAAGACTCCCCCAATGGGGCCACCTGTTGGTGTGGGTGGCGACCCGTGATGCTTAAGGATAGAGCCCAGGTGGATGAGCAGTTCATGACATGCAATACTCCACTTTGGCCCTATCTTGGGCTAGACGGGTGATCGGAGAGGCCCCCTCCGATCAATCGGCTGGTCACGTCAAGCCCTAGCACCTATATGATTTTCCCAACCCTATTGCCCTTATGGCAAGCCCCAACCCCTTTTTTATCATATGGATGCTAGAAGGCGGTGGCTGTGGGTCTACATGTCCTGGGAATGACGTTAAACTCTATCTGATGGTGAGGTTCCAGTTCTGGAGGTTTAGGGAATGTGGAGCACCCTTAATCACATTGCTCCCTGGTCCACTCTGACCCGGGGTGGTAGCACCTGTTAGGGTCACATCTATGGGTTAAATAGAAAAATATATTTATAAAAAAAATTGTATTATCCATTAATAATTGATTTATTTCAAAACTTTATCGGCATTAAATGACCCACTGAGGTTGATATGCCGTAAAACAAACCAAACCAAACCAAACCAAAGCACTCACGAGTTTAGTGTTACATTTTTAATATTTAAGTGTAAAAGTCGTCGTCGGGGTGGCCTAAAGTCGGTATCAGCCATACAGCGAGGGAGTCTATCTCCTTTTCAGTAGCACTAGACCAAGGAGATTGTTCTTTTTGGCGTCTGAGGTGGAGCGCCACACATATATTGCAAAAGGTATTAATCCAATTCTCCCTCCACCTATGGGTAAATAGCAGGGAAGACTGGGCTCTTTAACCATGGCTAGGTAACCTGTCTACGAGAAGGAAAACTCTGAATTCAAACCTGTTAAACTCCGCTAAAAAATAACCTTGTGTCACATCCTGCTCGTGCGGACGGGTTGATAAATACATATATATAAATACATCGAGACTAAAGCTTTATTTACCAAGATAGAAATAAACAACGAATGGAGTATTAATTTTCATTAACATACGGGATGTGCTCAAAAAGTATCGATACTATATCTTTATTTACCAAGAAAGAAATGAACAACGAAAAAGCATTCATTTCTTTAAGATATGAGGTGTGCTCAAAAAGTATCGAGACTAGTTTTATTTACCTTAGTTCACATTACGTTTTTCAAGTGGTCAAGTCATATATTAGCACTAACACGGTTACAGCTTGGAAGAATCCTTGTTTTATCTTATCATCTTGATATTTTCGCTCAATCTACAGTTCCTTTTCCACCATTATTATCTATTAATAATGGAGATTCGCTTCCGATTTTGTCTGTAACAAAAAGTAGTATCTCTCCTCCCCCTCTCTCCTCTCCCATCTATCATATATATCTATTATCTCTCTTTCTCTTTCTCTTTCTCTTTCTCTCTGTCTTGTCAGCCTTTCTTGTCTTTCTTTGTCTTCCATATCCATATCTCACTTATGTTTTTTTTTCGGTAGCTTTTAGCCTCTTCGCTCTCTTCTCTCTCTTACCCCTGTCTGTCTGTCTGTCGATTGCTTCTCTCTCTCTCTCTCTCTCTCTCACTCACTCACTCAACTCAATTCTGTCACTGTCTTTCTTTTACACGCAAACGTATACTCTCTCCACTAGCTCATTCTTGTATATATATATAATACCAAACTTGTTGGTAAAATCCTCACAGTGAGAAAAAAACAGCAAATAGTTTGATTGTAAAATATACTACCAAACATCCCCCAGGGAGAAAAAAATGCTTGGAAAAAAGAAAAGACCAAGATAGTCGTAGTAACAAAAGTAATCTTTGGTACAATATTTGGCCAAAAGAAAAAACAATTTATATGTATATATATAGTATATAAGATATTATATACATACAAATCCGCCAGGAGACTAAAGCTAATAAGTAAAAAGTGCTCAATACCTAAGTACAGCAAATAATAAAGATGAAACCTAATGAGTCAGATAAACCTACGAAAAGTTTTGCTTAGTGCTCTTCTGGTTAAGAGTCGGATCTTAGCCCTAGAGCACTAAGCGAAACTTTTAGTAGGTTTATCTGACTCATTAGTTTATCTTTATATATAATATATTATATATATATATATATATATATTTTCACTTTCTGATTTGGTCTCTCTAAACACACACACCACACACAACAAACAAAAAACACATACACACATACACAAATACACACATACACATACAGACACACTCTTTTGTCACCGTCTTACTTTCACACACAATGTTTACATTCTCTGTCTATGTCTCTTTGTACTCTCTCTGTCTGTCTGTCTGTCTACTCTCTCTCTCTCACTCTCTCTCTCTCTCTCTCTCTCTCTCTCTCTTTTTATATTATTATATATATATATATATATATATAATATATACTTTAAGGGTAATCATTATGATCACCTATATAGGTGGATACGAAGGAAAAGAGAAAAAAAAATTGTTTTATTTGATAAAACAAGGACCCTTTCGTCCGGTTGCTCATCAAGGTTTATACAGCCGGAGACGACTAAAAGTCAAATTGTATAATACATATGGGTATATTATGAGGGGGGGTTTAGAGAAAGAAAAAAAATTACTTTCTTTTAAGCCCCATTAAGTGACACAGGCCCAGACACTCACCCAATAAAATAAGCGAGTGCCTAGGTCTGATTTGTTTGCACAAGGTAGGACGAAAAAAATTTATAATTACGGCCTCAAGGACCTGTAAATGGTGTTTCGTCCCTATGTGCAAAAAGAGAATTGGTGATCATTATAACTAGACCGGCAAGCGCTCATGTTGATTAGATGTTCGCAAATCGAAGACTCGCTGCTCTGCGATAACCCGGATGTTATGGATTTGTGTTCGCGTATTACTCGGGTATGTGCTGGTTAATTCTGACAGCCAATCTTTGAACGTACGGCCAATATAAGTGGCTTCACACGCACACGTATATTTATAAACAAGTAAACTTTGATTGAGTATTGGCAGTACGTCCTTACTAGCAGAGCGAAAAGCGGCCCTGTAGAAAATACTGTTCTAACTTTGGCTGCGGGATAGCAACGGCCCACCGAGAAAGTAATTTTGTCAGCTAAAGTCTGACTAGCCGGTCAACCCAAGGTAGACGATTATATATATATATAATATATATATATTATATATATATATATATATAATCACTTTCTGTTTTGTCTCTCTTTAGCATACAAATACACACACAGACACTTTTACTGTGTTCTCTCTGTCTCTTCCTCTGTCTATCCATCTTCCTTATTTCTCTCTCTCTCTCTCTCTCTCTCTCTCTCTCTCTCACCTCTCTCTCCACACACACACACACACACACGCACGCACACACACACACAAACAATCAAATAAATACACACACACTTTCTCTTTCTCTACGTCTGTCTCATTCCTCTCCCACCCTATGTTTTCTCGCTCTTTCTCTCTCTCTCTCTCTCTCTCTATTATATATATTATATATATATATTTATATATATATATAATACATGTAATGTATGTCTCTCACACATTGAAATGAATTCATATCCTTCCCAATGCAATATTCGAGTCACGACTAAATGACCTGGCTACACGACTGAGTCTCACAGCTCAATCTGTCGTCAAATTACCAAAAAAAAAAAAAAATATTCATCTACCAATTCCGGTCTTTTATTCGACAAATTGCCAAATTCGAAAAAACATATTATATGATTCCTCCAAGCACAATTTACCATGTTTCAAACCCAAATTACAAGCATATGGTATTTTTATTGGGGGGGGGGCGGAATAAGCCACTTAAACCCACATACAACTTGAGACTTTTTTGATATTCCTAGATCTACTTAGACAATCTTGTGATGTTGGCGTAAAGTTTATTCTCGAAGGAACTTTCGTGATAAGTATGTCTTTCCTTCCAGTTGTGAATTCTGTCTCGGAAGAAAGAAAAAGATATTATCATTATTATTTTCACTCCTTTTGAGTTTTCACACACAGCGTTAGCTGATGGTATTTCACTGGAGGCTGAGTGAAACAAGTCTCCTCAGGTCTCCAGGCTCTTCTGAGTATTCTAGCCGATTGCATCTGTCTGTCTCGTCTGTCTGTCCTGTCTCTCTGTCTGTCTGTCTGTCTCTCACTTTCCCCTCTCGCTATGCTCTCTCTCTCTCTCTCTCTCTCTCTCTCTCTCTCTCTCTCTCTTTAACCTTCTCTCTCCACCCCCTCTCTCTCTCTCTTTCACTCTCTCTCTGTCTGTTTGTCTGCTGTCTCTCACTTTCCCTTCTCGCCTACTCTCGTTCTCTCTCACTCTCTCTCCCCCCTTCTCTCTCTCTCTCCTCTTGTTTGTATCCTTCTTCTCTATCCTCCCCCTCTCTCTCTCTTTCTCTCTCTCTCTCTTATAGAATAAGGCATACATATGTGAAATACAAATAATTAGTGTTCCAGTTTCTTTTTGAGGTTCCTCTTCTTAACCATGCCCAATTTATCTGTTTGTCTATCTTGTCTGTATCTCTCTGTCCTGTCCTGTCTGTCCTGTCTGTCTGTTGTCTGTCTGTCTCTCACTTCTCCTCTCACCTAACTCTCTCTCTTCTCTCTCTCTCTCACCCTCTCTTCTCTCTCTCTCTCTATCTCTTGTATCCTTCTCTCTCCACCCTCTCTATCTCTTTTTCTCCCTCTCTCTCTCTCTAACTCGAATAGGGTATACATATTGAAATACAAATTATTAGTGTTCCAGTTTCTCTTTTGAGGTTTCCTCTCTTAACCATGTCCAATCTATCTGTCTGTCTATTTCCTGTCTCTCTCTTCCTGTCCTGTCTTCTGTCTCTCACTTTCACCTCTCGCCTACTCTCGCTCTCTCCTCCCCCTCTCTCCTCTCTGTTATCCTTCTCTTCTCCCCACTCCATCCTCTCTCTCTCTCTCTCTCTCTCTCTCTCTCTCTCATCTCTCTCTCTCTCTCTCTAACTCGAATAGGGTATACATATGTGAAATACAAATTATTAGTGTTCCAGTTTCTATTTTGAGGTTTCCTCTTCTTGACCACGTCCAATCTATCTGTCTGTCTATCTATCTGTCTCTCTATGTCCTCTCTGTCTGTCTGTCTGTCTCTCACTTTCACCTCTCGCCCTACTCTCGCTCTCTCCCTCTCCCTCTCGCTCACTCTCTGTGTCCTTCTCTCTCTCTCCCTCTCTTTCTCTCTCTTTCCCCTCTCTCTCCCTCTCTCTCTCTCTCGAATAGGGTATACATATGAGAAATACAAATTATTAGTATTCCAGTTTTCTCTCTTGAGGTTTCCTCTTCTTAACCATGTCCAATCTATCTGTCTGTCTATCTGTGTCTGTCTCTGTCCTGTCTGTCTGTCTGTCTGTCTCTCACTATTCCCCACTCGCCTACTCTCTCTCTCTGTCTTTATCCTTCTCCTCTCCCTCCCCTCTCCCTCTCTCGTTCCTCTCTCTCTCTTCTCTCTCCTCTCTCTCTCTCTCTCTCTCTTCTCTCTCTCTCTCGAATATGGATATACATATGTGAAATAACAATGGTGTTGTAATTCTCAATAAAAATTGTTTTGTAATAACGAACGAAGGTAATTATTTCTGATAAAATAGCCCAATGTCTACATCACTCATGATAATCTTTTTTTTTTAATTCTTATTTCCACGTGGGGATTTTTATGGAGACATTCAGCGAGGATCCAACTCGTGACCAGAATGGATCTGTGAGACTAACATTTTGGTTAAACTTGCAAATCGTCGTCAAAATTAAAACGGAAACATATTTGGTGATGATCCATGACAGTTTAACTACAGTATATGAATGAACTTCTTTGCGAATTAGGTTACGGTTTAGGGGTTTGGGATTAAGGTTATTTTTAATTCGTATTGCTTAAAAAAATTACTATAACATTTAATGTTGAAAATATATTTTTTAAACCAAGTTTAATTGATAATTATACATTGCAATACTAACACAAACAACTGAGACTAATGTGTATACCGTTGGATTTAATAATTAATTCAATGGTTAATTAAATGTATAGTAATTTGGGTCTTTTTTACGACGATTTGCAATTCTAATCAACTTTTTATTTTTATAATAACTAGGACACGGTCTCAATGTATGGGAACGATGCTCCGGCTCAGTATTACAGTCATTGTGTTGGATGATACCGAATATAATACTATAATGAGAGATTTCTTCTAATGCTGGTCGTAGCACAGATTATAGTATTATAGTGTGTCCTGAAGGAGAGCTGGTTTGTTCCTTTACCAACTCTCTGAAATATATAACCAAAAGCGTCAACGGGTCAAACAAAACAAACAGAACGCCTTCTGATAATTATACACAAAATATATACATTTATTAATATTTTTGTATATGTCAGAAGAGCGAGGTGATTCGTGTGTCAGTTGACTGGCGATCTACAGCTAGTTGTTTGGATAACTTATTAAGCTTGGTGTTACCTGGATGGCAGGACGTCAGAGTCAGTATGGACGGCGACAAGAGCAGACGGTGTGGCAGTCTTCGGGTTACGGCGTCCCAGACTCTGGCAGACATTTCCCCGCTTTCTCTCTTCTATTCGGTCCTGTCTTCTTGGTCTCTCTGACTCCGGCTGGCGGTCTGTTATTTATGGGATCCAGACCTCCCACCCCCCGAACATACCTCTCTGATTGGCCAGCCACTCAATAACATTGCCTACGTGTCTAAATGGCATTGTGTCAGCTTTAGTTGTAGTTTTTCCATTGTTTTTTTTTTCCAATTGCCACAACTGAAAGTCAGCCATTTTTTATTTATGTCAAATTATAAAAATTCCGATCATATTGGTCAATTCCATAATTTAATAATTATATGCCTACGTGAGAATTCTTTTTTAGATAAATTTATATTTTATTAACATTATTATTATTATTATATTATTATATATTATTATTATTATTATTTACTCCTTTTGGTCTTTCACTGGAGTCTGAGTACAGCAAGTCTCCTCAGGTCTCCAGGACTCTTCTGAGTATTCGCAGATTGCAGCAGTGCAGTGTTCTGAATGTTTCAATCCTTCTCTGATCTCCAAACATTCCAGCACCCTTTTCCAATCCTTTTGGGACTGTTCCAAGTGCAGCAATACAATTGGTATCACATTCACTTTCATATTCCATAATTTTTTCAGTTCTCTGGCAAGGTCCAGATATTTGTCTATTTTTCATTTTCCTTTTAATTTACCCTGTGATCTGCTGGCACTGCAAATCCACAATAGTAAATGTAGACTTTGCGGTAATAGAGATGAGACTGTTAACCATATACTCTGCGAATGTAGCAAACTAGCACAACGAGAATACAAAACTAGACACGACTGGGTTTGGAAGGTGATCCACTGGGAATTATGCAAGAATTAAAGTTTGATCACACAACAAAATGGTATATGCATAAACCAGAATTTCTTGAGAACGAAACGCACAAAATTCTCTGGGACTTTGAAATTAAACGGATCACCTTATCCCAGTAAAAAGGCCAGACCTAGTATTGATTAACAAAAAAGAAGAACTTGTCAACGTATTATTATTATTATTATATATTATTATTATTATTATTACTTTTAATTTTAACAAACTATCATAATCAATAATTAGGGTAGTTTTAATTAATTAGTAATTAATTAACCGATCGCCAATCAAACCATAACTCTTAATAGTGTTATAAATCTCACTCTACCTTAGCCACGTGTAAAATATCTATTCAATTTCTTACACTCTTTTTTTTTCTTTTTCCATTGACTTTCTTTTTCTTTCTCTTTCTCTTTCTCTTTCTTTCTCTTTTCTTCAGTTTGTGTCATTTCATCATTAAACATCTTTTTTTTGTTTTCTTATTTAATTATTGTGGCTTTCTGATTCCTTCTGGAAATTGATCTTTCCTTTTTTGTTGCTATTTTTTTCTGACCTCGAGCTAGGATTACTCGTAGCCATACACAAAAGATCTCAACATGACTTTAACTCTCGCCATTATAAAGGGAGAAAAAAAAGTAATTTCTTCTTCTTTTCCGATCACGAATTTCGATTAGAGTTATTAAATACGTTAATCCTGAAATGTGATTATCGATTTCTTTTTATAAGTCGCATGCAAAATGATTATTGCAAAAAATCAATGGGCTGATTTCAGAATAATGAATCAAAATCCATCACAATAGTGCAAAACGAATATTTAGGCAATATTTCACCATTTTAAAAGACTTCTATCTAACAATCGCATGTCTGAATCACAATTATAATTCAAAATTTTTTTATTTGTCTTTTTTTACTCGTAGCTTATTTACGAGAGAAAAATAAAGGAATATGAGAAATTCCATGTCAAATCATCCAGAAAAAAGTAAAAATTGTCACCTTTAAATTTTTCTGAAATTTTGTACAGATATGGACTGTGTTACAGTTAGACATTCCCCAAAATTTGAGCTTCCAATTCCAAAAATTGGCGGTGTTGTTTCGATTTTTAGTTCTCCGATTTGGTGGGTTGGCGAAAAACGGCGCCTTTTTGTAATGTATTTTTGTCTGTAAAAAGAGTTTTAGAGCTTCCCTACTCCTAAAAATTGGTTTATAAAAGCATTTTTGCGTGAGGATCCAAAATTATATGAAGTCTGAAAGTTAACCAATCTTTAGTATTGAGAATTTATGATTTGTTCATAGAAAGATCAGTATTTTTCGTGACGCCCCTCAAATTTGGAGAAGTAAAAATCGACATAACTCCGTCATTCTTCGAATTGGAAGCTCAAATTTTGGGATTGAAGTGGGTGTGTGACATGGCCTGGATCTTATGACAAGGAATTACCCATATAGAAATTTGATCTCTCCTGTTAAGATTAAACGAAAAACTCATTCAATAACTGGACGATTTGGCGAACGTAATTAAAATCAACTAGCAAAATAAAAAACACCCCGTGTGTTATTTAATGAGTCGTGAAAATCCGTAGCTGACTGTTTATGTTTGAAGCCACTGGCGCAACACCATGAAGCGACCCAGAAGAAAGCAGCGGCAACAAGCACCGGTACATCAACATCTTCAGGGACAGCCTTCACATACGACATCTGTGGTCGAGAATGTTTTTCTAACATTAGACTTTACAGTCACGGGAGTTCTGTAACTTCAGGGGCACAGAAACTATATTATAGTCTTCCGAGACTGAAATGCCAATGAATTGCTTTCGAGATTCGATTTTCATACGTTGGAGAATAAAACAATAATACTAGAGATCGATAATACTAAGAAATTATTTATCAAACCCGGTTTTGTTAAAACCAGTATACAAATTAACCACAACATACATTATGTAAACTTTATTTCTAAGTGATATATAAGAAACATGCAAGATTTTAAACACACTAATAACATGGCTATTTAGCTATTATATAACTAGTACAAAATAAAAACCTCTCCGGGCCATGTAAAATAGATTTTGAAACATATTGCCTGTGAGGTGGGAGTAAAAAATCAATGTCAGCGGGTTTGGTACCCTAAGTAAGTAAAATCATCAAATTCATTAAAGGATTTTAAAAAATAAAACAATTTGAAATGTAAACTTTAATATGTATTAAACAAAACAAACTATATATAAATATATAATACCAGTCATGTATTTATTAAAACTTGTTTTAAAAAACATGAGGACTGTCTAATGTTGCAAGTTCAAATTTTGAGTGTATTTATTCTATGTTATGACGATTTGGGTAAGTGACGTAGTTNCCCGAGGAAAGGAGATCCTGAGCTTCGTGGTTTGTTGGGTGGGCCCACATTAAAACGAGGCCTTGTGCCCAGCCCATACAAGTGGGGTATGAGGCAAATACATCCCACTTATGAGGATGTGACACGAGGACATTTTTATGTGGGCCCACACACAAGCCGAAGCTCATGGCTGGTAGGTACAAAAAATGCGTTGATCCCGTCGGCATCCCCCTTCAAGAGGGGCGCCTCAGGCGCTGGGCAATAAACCCAGCCCTGCCCCTTTAAATCAAGAGGCAGGTGTTGCCACGGGGATAGCCCCCTGGGATCAACGCTGTTAATTTACATTAACAAACTCAGGCTCCGTAGAGCCCGTGTTATTAGCGAGTTTAAAATCCTGCAACGTGTCTTATTTATAATAAAAAAATAAAGGTTTACATAATACCTGATATGATGAATTTACATACTGGTTTTAACAAGATCGGGTTAATAATTACTTGGTGTTATTGATATCTAATATTATTGTTTTATCCGCTAACATATTCAAATCAATCTTATGAATAATTTTATATAGAAACCAATTGAAATATAATTTTAAAAAATGTAATATTTTACATGGGTCCTTAATTAATGTCGTTAGTCTTTCTAATTCAATACATATCATTACATTAAAATATACCTACAACCGGAAGGCATATTCTTGGTAGTATATATATATACATATATATATATATATATATATATATATATAAAGAAGGTTTGCAAAAAGGATTATGTTTTTATTAAAAAAATTATTATTAACTTACATATGCGACACGTGTTTCAGATCTGTTATCTTCTTCAGGCATTGAATAACTATATTTTGGCAGAATATGTATATGTGTGATTTCTGATATTTGATAGGTTGTGTGTGTTTTTGTAACTTACTTCTTGTTTATAATGATTGTGTAATAAAGGTTGAACGCTACGTTAATATATATATTATATATATATATATTATATATATATATATATATATATATATATATTAGGTACCACCAAAATACGTCACGTGATCATTTTAGGCCATATTGAAGAAGAAACGTAATTTTCAAATTATTTCAAAAATCTTGCAAAAAAGAATAACGAACATAAAGAGTTGCTACAAAAACAGTTAAGTCAAAGATTAAATCATTAAATCAAAGACTCTCATCATTACCTCATGCGCTTAAATTATATATTATATATTGTTTTTTAGCGTGTGAGGTGGAGCACCACACCTACCACCAGTTCCTCACTTTATCGTACAGATCTCTGTGCTACTTATACGCTGAGTTGGCGAGGGCCAATATCGAACCAGGAACCTTGTGGTTCCAAGGCGGACATTCTACCGACTGGACTAAAGGGCCCCCCTCTCTCTCTCTCTCTCTCACCCTCTCTTTCTCTCCCTCCTCCCTCTCCCTCTCTTTCTCTCCCCTCTCTATTCTGGTTTCTCCCTCTCTCTTTCTCTTTTCCCCCTCTCTTGCTTTCTCTCTCTCTCTTTCTCGCTCTCTCTTTCTCTCTCTCTGCATGTTTGTCTGTCTCTCTCTGTCTCTGTCTCTCTCTGTCTCTCTGTCTCTTTTTCTCTCTCTCTCTGTCTCTCTCTCCATCTCCCCCTCTCTCTCTCTGTCTCTCTTTCTCCCCTCTCTGTCTCTCTTTCTCTCTCTCCCCCTCTCTCGCTTTCTCTCTCTTTTTCTCTCTCTTCTCTCTCTCTCTCTTTCTCTCTGTCTGTCTGTCTGTCTCTGTCTGTCTCTGTCTCCCTCTCTTTCTGTCTCCCTCTCTCTGTCTCCCCCCCCTCTCTCTCTCTCTCTCTCTGAGATATCTTAGTAAAATACTTTCTCTTTCAGCGAAAAGCTATGGTGCTTGACTAAAGAGTAGATTCATCCATAGTATGTTTTCTTCTTCTTTATTTTCGGATGTGGGGGGTGGGGGTAGGGGATCGGGTCCTGGACAAATGCAGAAAAGCAACAGCTCACCCGGTGATTCCAATAAAGTTTTGTCACGTAGACATCTTCGACAGAGGCTGTTCATGATCATATGGATCATGTCCTTAAGAAAGGCATGAGTCCAGTTCCCTGTGCCCAGCGCCATTGCCAAATATCTTAGTAAAAAATTACTTCTTTTTTTCTTCCGATAAGTCAATATGGTTGGTTAGTGAGTATTTTTATTTTTATTTGTTTTTTCGGCGATAGGCCTCGGATAAACGCACAAAAATAACAGCTCACCCGTTGTTCCCAATAAAGTTTTGTCACGTAGGTGTTTTAGGCAGAAGCTATATATGATCATATGGATCAGGTCCTTGAGAAAGGCATAAGGCCAGATCCCTCTGTACCGTGGCGTTGCCAGATATTTTTGAAAAAATACCTTTTTGTTTTTTCCAAAAAAGAATATATATATATATATATATATATATGTGTGTGTGTGTGTGTGTGTGTGTGTGTGTGTGTGTGTGTGTAAAATGAAAAAGGAAGTGAATCCGACGGTATGTTGAAAAAAGAAGGAAAGGAAAGAAAGTACAGAATGGATAAAATAGGATAATTTAATCAATTTTGCTTACACGTGTTTCGGTCAGGAGTTTATCCATGTGTACATTATTCAAACTATTATAATTTTTAGATAACCAAATGAAATGAAATAATAATAATAGAAAAAAAATGTAGAAATGTTCCGCACACAAAGAAAATTCGACCTTCATCAGAGTAAATCCTTATTTTTTTTAAATGAAATTCGTTGGAAGCAGAGAAATTTTAGAAATGTTAGAAAAAATAACTTTAAAAAAAAAATCACGTGAAGAGAGGGATCAAACGCTTTCCAACGAATTTCATTTAAAAAAAAAAAAAAAGGATTTACTCTGATGAAGGTCGAATTTTCTTTGTGTGCGGAACATTTCTTCATTTTCTTTCCGGTGGTTTTAGCCGTTTCGCCAACTCCAAGCTCCAACTTTTAAATAATTCAAGAAAAGAAAAAAAAAAGAAGAAAATGTCTAAGTCATCCTCGTCGCCACTGATATATCCGGGTTAAGGGATATATTCTGAAGTTGGTATTTGGTTTATTATCGCAGTAGTAGTTGGTGCGTCGAATAGCAATCCGTCTTCCGAGCTGTCGTGGTGTAGTCTAGCGAGTAAGATTAGGTTGTAGGTGTAGGTGTAGGTATAGGGGTATTTACATGTGTCCTACTTTCACACGATAAGGCACAAGGCCGTTTTATGTGGGCACCACCTACAAGCCGAGACTCATAGGTGGCAGGTAGAAAAATTGCGTCGATCCCGTCGGCATTGCCCCTCAAGGGGGGTGCCTCAGGCGCTGGGCAATAAACACACTACGTATAGGTATAGGTGCCTGTACCAACACAGTGTCGACTATTTATACATGACACTGTCCAATCAGATTATAGTCAGCGGGTACCAATGTTTTGCATATTCATTATATCACTAACTATCAGTTGCTTTTTGTCTCCTTGTCTCTCGTACTGACAACTTTAATCTCGAAATTCGTTAACTTCATTTATAAGGATTCTACCATTTCTATCTTTTAGAATTAATTAAAGACATTTCCGTTTTTTATATTTTCCAACATATTGTCACTCTGTTCATATCTTATTATAATGGAGATTGTGTGCTTTTCTGTCTGTAACCGAAACTATATTACTACTCATATCACTATTCCCTTAGTTATTGACATCACATTTTCCATGATTGTATCTTTATTTAAACCTCAATCATTAATAAAATTGTTTTACATTATTATTACTGTTAACCATGTCTACATACTGACAACATGCAATTATATTTATATATAAAACTAAATAGTGGTTTACAGTGTGAACGGAAAGGCTAATTTGCATATTGATATTAAAAATTTATTAAATATTATTATTATTATTATTATTATTTGTGGAATAATCTGTGGACTGACATTAAATATTCTGTGGATTTAAAATGAATATTTATAAGGAACAGCTGACAGGTCTCAGACCTAATATACTAGCTGAAAAGATATTATTATTACTATAATAATATATTTTCAGCTAGTATATTAGGTCTGAGACCTGTCAGCTGTTCCTTATAAATATTCATTTTAAATCCACAGAATATTTAATGTCATTCCACAGATTATCCAACTTTGCCTTGAAGGAGTTTAGAGATGGGGCATTCACTATTGATGAAGGTAGTTTATTCCATGTATTCACCACTCTGTAGCTAAAATAATTTTGTCTTGCATTTTGCTTTACAAGATTTTTTAAGGAGTTTTAATTTATGTCCCCTTGTATAGGTATTTTGAGCAATGTTTAGTAGGTCAGAGTTCGTTGAATAAAACCATGCGTGTATTTTGTAGGCTTCAATCATATCCCCTCTTATACGTCGGAAAACCAGACTTGGTAGGTCAATGTTCCTAAGTCTTTTTCATATGAAAGGGATTTAAATTATTCACTAATTTAGTAGCTCTCCTCTGGACTCCCTCAACAAAGTTTTAATTCGTACAAAATATTTCTGTCTATAGTTCATTCCACAATTACTCTGTTAATTTCCCGCCCTGTCGCCTAGGGCATTAAAATGCACCGACTGCACCTCTGCAGAGAGGTAAGACTCCCCCAATGGGGTCACCTGTTGGCCGTGGGTGGCGACCCAGGATGCTTAAGGATACAAAATGTCTCTGTAAATGTCCAAATTTAATCAGAACATTTAAGGAAAGTTTTTTCCTCCAATTCATTTCATTCCTTTCTATTCTTTTTTTTTTTCGTTTGTTTTTGTTATATTATATCGCCGTATTAGCTCAGTCGGTATGGCGTTCGGCTAGTAAACCAAAAGGTTCCTAGTTCGATACCGGCCCTCAACAACCCTTGTCGGGTTACTTTATGCCGAAGACATTTTTTAAATTTATTTTTGTTGGGTTTCAAAATATTTCAAATTTCTTTTAAACAAGGTTTGGTTTGGTTTGTTTTGTTTTACGGCATATCAACCTCAGTGGATCATTTAATGCCGATAATGTTTTGAAATAAATCAATTCTTAATGGATAATACAATTTTTTTATTAATACATTTTTCTATTTAACCCATAGATGGGACCCTAACAGGTACTACCACTCTGGGTCAGAGTGGACCAGGGAGCAATGGTGATGAAGGGGTGCTCCACATTCCCCAGACCTCCAAAACTGGAACCTCACCATCAGATAGAGTTTAACGTCATTCCCAGGACATGTAGACCCGCAGCCACCGCCTTCTAGCACCCATATGATAAAAAGTGATTGGGGCTTGCCATAAGGGCAATAGGGTTGGGAAAATCATATAGTTGCTAGGGCTTGACGTGACCAGCCGATTGAGGGGGCCTCTCCGACCGCCCGTCTAGCCCATCTTTTAAACAAATTTTCCGAACTAATTGTTTTTAGCTCAATCGGTAGAGTGTTCGGCTAGAAACCACAAGGTTACTAGTTCGATACCGGCCCTCGTCAACTCAGCGTATGAGTAGCACATAGATCTGTGCTGTAAAGTAAGAAGCTGATGGTATGTGTGGCGCTCCATCTCAAACACAAAAACAATCCCCTTGGTCTAGCGCAATGGGAAAATGGGATATACTCCCTCGCTGATTGACTGATACCGACTTTAGGCCACTCCGACGACGAAGTGTATTCTATTCACATCACCCACATCCTACTTATTTTTTATTTTATTATTCGTTGTAAAATCTTCTTCAGGAATTTTATAGAATTATTTTGTTTCTAAATCGGTTTCCTTTGGTTTATTTCTGCCATTAATATCGATATTAAACTCTACTTACAATTCTTGTCGGACGAGTTTTTCTTTGATTCTTTCTAACTGTCTGGCCATTTTTTGAAATGTCCGGGTCGAATTGGTGTAGCAATCCACCAAAGCTTCTTTCACGAGCTCTTTCTGCACGTCTTTGTGTCATCATCAGGTGTGAATCTGGTGTAATGTTTCCGTTGTCTCGCTTTTAAAAGCGAATCAACGGAAACATTACACCAGTAGCAGTAGGAATTAGAAGTAGGAGGGGCTCACAAGTTCCATTTAAACAAACAAGTTTTTTTTATTGAAGATTAAAGCAAATGAGAAGTTGACAATTTTCAAATAAAGTCCAACCCACACCCCTCACCGCAGCAAGGGGGTGTAATCATAGAAGTGTCCTAGCTATGCCATCCGGAACTTGAATTCGTTGTAGGGCCATCCAAGGCGAACATGCCTGGCACACAGTTGTATTAGGGCCGCAACATACACATTTCGACCAGCAATTCAAAAAGTAATGCCATTTTGTTTAGGACAGGTATAATCACCAAAACTGGAACATGTATCATACATCAAACTGAAGCTGGTCCTCTGTGGATCACATCCCTACTTTTCCACATAGGCGAGTCAAAAAGTAATGCCATTTTGTTTAGGACAGGTATAATTACCAACACAAGAACATGTATCATACATCTAAAGGAAGCTGATCCTCTCTGAACCACATCCCTACTTCTCCACATTGACGAGTCACAAAGTAATTCCATTTTGTTTAGGACAGGTATAATTACCAACACAGGAACGTGTATCATACATCTAAAGGAAGCTGATCCTCTCTGAACCACATCCCTACTTCTCCACATCCCTACTTCTCCACATTGACGAGTCACAAAGTAATTCCATTTTGTTTAGGACAGGTAAAATTACCAACACAGAAACATGTATCATACATCTAAAGGAAGCTGATCCTCTCTGAACCACATCCCTACTTCTCCACATTGACGAGTCACAAAGTAATTCCATTTTGTTTAGGACAGGTATAATTACCAACACAGGAACATGTATCATACATCTAAAGGAAGCTGGTCCTCTGTGCTAAATATGGTGAGTATGGAGGACACAGTAAAGTTATCCATCAGAATGAGGCGATTTTCTCCCTTGTTCTGATGCTTGTGTGTGACCAAGCATTATTATGCAGAAGGAGGACATTATCCATTGGCAAGTGGGGTCTTACTCGTCGGTTTCTTGTACTGAGCCTCGTTAGGATCTCAATATAGGCCTTACTTTTATTAAAAAACTTCACTTAAAATAATGAAAATGGCATAATTTTTTGACTCACCCCGTACTTTATTGGTAATATATTTTTTTACATGGAATACAAGGACCCTTTGAAAATTATATAGTATTCTCCTTGTATGTTTTTTTTTTTTTTTACATGAGGCTTGATAATTTGTATCAATTAAGATAAGGAAAATAGTCTGATAAAATCCAAATAATAGAAAGTATTTTCCTAGGTTGGATGATTGCAGAGGCGAAGAACTTAGTTACCAAGTGCCGCCCCTCTTTTAAAAGGGTCCAAGCCGGGTTTAATGCCCAGTACATAAGGCGCCCCCAAAAGGGGAATGCCGAAGGGATCACTGTGGTATACTAAGACCCGGAAGCACCGGTTATAACATTGTTGTATGAAACGGAAGTACTGTTTCAGCCGTCTTGTATTATTGTAAATAAAAGGCGGAAGTGAGTTCTTCTCGCAGTTAACGTCAACTGGGCTACACGTCTTATTATTCGCTAAGCGCGTTATAACAATCACGCTCATTTTGCACATACTTTCTCTTGCGCGATATTCTGCTTATGGTGGTGAACTAAGATGTTTAAAAACGGAATCCTAGTGGCTGAGCAATCCATTGTAGGGGATTATCTTCCCTTTGCCGGAAGAGTTATCTTCTCGCTGCGTTGCTGTTTGTTCCCACTAGGGGACCTCTGATAGTTAAGCGCGTTCATTGGAACTTGTCTTCCTCTTTTAGCTTGATCTTCCCAACGAACTGCTATGGGCTAGAGTCTATCTACCCCCTTCTCGGTGGGGCTTTGCACCCCCTTACATTACTGTAAGTCCTTTATACAGCATGGGCTATCCTTTAGTTCCATGTCTGTAACATTTATATGTTAGGTACATTTGGGTATCTTGTTTATACCTAAATATTGTAGTGGTAGTACCTGTTAGGGTACCATCTATGGGTTAAATCGAAAAAAATGAGTTAACAAAAATATGTTTTTAAAAAATTGATTCAAAAAAGTTCCATGCCCATGAAGAATGAGGTACAACTGCAGAATAGCGCGCAAGTGATAATATCATTAGAATAGCATTTTATATTTAAACAGCATTAGATTATGAAACTCTGAAAGTAACCTAACACTAGCTCTAACTATTACGATTTTATGGGCCATCCTTTAGGCTTCAAGCAAGAGCGCTTCTCCAACGGAAATCCTTGGTAAAGAATCCTTTGGTTCTTCCTTGGTGCTCCTCAGTATTGCAAGTCTTTCATAAATGATTTCAGATGGACGTCTCTCAGTAGTAGTGATTAAGTAGTCAACCAGCCACGGATTAGGGCTGTTGATTGGCAGAGGATTAAGCCACATCACCTCACCTAGTCTATAAATTTAAGTGGTGTATTATATCACACCTTATATCTCAAAATATTCCAACACTAACCCTAACCATTACCTTATCCCTAACGCATGGTTTCTTTTATTTCCGTGAAAATTAATGCTTGTCATGCGTAATCTAATGATATTATCTGTTGCGTGCTATTCTGCATTAGTACCAAGAATGAATAGAAGAATACGTCATTGGTATAGAATAACCTGACAAGGGTTGACATGCCGTAAAATAAAATAAAAAAAGAGAGAAAGAAAGAATATGATAGTAACGTTATCGTATCCACTTTCTTTCTCTGTTGCTCCATAGTAATCTTTTAGTTTTGGAATTCTATAGCAATCGCTCTTATAATGGTTTATCAAAGTGATTCTGTAATTAAATCCTGCAAATCTCTGCGAGTGGAATCTCCAGAACTCGGGGCCAAATTCCTTGAAAGGCTGACAATGCTTTCATCGATTGTGACGACACAAGGACAACAATATGACAAAGCGAGCAGTTAAATTTGAAGACGCCACTCAGATGATTATCAGGTTAAATTCGAGGGGAGGATAATTACTCGTATTTCAATCCCGCTCCCCTGCCAGAATACAATTAGTTAAATCAAATAACAACGACCGATTGTCCTTGATTTCAATGCCCCCCAGACCAGTACTCTTCCTTTTCTATACCCTCCAATGATTATATATTGCAGCAAATATGCATCACTGATTCCCTGATTTGCTCATATCTGCTCTAGATATTAGTTAGAAATTAAGAATGAATTACGTATACATTTGGGCAATTCTATCTATAACTAGCAGGGCTACTCGGCATTGCTCGGTATTTCAAAAGTTTAAAACAAATAAATCTCCTTGGTCTAGCGCTAGTGAAAAGGGGATATACTCCCTCGCTGATTGGCTGATACCGACCTTAGGCCGCTCGACGACTTTACTTTTTCTACTACTTATTTGTTTTACTATTTCTCTAGGTGTTTGAGATGAGGCTTGATGATTAGTATTATCTGCGTTATTCGGACTATTTTCCCCATCTTCATTGTTATTTGTACAACGTTTCGGCCGATATACCCTCCGGCCTTCTTCGGGTATTTCTTGTCGGACTCGGGAACCTTCTCGGACTCGGGAACCCTCTTTTCGAACTCGGGAACCTTCTTTTCGAACTCGGGAACTTTCTTGTCGTATTCGGGAGCCATCACGGAACTTTGAACCTAACCCTTTATTTATTCCACGGGGGTATCCTGTTCTCATTCCGCTAACCATAGCTGGGGTAGTGTTGATTAATTATTTTTCTAACTGCTTTCACTCAGGATTGAACTCGGGTCCGACAAGAAATACCTGAAGAAGGCCGGAGGGTATATCGGCCGAAACGTTGTACAAATAACAATGAAGATGGGGAAAATAGTCCGAATAACGCAGATAATACTAATCTTCAAGCCTCATCTCAAACATTCAGAGAAATAGTAAAACAAATAAGTAGTAAAAAAAGTAAAGTCGTCGGGTGGCCTAAGGTCGGTATCAGCCAATCAGCGAGGGAGTATATCCCATTTTCAATAGCGCTACACCAAGGAGATTGTTTTTTGGTGTCTGAGGTGGAGCGCCACACCTACCATCAGCTCCTTACTTTACCGCACAGATCCCTGTGCTACTCATAACGCTGAGTTGGCGAGGGTCGGTATCGAACTAGGGACCTTGTGGTTTCTAACCGAACGCTCTACCGACTGCAGTGGATGATTAGGATTATTGTCCTCATCTTTATTGTTATTTGTTACAACATTTCGGCCGATGTACCCTCCGGCCTTCTTCAGGTATTTCTTCAAAGCCCCCATGCACACATTCTTGGTTGCCGCAGATTATCCAGCAGAGGCTGGAATGCGGGGATCAAATGAAATTGATGAAGAAAGAAGAGTAACAAGTGAGAGATCTCGTTTCATCTCCCCATCCTCCCTCTCTCTCTCTCATCATCATCCTCATCATCCTCATCATCAATTATTGTCTGTAATATCGATATTACTACAGCACCTTGATTTTTAAAAAAATCTATACACTGTTAAAAAACTCTTGCACAATTTTAACTGTAACGGAAAAATTTAACATAAAAGAAACTGGAACCTCACCAATACTCCACGGTCTGTAACAATACGTGCCTAAATGATAACTTGCTGACACAATACAATATATATATATATGTATATATATATATAGATATATAGATATATAATCTTCTTCTTCTTCTTCTTCTTCTTCTTTTTTTTCTTCTTTTTCTTCTTCTTCGGAACAATAAAAGCGCGCTTAGCCTATTTTCATTATGTCTAATAATTTTTTTAAGACGTTGAACCTAATAAAACAAAAATTCTGTTTTTCTTCTTCTTCGTCATTAATCTTATTTATCGTCTGTATTTCTTCTTTTTCTTTTTCTTTTTCTTTTTCTTTTTCTTTTTCTTTTTCTTTTTCTTCTTCTTCTTCTTCATTAATCTTCTTTATTTTATGTATCCTTTTCTTCTTTTTCATTTACATTAATATTCTTCTTTTTCGCTTTCTTTTTCTTTATCTTCATTTTCTCTTTTTCTTCTTCGTTTTCTTCTTTTTTCTTTCTTCTTTTTGTCTTTTTTCCCTTCTTTTTTGTTCTTTCTTCTTTTTCTTATCATTATCATCATCATCATCACATCATCCTCATTTATTGTCTGTAATATCGATATTACTACACCACCTAGATTTTTTTCAAAAAATTTATACAGTGTTAAAAGACTCTTACACAATTTAACTGTAACGGAAAATTCGCCTTAAAGACAGATTTTTTCAAACCAGACACGCACCTGACAAACAATACTTTTTTTTAAAAAAAAGAATGAAAAAAGAAGAAATTAAAATTAAACGCATTCAAACTTGCAACATTATTTTTCTCCATTCAAAAAAAAAAAAAAAAAAAAAAAAAGAGAGAGAAAAGCGAAATTAATGAAATCGGTTAATATAACTTTTATTTATTTATTTTTTATTTTTTATTTTAGAATTAGTTTAACGTGTCGACTGTTACTTGCAAGCAAAAAAGCTGTTTTCCTTTGATTTCAAACTGCACCTGTTTGCTAAGAATGCTTGTTGAAATAACAAAAAACACACACAATGTAAATTTTATGTAGATTTATACCTCGAATGTTAATGCACGCTTAGGAAAAGGCATGGTCTGCTATAAATAGATTATCAGTCATATGGAAATCCAATCTCACTGAGCAGCTAAAGTGACAATTATTCCAAGCGATAAATGTATTAGTGCTACTGTATGGCTGCACCATTTCGACCTCTAGATGGGCGGTCGGAGAGGCTTCCTCCGATCAAACGACCGGTCACGTCAAGTCTAAGAATCTATATTATTGTCCCGACCGTAATGGTCTCATGGCGTACCTCCTACCCTTTTTATCATATAAAGGCAGTGGTTAAGTGTCCCGAGTATGACCTAAGATTTGATCTAGTGGTGAGGTTCCAATTCTGGAGCTCTGGGGAGTGTTAAGTATCATCTAATTACTATTCTTTTACCGTCCAACCTTATTGCCCTAATGACAAGTCCCAACCTTTTTTATCCTATATATGCTAGAGGCGCGTGGTCTAATGGTTAGAGTCATAGGAAATGGACTCGTCGCCCCGAGTTCAATTCCTGGACGTAGCTGTTTGAATTCCACATGGTGCTAATACCCTTTAAAAGGATATGATTCCAATTCACCTTCCAGCTATGGGTAAATAGCAGGGCAGACTGGGTTCTTTAACCTTTGCTAGGTAACCAGTCTAGGAGAAGGAAAACTCTGAATTCAAACCTTTTAAACTCCGCTAAATAAATTGACCTTGTTTCACATCCTGCTCATGCGGAGGGGTTGGTAAATATATATGTATATGCTAGAAAGCGGTGGATGATGGTCTAATTGTCCTGGTTATGACGTTAAACTCAAGCAGAGGCTGGAATGCGAGGACCAAATGTAATTGTTGAAGAAAGAAGAGTAACAAGTGAGAGACCTCGTTTCATCTACCCTCTCTCTCTCTCTCTCTCTCTCTCTCTCTCTCTCTCTCTCTCTCTCTCTCTCTCTCTCTCTCTGTTTATATACCCGATGTGTTTATACATATATTTACCAACCCCTCTGCGCGATCAGATGGTGACACTAGGTCAATTTCTTAAGCGAAGTTTAACAGATTGAATTCCGAGTTTTCATTCTCCCAGACCGGTTGCCTAACCAAGGTTAAAGAGCCCAGTCTTCCCTACTGTTTACCCATAGCTGGAGGGAGAGTAGAATTCATGCCTTTCCCAAGAGTATTAGCGCTAAGTGAAATTATCAGGTCCAGGATTTGAACTCGGAGCGACGAGTCCATTTCCTATGACTTTAACCATTACACCACCCGATGTGTTATAAGGGTTATATAACTATATTACAACGAGGATTTCCATTGTGAGAACAAATACAGACCCTCATTTGCAAATTGCACTGGAAATGGGTTTATTCCTAAATAGCGTTTTATGTGTAACGGTACTCGAATAAAAAATATATTCACTGTGATATGCAGTTTTAGTTATGTTACAGTTTATAATCATCTCACCTGTCATATGATTGTTTTAATGTTTGGAATAAACTTTTTTTCCATTGTGATTAATATATATATATATATATATATATATATATATATATATATATGTGTGTGTGTGTGTGTGTGTGTGTGTGTATGTATACATATACACACACACACTCATATAAGTATCAGATATTTTAAAAATGAAACTATAATTTGCACCAATATTTAATTAATCAAAATATCATTTATAGTAATAAGTTGAATGTATTTTATCATCAGGATCTTACTTACATTAAAATACATGTAATTCTTCTGTTACCATAACAACAGTTTTTCTCATAACTATTCTGGTTGCTATATATATTATATATATATATATATATATATATATATATATATATATAACATGCCGCTTATACTCTTGAGAAATGTATGAATCCAAATTTCCCTCCAGCTATGGGTAAATAACAGGGCAGACTTGCTCTTTCATTATGGTTAGGTAACCAGTCTAGGAGAATAAAAAAAATCTGAATTCAAACTTGTTAAACCCCGCTTAAAAATTGACCTTGTGTAACATCCTGCTCGGGGTTGGTAAATAAATGAATATAACATGTGGAGGGTTTGGACTTTAGTGTCCATCTATGGGTCAAGTAGATACCTGATTAAAAATATCCGTATTCGATATCCACTGTATATGAATTAGTATGGACAGTGTTACATACGCCTATCGTTCAACGCTCTACAGCGCTTTCCATCAGAGATACCAAAGAAAATGAAAGGTGCACATGCAAAAAAACTTGGCAAAGAACAATACAACACAATATTATTTTAAAACACAACATTTAATTCCATGTTATAGTCTTTGGGAATCATAATACGACCGCCGACAGGCTAGAGTTTATAATGTCATTTTGGTGGAATTTCTTCTTCAAAATCAATTTAGAAAGGTTCATAATGAAAGGACTTATCTTTGTTTTATGGGTGATTTGTTTTCCGTGATAATGATTATTCCGGTATTAGTTCTTTATCTGGCATTTTCAATTGTGATAACTTTCTTCTTGGGAGACATTCTTCGTCTTCCCCCCCCCACGAGATGTTCACTGACCGGCCCTCTGGTATACACTGTTGAAACTGACAATAGGGATCGCTTTCCCTTCCTCCAAATCGTGACGTCACCTGTCTGATACGTTTTGCGTACGTGGGTAAAGCAACGAGTGTAGTATCAGTCGTTCGTTTCGTGTGCCTTCCTCTTCTTAGCTAGGCCGGCTAAGCGAAGTTTTAGGTCACATTCTGGGACTCCCCCCCTCTCTTCCGGCGCCGGCAGGTCTCTCAGAATATTCCAAAAGTTCTATCATTTGATGGAACGTAACAACAGGAATACATTAAAGAAATTATTTATGTTACATAGAAATACCTGATTTCATATAACTGTAAAATGAGTGTTTATATATCTATTTAAGGGACAGGGTTAGCTCAGTCGGTAGAGCGTTCGGCTAGAAACCAAAAGGTTCCTAGTTCGATACCGGTCCTCGCCAACTCAGCGTACGAGTAGCACAGGGATATGCGCGGTAAAGTGAGGAGCTGATGGTAGGTGTGGCACTCCACCTCAGACGCTAGAATAATCTCCTTGGTCTAGCGCAAGTGAAAAGGGGATAGACTCCTTCGCTGATTGGCTGGTACCGACTTTAGGCCGCCCCGACGTCTTTACTTTTATATATCTATTACTGATAGTGTCAGGTGGTTGAGCAGTCCATGACTTGCAATATTCCACTTTAGGCTTTTCTTGGGCTAGACGGGCAGTCGGAGAGGCCCCCTCCTATCAATCGACTGGTTACGTCAAGCCCTAGCACCTATATGATTGCCCCAACCCTATTGCCCTTATGGCAACCCCCAACCCTTTTTATTATATGGCTGCTAGAAGGCGGTGACTGAGTCTTCATGTCATGGGAATGACGTTAAACTCTATCTGATGGTGAGGTTCCAGTTCTGGATGTTTGGGGAATGTGGAGCACCCCTTGATCACCATTACACCCTGGTCCACTCTGACCCGGAGTGGTAGTACCTGTTAGGGTACCATCTATAGGTTGAATAGAAAAACATGAGTTTATAAACAAAATTGTATTATGCATTAAGAATGAATTCATTTCATAACTTTGTCGGCATTAAATGATCCACCGATGTTGATATGCCGTAAAACAAAACAAAACAAATACTGATAGTGTGCAGGTGATAATCCAATTCTATCATTGAGTCTTAAAAGTTTCCGTATTTCTAATTTGAAAATGATAAACTTCTAATTTTTTTTTAGTCTTGAAAAAATTCTATAAGATGTCAGATATGATAGAATCCTTATCAGGTAAATAGATTAATATTTGAGATTAATGTCGTCTTCACAGCTGGAGACAAGAGGCCAAAAAAGACTACGGAAGATTAGACATTTTCTTTTCTTTGTTTTTTTTTCTTTTTAAATTATTTAAAAGTTTGAGGAGTACAGTTGGCGAATGGGTAACACCACAGAAAACAGAATCAGAGAATGAAGTTCACATTTCAGTTCAGATAGTTAGAACACGCTGAATCACCTCACACGCACACACGCGCCACACACACACACGCGCACACACACACGCCGTGTAATGGTTAGCAAGATATATTAGCAAACCATTGTTAGTCAGTTCAATTATCTCTGGGCAACCCTTTCTTTCTGGCCTTGTGCCACATCTAAGCTAAGCATTGTAAATAACTATATATATATATATATATATTATTATTATTATTATTATTATTATTATAATTATAATGGAGATGGTGTGTTTGTCTGTCTGTAACCGAAACTATATAACTACACAAATCACAATTCCCTTAGTTATTTACGTAACATTTTCCATGATTTAATTTCTTTTTAAAACTTAGTTATTAATAAAATTGTATTACATTATCAATGCGGTTGACCATATCTACATACTAATAACGTGCAATTTTATTTATATATACAACAAAATAGAGGTTTACAGTGTGAACGGGAAGGCTAATTTACATATTGATTTTAAACATTTGATTTTAATATATATGTGCTTAGTATTATTGATTTCTAATTGTTTGGTTTATCTTAATGAATATGAGCAAAAATCTCTTCAATAAATCTTAAAAGAAATTTATTAACGAGAAGAATTAACTGTAATTTTATTCTTTACTTCCTATTTTAACTAAATAGTTAAATATGAAAATTTAGCAATGAAAGGCTGGAGTGATTGAAGAGTAAGTTTCACTTGTTCTGTTTTTTTTTACTATAGCCTCCTATGTTTCAAATAGTTTTATCTGCAATCTTATTTAGTTTCATTACTCTTTCTAATTTAATATAGTATTTTATTGCATGAAAACTTAAATACGTGCACCCGGAGGGTGTATATATTAGCTAATATATATATATATATATATATATATATATATATATATATATATATTATAAAGAAATAAGAAAAGACTTAGAGATCTTGCATTATAGACTATTTCAGGGAGCTTAGACAAAAATGTCTAATTCTCCCGACTCATCAGATGCGAATGATGAATTCTTTATTTTTAAGGCATTTAAATATTTATATATATATGTGGGGGGGGTAGAGATATGAGGAACAACAAGAACAAAACCCAGAACGCTGACAAATCCGAGTAACACTTATACCAACCAAATCTTGAGACCAACCCAATATTTTTACCGGTAAGTCATTCCTTTTACACACACACACACACACACACACATATATATATATATATATATATATATATATATATATATGTGTGTGTGTGTGTGTGTGTGTGTGTGTGTTAATAAGTTATTTTTGTGAAGGGTTTCCAAAATTATACAAGATATCAATAAAATATATGAAACCTTATATTTTAATCTGAAAACCTTAAGGCTGAAACCTTATATTTTAATCTTTTTAGATTTTACAAAAGTAAGTAAAGTCGCGTGCAAAATGAAGTATCTTATATAATAAAGCGGTGATGTCTAGACATGTAAAGTTTTTTTCCGTACTCATTAAATAAAATATGAAGCAATTTCCAATACTTTTTGAACATCTGTTTTAATGAAACACAAGATTGCACAAGTGCAACTCCCTCCAAACTCTTCAGGCCCAGCTCCATTGTTTTCTATAATGAGAATTATTTTCAAGAGTAAAATATGAACAGCAGAGAGACCCCTGTTGCCCTATGGTAAAGGAAATAAAACATTTCCTTAAAATGTCAACGGATAATTTTAAGCGTGTTAACAAAGAAATAAATAGATATAACACTTCCGAAACCGATCAGAATGGAGACAGTGTGTCTGACCATCCTTTACTCATGATTGAAGATTAGATCTAAAATTTTAAGGGCAGAATATGAACAGCAGAGAGATTTCTGTTGCTTTATGGTTAAGGAAATAAAACATTTCCTTAAAATGTCAACGGATAATTTTAAGCGTGTCAACAAAGAAATAAATAAATACAACACTTCCGAAACCGATCGGAATGGAGACAGTGTGGCTGACCATCCTTTGCTCATGATTGAAGATTATATCTAAGAATTTTTAGTAGATTCGTAAAAGTTGTGTGACCGATCATAAAAAGATGCATAGGTGGTCTGACCGGAAGAAGGAAAGTTTAAGTCGACGTAGGCATTCGGGCGGAAGCAGGATCAAGTAAAGTGAGGGGAATAGGATTGAACCAGGAATTTTTGTTAATCTGGGGACAGAGTTTGTTAGTCCGTCCTGTCTAGCAGTTCTATGCTACGATTGTGTACATATTCACTAACCCTCCGCACAAGGTCATTTTTAAGCGGGGTTTAACGGATTTGAATTCAGAGTTTTCCTTTAAATAAATAAATAAATAAATAATAATACGTGTCCCTTGTTTTTATTTGCTTTAAAAACCATAGATACATCGGTAATTCTTGGAGCGGCGAAAAACACGTCTGATACATCTGACCGTCAGCTTTCATCTCTCTCTCTCTCTCTCTCTCTCTCTCTCTCTCTCTCTCTCTTCTCTCTCTCTCTCTCTCTCTCTCTCTGTATATATATATATATATATATATATATATATATATATATATATATACTATAGTGTGGGATTGTCACTGTTTCAGCTTTTCCTAGACTGGTTGCCTAACCAGTTGGATGCATACTTTTCCCAAGGGTATTAGAGCTATTTAAAATGTAGACAGTCTCGAGTCGATGAGTCCATTTCCTACGATTCTTGCCATTACACACCGCGCCTCCAGGCTAGGATTGTGTAAGGCAACTTACACAGAATTTTACGGGACAGGAATATATGTTCCCATTCAAAGGTGGAACATTGCTATTGATAGATACGGTGACTTTGTGGCGTAGTAGGGATGTGATTCACAGAGGACCAACATAATTTTGATGTATGATATATGTTCCTGTGTTGTTAATTATACCTGTCCTAAACAAAATTGCATTACGTTTTGACTCACCTATGTGGAGAAGTAGGGATGTGATCTACAGAGGACCAACTTCATTTTTCTGTATGATACATGTTCCTTTGTTGGTAATTATACCTGTCCTAAACAAAATGCCATTACGTTTTGACTCACCTATGTGGAGAAGTAGGGATGTGATTGACAGAAGACCAGTTTCATTTTGATGTATGATATATGTTCCTATGTTGGTAATTATACCTGTCCTTAACAGGATGGCATTACCTTTTGACTCTCCTATGTGGAGAAGTAGGGATGTGATCTACATAGGACCAGCTTCATTTTAATGTATGATACATGTTCCTTTGTTGGTAATTATACCTGTCCTAAACAGGATGGCATTACCTTTTGACACACCAATGTGGAGAAGTAGGGATGTGATCTACAGAGGACCAACTTCATTTTGATGTATGATACATGTTCCTGTGTTGGTAATCATACCTGTCCTAAACAGGATGGCATTACCTTTTGACACACCTATGTGGAGAAGTAGGGATGTGATCCACAGAGGTCGAGCCTCATTTAGATGTATGATACATATTCCTGTGTTGGTAATTATAATGCTAAATAAAATGGCATTACTTTTTGACTCACCGTCGTAATATCAGTTCATAATGTTGGAGGTAAATAATTCTGGACTTCTCGCTTTTGAAAATATCTATAACTATAAATATAACAGATCAAAACTTCTTTAAAAAAAAACTCAAGAATTATTCTAAACGAAATATGTATAATTCTATAAAAAATTCAGTACGTACTTGCAAATATTCGCATTTCCTTAGAAAATATACAAATTATTCAGAAGGGTTGAATAATTTTGAGACAAACTGTATGTATAATAGTACAGAGAGAGAGAGAGAGAGAGAGAGAGAGAGAGAGAGAGAGAGAGAGAGAGAGAGAGAGAGAGAGTTTGGCATTTGCTTGAATTAAAAAGTCGTTGAAATTCAAAATATGTAGGGTTAGATTTTTGATAGGTAATGAGTTTTATTGGATCCCAGCTTCCTGCCAATGGGAAAACGCAAGTTGAATTTAGCTTATTCATGAGTTAAGCCGGAGACACCATATCTCTGGTTTAGAAGAAAATTAACTTTATATAAAACTAGCAGTGGCTACCTAGCATCGCCTGGGTAGAGGGGGGGAATGAAATAAAAGTTAGTCTCGCTGATCCATTATTACTTGTCATGAGTTGGATGCTCCATAAAATTCCCCATGTAAAAAAGCCCTGGTGGGACAGTAATTTATTTCACCTGGGCAAAGCAAATGACATCACATATAACAATATAGTAAGAAATTTTAATTCAATAATTTCAATTAAAAAAAAAAAGAAGATATAAATGAGGAGATAAATTCAATCAATCAATATTATATTTCAAAGCGAAAAAAAAGTCATAAAAAAATTAAAAAATAGCACGCTAATGACTTTCCCTTTTATTACTATTCAAATTTTAATTTCTAAATATCTTCCCAGATATAAATAAATTAGTCATTATCGTCTCTTCTTAACAAGGTGAGTTTAGCTTATTTAGCAGTTAAGCCGGAGACACCAAAGTATAGAGCTCGTCTTTTCTTAACTCCGGTCACGGTTGAGAAGTCTGGTTGAAAATAAAAAGTTGTAAGCACTTAAAATATAAGTTTTTGTGAACTAATGGCGAACTATAAAGTAATATAATTTCATAAAGTTGGGGGTAAATATGTTACATAATTATTAGATTCCTAATACTTATATACAGTAGTGTGGAACCCAAAATGGCTGTTATAAGTTGCAGCCCACGGCCTTGAAGGATTGAATGACAAGGATTGACCTCATCCTGAACCTTCCGGTGGATACCGTGAGAATCGGTGGAGAAGACCCTCTTCCAGTTCAGATTAGAATGAGATTTTTAGTCAGATCGGCCAAACCCACGACGGTGGTATTCGTGTTATGCCTGCGGCCGACTCAATCTGCGCAGGTAGTCTGGTGGGGATTACAGAATAAAATATGATCTAAGTTAAATCGAAGTATTGTGTTATTATCTAAAAACTACCAATGACACAGGGCTTCTGATAAAGAGAAATCCCCAATAGAAGACCAGACACGAAGTCCCCAAGACGAAGTCCAGACACTAGAAGAGACGCTAGAATAATATAAGTAAGAAAGTAAGGAAAAAGAGTATACAACAAATAATTTTGGACTTCCTGCTTCTGAAAATATTTATAACTATGAATATAACGGATCAAAACTTATTTTTTAAAACTTACGAATTATTCAAAACAAAATATGGATAATTCTATAGAAAATTCAGTACGTATTTTGAAATATTCGCATATTCTTAGAAAATAAACAAATTATTCAGCTGGGCTGAATAATTCTCATACCAACTGTATGTATAATTGGAAAGAGAGAGAGAAAGAGAGAGCGACTGAGAGAGAGAGAGAGAGAGAGAGAGAGAGAGAGAGAGAGAGAGAGAGAGAGTGTGTGTGTGTGTGTGTGTGTGTGGCATTTGCTTGAGAATGGTAGAACCGCTTCAAGGGGAATGGTACTGCTTCAAGGGGAATCTTGCAACAATTCTAACATGGACGCTGGCAATATATGTGATTATTCCAACGGGGGGAAAACGAGGATGACTTCTTGAGGAAAATCTTTAATTCATTTGATGACATTTTATTTTATGGACACTTTCACTTTCACATTCACTTTTACTTTTACTTTCAATTTAGTTGCGCTGTACATATGACTTTTAATATTCCCAAAATTTTACAAGTCAGACAACCTGCCTCTGTTACGATTCGTATCGGAATTTTTAGGCTGTAGGTGAGAAAAGTTTTACAGTAGAGATTCCTGATGGCAAGTTTGATTCGTGTTAAAGAATCCAATAATCCTTGTCCGTTCGTCTGTGTTAACGAATCCTATAATTCTTGTGCAATTGTCCGTGTTAAAGAATCCTATAATCCTTATCCGTTCGTCCGTGCATCCCACGCGTCATTCAGCGACAATTCACCAATGCTTTTAAATAGTAAACCAGCCATATATTAGAAAGCCTAATTAAATTGAATATATAAAAAAAAACAATTATTGTTATTTTTACTTTATTCTAAGTGATATCAATATAAAATTCTACATCCGGATTGCTTTTGAGAATAGAACAATATCATTAGAAATCAATTAATAATGGATATTCGGTCTCTATTTGTCTGTAACTAAAACTACGTCACTGCTCCCGTCACATCACTCCAAATCGTCAATACATATAAAAAAAACTTGAAGTTGAATTAATCTGAATTGAAGGGTGAGACACTTGATTTTATTAGAAAGAAAGCATTTTTTTTACATTTTGACAGGAAAGCTATGTTTTTTTTTAAAGGGGTTAAAATATTTACATTTACATGCCGAAAAAAAGACTGGAGTTGGTAAAATATTGCATTAACTTTTCGGAAAAAACGTCTTAAGTGCAGATTTTTTTTCAGCAGGCACCGAATCAGATCGGTGACTTCGTTCGTAGGTGGGAGGATTTTATCGCCGCCTAGACCACGAATAGCGCCGTATAAACCCCGCCAAAATTTTACATCACTCAAAAAAATAAAGGCGGTTTTGAAATGAAAAAAAAACTGATGCGTTTCAAAATTCTTTCATTGATAAACCAACATTGAAAATTTCATTAAAATCGGATAATTCCCAGATTTTTGTTAATTTCTAATCAATGTGTTTTGTAAAATAGGGATTTACCATTTTTGAGTATATAACATCTGGTTATAGAAAGAAAAAAAGAAAGAAAGAAAGAAAGAAAGGTTTGGTAATTCTATTAAAGCTATGTTTATGTCTATAATTAAAAAAATATAAGATTTCAGAGATCTGTGGCAAAAAAATCCTGCCACGCACTGCTCACGTCACATTACTCCAAATCGTCAATACATATAAAAAAAGAACTTGAAGTTGAATTAATCTGAATTTAAGTGAGAGACACTTGATTTTATTAGAAAGAAAGCATTTTTTTAATTTTTACAGGAAACCTATGTTTTTTTTAAAAGGGGGTTAAAATATTTACATTTACATGCCGAAAAAAAGTTTCGGAAAAAACGCCTTAAGTGCTGATTTTTTTTCAGCAGGCACCGCATCAGATCAGCGACTTCGTTCGTAGGTGGGAGGATTTTATCACCACCTAGACCACGAATAGCGCCGTATAAGCCCCGCCAAAATGTTACATCACTCAAAAGAATAAAGGCAGTTTTGAAATGAAAAAAAAATGATGCTTTTAAAAATTCTTTCATTGATAAACCAACATTGAAAGTTTCATTAGAATCGGATAATTCCCAGATTTTTGTTAATTTCTAATCAATGTGTTTTGTAAAATAGGGATTTACCATTTTTGAGTATATAACATCTGGTTATAGAAAGAAAAAAAAGAAAGAAAGAAAGAAAGAAAGATATGTTTAGTAATTCTATTAATGTTGCATACTGGCATCAAATTCTATATGTTATATAGCGGCCTTCTTCGCTACTCTAAATCGTGTACGTTAGTACTGGGGTTTTCACTGTACCCAAAGCGATGTATGTTAGTAGTCGCCTAATGAAATCTACAACACATGCTGTATAGTAGGAGGTGACTTTATTTCACTTCTCGGCTGTGGGTGGCGAGTATGACAATAGGAATCCCCAAGGGTTGACGATGACTTCTACTACTGTTGGGATCTGGCGATGTTGAAGTAAAGGGGTGGCTGGTGGCGTCTCACCGCCCTCGGCCGCGACGGACCGTGAGCGTCGGTCACTCAGTTCGCCGTCCGCTCTCTCCTGTCTGACTGTCTAACTGACCCTGTGGTCTCGACCCTCTGGCTTTTGTATTGACGACACGCCTACGCATCTTTACCTTTTGATCTGATAACGGACCTTGGTTATATCTTTCTTTATCCTCTCCCTGCTCCCTTGACCGGAAACCCTCTCTTCCGTTTTTTAACTTCTTTTCGCTTTTACCGAGAAAAAAGTCCTTTGTCATTTTTTTCGTCTTTTCTTTGTTTAATTTAACCAGAAATTCCTATTTTCGTTTGTACAATATACAACATTAAAGCTATGTTTATGTCTATTATTTAAAAAAATATATGATTTCAGAGATCTGTGGCAAAAAATCCTTTCACGCACCTTTGAACGTCGATAAAATCGAGATAAAACTTAAAATAAAAAAATTTACACTAAAATTAAAATATTGCTCAATTTTGATAAAATTTTGTAAGTATGTAAAGTCGTCGGGGGGGGGCCTAAAGTCGGTATCAGCCAGACAGCGAGGGAGTCAATCCCCTTTTCACTTGCGCTAGACCAAGGAGATCATTTTAGAATCTGAGGTGGAGCGCCACACCTAGCATCAGCTCTTCACTTTACCGCATAGATCCCTGTGCTACGCTGAGTTGGCGAGGGCCGGTACCGAACCACGAACCTTGTGGTTT
>CM042171.1:42260055-42290727 GCA_023376005.1 Doryteuthis pealeii | reverse complement strand
AAAGAGAGAGATGCGTATCGTCAATACAAAAAACAGCAGGTCGACAACCACAAGCTTGGCAGTTAGAGTCAGGAGGAGGACAGTGTGACGAACGCAGTGACCGACTCACCGTCACAGCCGAATCGGCTGTGGAACCGTCCACGTTAGTCTACCTCGCGCTCCCAACGCTATTCATCCCAGCCAGTAGTCCCATTGTCAACGCTCGCCACTCGCACCGCATCAACGAGGGAATTAAATAACAAGTCAATCTCCTACTACATAGACGCATGCCTTGTGATTTTCATATAAGCGACCACGTGGTGTAATGGTTAGCAAGCTCGCTTCGCACAACCATTGGTTCAAGTGAGTTTCGATTGCTCATTGGGAGCCCATACTTCTGGTCTGGTGCCATATCTAAGCTAAGCTTAGGTAATAACTATAAGCGACCACTACAGATATCGTCTAGGGTCGGGGCCGATACCCGCTACGATACGTACGCGATTTAGTAACGTGAAGAAGAAGCCGCTATATAATATATATAAGATTTAGTGCCAGCGAAGAAGGCGCTATGCAACAAAAATAATAATAATTAAATGATACTCCAGAGCTCCAGAATTGGAACCTCACCACTAGATCAAATCTTAGGTCATACTCTGGACACTTAACCACTGCCTTGATATGATAAAAACGGTAGGAGATACGCCATGAGACCAATACGGTCGGGACAATAATATAGATTCTTAGGCTTGACGTAACCGGTCGTTTGATCGGAGGAAGCCTCTCCGACCGCCCATCTAGAGGTCGAAATGGTGCAGCCATACAGTAGCACAGATACATTTATCGCTTGGAATAATTGTCGCTTTAGCTGCTCAGTGAGATTGGATTTCCATATGACTGATAATCTATTTATAGCAGACCATGCCTTTTCCTAAGCGTGCATTAACATTCTAGGTATAAATCTACATAAAATTTACATTGTGTGTGTTTTTTGTTATTTCAACAAGCATTCGAAGCAAACAGGTGCAGTTTGAAATCAAAGGAAAACAGCTTTTTTGCTTGCAAGTAACAGTCGACACGTTAAACTAATTCTAAAATAAAAATAAAAATAAAAAAATAAAAGTTATATTAACCGATTTCATTAATTTCGGTTTTCTTTTTTTTTTTTTTTTTTTTTTTTTGAATGGAGAAAAAATTATGTTGCAAGTTTGAGTGCGTTTAATTTTAATTTCTTTTTTTTTCTTCTTTTTAAAAAAAAGTATTGTTTGTCAGGTGCGTGTCTGGTTTGAAAAAATCTGTCTTTTATGGTGAGTTTTCCGTTACAGTTAAAATTGTGTAAGAGTCTTTTAAAACCGTATAAATTTTTTTAAAAATCTAGGTGGTGTAGTAATATCGATATTACAGACAATAAATGATGATGATGATGATGATGATGATGATTAGAAAAAAGAAGAAAGAAGAAAAGAAGGAAAAAAGAAAAAAATAGACAAAAAGAAGAAAAAGAAAAAAATGAGAAAACGAAGAAGAAAAGAGAAAATGAAGATAAAGAAAAGAAAGAGAAAAAGAAGAATATTAATGTAAATGAAAAAGAAGAAGAAAAGGATACATAAAATAAAGAAGATTAATGAAGAAGAAGAAGAAGAAGAAGAAGAATAAGAAGAAGAAGAAGAAGATTATTATATTATATATATATATATATTATATATATATATATATATTGTGTATTTGTGTCAGCAAGTTATCATTTAGGCACGTATTGTTAAAGACCGTGGAGTATTGATGAGGTTCCAGTTTTGTAAGTTTCAGGAATGTGGAGCACCTCTTCATCACCATTGCTCCCTGGTCCACTCTGCCCCGGAGTGGTATTATCTGTTAGGGCCCCATTTATGGGTTAGATAGAAACATGTATCCATAAAAAAATTATTTATATAAAACTTTTATCGGCATTAAATGTCCCACTGAGTTTGATATGCCGTAAAACAAAACAAACCAAACCAAGGATCTCTTCACTTAGGGACAGAAGGGATCTCCAATGTAAAGCGCCCTCACTTGAAGCTTAAAATGGCCACACAAGGGTGTTTGTCGGGTGCTTGAAGGGATTAATGACATTTCAGTTCATTTCGGTATGGAAAGTTGATTTTGGATACGAGAATAAATCTTTATTTTTAAAACCTCTAAACCAATCTCTGCATGATGTTTTTGACTGAGCATGGTCACCATTGTTGCATAGCGCTTCTTCGCTACTCTGAATCGTATACGTTGCTGGTATACAGCAGAGATCGTTTCTAACCCCTAGACGATGTATCTAGTGGTCGCTTAAATGAAATCACAAGGCATGCTCTATGTAGTAGGAGATTTGACTTTATTTCTCTCACCTCGGCTGTACGTGGTGTGTGTGGGTGACGGCGTTGACAATGGGAACTACTACTGCTGGGATCTCAGGTACAGAGGGGAGAATGAACCTCACTGCCCGCTGGCAGCGATGGTGCGTGACTGCGGTCAAGTACGTTCTCGTCGGCTGTCTCTCTCCTTGACTGCCCCTGGCTGACTGACGACCGCTTAAGTATTGACGACCGCCCCTGCATTTTAATCTTTCTCTTTGTCCCTCAACCGGAAGTCCTTACTTCCCTTTCCACTCTCTTTGTTCAATTTTCCGCTTTGTACAGAGGAAGTCTTTTGTTATACTAGACTTTCTGTCTACCTTATCCATTGACTTCCCAGTTCAATTTTTCCTAGTCTTTTCGTACTTCCCGCGCAAAACAAATGCGACTATCACCAAACCATAACAACCATAAGTTTCAACAAGAATTATGAGTGCTTCAGCTGCAGATTTCTTTTCAATAAAGTAAAGTAAAAAAAAAAGTAAAATCGTCGGGGCGGCCTTAAATCGGTATCAGCCAATCAGCGAGTGAGTCTATTCCCTTTTCAATAGTGCTAAACCAAGGAGATTGTTTTTTGGTGTCTGAGTTGGAGCGCCACACCTACCATCAGCTTCTTACTTTACCACACATACCCCTATGCTACTTATACGCCGAATTGGCGAGGGCCGGTATCGAACTAGGAACCTTGTGGTTTCTAACCGAACGCTCTACCGACTGAGATAACCCGACCCCTTCAATAAAGTAGTGCAGTAAAATTTACAATCTTGGGCACAAAATCCGACATTCTTAACGCTATGAAAAACAAAGTTGTTTACACTTTGATGAAATGACATTTATTATCATATGAAACTACATATACGCAGTTCCGGGAACACCATCAGTTGCAAAATAGAGAGAACTTATTCAAGGTCTCAATAATATTTCATTAGATCAAAGTAGATTATTGAAACATTGTATTGGCATTTCAGTCTCGGAAGACTATAATGTAGTTTTTGTGCACCTGAAGTTACAGCGCCTCCTGTGACTGTGAAGGCCGATGTTTGAAAAACATTCTCGACCACAGATCTCGCATTTGAAGGCTGTCCCTGAAGATGTTGATGTGCCGGTGCTTTGCTTTGCTGCTTTCTTCTGGACCTTTTTTTGCTACTAAGAAAAATACAGAAGAAAAATATAGAAGAAGAAGAAGAAGAATGCAGAAGAAAAAGTACAACAAATAAAGGCTTTTAACTCATTGACTTCTAAATGTTCCCCTCGGCAATACCAAAATATTTTTGTTAATATAGGTTTAAAAAAAAAAGAAAAAAATGAAAGGGTATTAGTTCCTTAACTGCGTCTCCGTCTTTGACACATCTAATCCTGGTTTTAAAAAAACAACAATTTTTATTAGGTTCAACGAAGAAGAACAAGAAGAACAAGAACAAGAACAACAAGAACAACAAGAACAAGAACAACAAGAACAAGAACAAGAAGAAAATACAATAAATAAATGATTTTAACTCTTTGTCTTCTAAATTTCCCCCACGGTGCCGATGCTTTGCTGCCGCTTTCTTCTGGACCTCTTAGCTTCATGATGTTGCGTCAGGGTGACTTCAGACATGAACGGTCCTCTAAGGAGAGCTTGCCGCCACCGAGGGCGGTCCTGAGCCAAATTTTCCCAGCTGGAAGGGGCAATGCCAAAGCACCTGAGATCATTCTTGCAGACATCCTTGAATCGCAGCAGGGTGCGACCAATCTGTCTTTTACCAGACGTAAGCTCTGCATAGAGAATGTCTTTCAGGATTCGTCCATCATCCATCCGACGTACATGACCCAACCATCGGAGACGACGTTACCTCAGTAGAGAAAAACAAGCTGGGGAGTTGAGCTCTCTCTAGAACTGCTGTGTTAGTGATCCTGTCCCTCGAGGTTATGCCCTGTATACGTCTAAGGCAGTGAAGGTAGAAGTCATTTAGCCGCCGCTCTTGGTGGGAGTATAAGGTCCATGATTCACTTTCATACATGAAGGTGCTGATAACACATGCCCTATACTATCCTTTGTACGGATAGTGAGCTTACTGTTGTTCCACACTCTTGCTGTGAGCTTCCAAAAGTTCAGACAACTTTTCTGACCCGGCAAGTGAGTTCAGTATCAAGTGACATGTTATCGGTGATGGTGGACCCAAGGTAGGTGGAAGTGTTTACGATGTCCAGGGTGTAGTTGTTGATGGTGACGGAGGGAGGATTTACAGTTCCCTGACCTATCGAAAATAGCGAGAACTTATTCAAGATCCTAATAATATTTCATTAGATCAACGTAGATTATTAAAACATAGATACACCAAAAGTACTATTAAGAAAGCAAAAATAACCTTACATTCGTAAGTCAAGGTGATACTGAATTGCAAAACTTTTGATTGGCCTGGTATATTAAACGTATCCTATTATCGAATTGTCTATGTAAATATACACGAAGGAATGTTTATTTGAAAAAGAAAAACAGTTGTTAGCTAAAATTAGCCACGTTCGAAGCTGGTTAATGCCTCTAAGGTTTTGTATGTTCGTTTTTTTGACTTCTCGAATTTTATATTCAGACGAAAATAGAAGTATCGCATAATTTTGTTTAGCTGAGACAAACAACTTGTTTATTTTTCTCTGTCAGACAAGTTGATGTCTTTAAACACAAATAAATAACACTTGATGCAATATATATCTTTACAAAGTTTACTTACACTGTGGAACACAAGTTTCGTTGAGTTGCATCTGACACTTGTTTTTTGTCTATTTTTTAACCTCTGGATCCAAGAATGACCCCAGTTTTTGGGTTTTTTTGTTTTGTTTTTTTATAGCAGATCAAGTTTTTTGAGCTACGGAATACCCTCGATTTTTCTAAAAAAAAAAAAAAAAAATACTGCAGCAAATAAATGTGTGCTTATTTTATGGAATGTTTTAAAACATGGAAAATTCGGTATCAGAATTTTTTTTTTAGCTAGATCAGACACTTGTTTTTGAATTTTGGACTCGTTGGTTTGGATCTGACACTTATTTTTGACTATATTTTTTACCTCTGAATTTAATAATGACCCCAGATTTTCTATAGCAGTTTTTGAGCTACGGATTACCCTCAATTTTTCTTAAAAACCATAGAAATACAACAGCAATCAAATTTTAGCTTATTTTATGGAATGTTTTAAATATGTATATATAATGGGAAACTGGGCATCGGATTCTTTTTATTTAGATCTGAAACTTGAATTTTGGACTCGTTGGGTTGGATCTGACACCTGTTCTTGACTATTTTTTTTTTTACCTCTGAATTCAAAAATGACCCCAGATTTTCAATACCACATCAAATTTTTGATCAAGCGAATACCCTCGATTTTTCTTAAAAACAATAGAAATACAGCAGCAAACAAGTTTGTGCTTATTTTATGTAATGTTTTAAATATTTATATATAAATAGAAGCGGATACCCGACGTCGCCTGGGTAGAGGGGGAGGGTACATTTTCGCTTATTATTAAATCGCGAGTTGGATCCTTGCAGATTATATTAAAAATAAATTTGCATGTGTAATGATATTTTTCCTTTTTTAATGATGGTAGTATGTTAATACTTATCGATTTAGACAAAGTTTGACGTTAAAATAATAGATTTAATTAATTTTAATTCGTTTTTAAAAACCTAGCAGCCGACAAAAAATGGGTATCTCTAGTATAAACCTAACATTTCGGCCGCTGTTGTGTTTTATATATATACCACAATAAAAATGAGTTTTTTTCTTCTTCAAAATACTCAACACAGAAAGTTTGTTGAATCTAGTATTATTTCTAATTATACATACTAGCAAATATATGCACCCTCCGGGTGTAAGTATTTAAGTTTTAATGTAATGAAATATCGTATTAAATTAGAGGCAGACAAAAAGATATGTAACAGAGTGGGGGTATAATAGAAAAATAGAAATGAAACTTACTCTTCCATCACTGCCGTCTTTCATTGCTGAATTTTACTTATTTAACTATTTAGTTAAATTAGGGAATAAAGAATAAAATGACAGTTATTTTTTCTTGTTAATGGATTTCATTTAAGATTCATTGAAGAGATTTTTGCTTATATTCATTAAAATAAAACCAAACAGTTAGAAATCAATAATACTAAGCACATATTTAATAAAATCACATTTTTAATATCAATATGCAAATTAGCCTTCCCATTCATACTGCAAACCGCTATTTTTTGTATATATAAATACCATTGCATGTTATTCGTATGTTGATATGGTCAACAGTGGCTTCGGCCTCTGGACCATTGATATAATTAACGGCGTCGATCCCAGGGGGCCATCCCCCAGGCAACACCTGCCCCCCTCGATTTAAAGGGGCAGGGCTGGGTTTATTGCCCAGTGCCTGAGGCGCCCCCCTTGAGGGGGAATGCCGACGGGATCGACGCAATTTTTCACCTGCCACTCCATGAGCTTCGGCTTGTGGGTGGTCCCACGTTAATAGGGACTTTGTGCCTGACCCGTACAAGTGGGGTACGCGGTAAATACTATGTAGATATGGACAACACTAATAATAAGTTGAAGCAATTTTATTAATAATTGAGGTTTAAATATGAATAAAATCATGGAGAATGTGATGTAAATAACTATGCTAATTGTGACTCGATTAGTAATATAGTTTCGGTTACAGACAGAAAAACACACAATCTCCATTATAATAAGATATCAAATAAAGACCGGTTTCTTTTAAAACTTATCTCCATACTCAGGTTAATTAATTCTGAATAGTTAAAACATCTGTAAATGCTAAAGGGTTAGAGCGACACCTAGTGTTAATCATCAAGAAGAAGAAGAAGAAAAAAAAAACGTAATTTCTGAGGAACAATGTATACACGTGTTCTTTATACGATTTTATAAGTTACAATTAAATATGTACACGGGAGGTAGAAGAAAATAGTGCGTAAAGTTTATTCCGGTTGCACACAGGTCACGAGATGCGCCGCGGCGTAGTGATATCAAGTAGGTTAGTCTTGGGGTTCACAGCCACATCACGATATAACCAAATAATTACTTCAGTTTAATTTCGTGAGTCTTTCTAATTTAATATATGTCGGAATATTTTGTGATATAGTTATTTACTAAGCTTAGATGTGGCACAAGGCCAGAAGTATCGGGCGCCCAATGAGAATCGAACTCACTAACAATGGTTTGCGAAGCAAGCTTGCTAACCATTACACCACGTGAGGTGCCCTAATATTTTGTGATATAGTTATTTACTAAGGTTAGCTTAGATGTGGCACAAGGCCAGAAGTATGGGGCACCCAGTGAGGATCGAACTCACTAACAATGGTCTGCTAATCTCGCTTGCTAACCATTACACCAAATGAGGTGCCCATTATGTTGGGATATAGTTATTTACTAAGCTTAGCTTAGATGTGGCACAAGGCCAGGAGTATGGGGCACCCAGTGAGAATCGAACTCACTAACAATGGTTTGCGAGTCTAGCTTGCTAACCATTACACCAAATAAGGTGCCCAATATGTTGTGATATAGTTATTTACTAAGCTTAGCTTAGATGTGGCACAAGGCCCGAAATATAGGGCACCCAGTGAGAATTGAACTCACTAACAATGGTCTGCAAATCTAGATTGCTAACCATTACACCACATGAGACGCCCAATATTTTGTGATATAGTTATTTACTAAGCTGAGCTTAGATGTGGCACAAGGCCCGAAATATAGGGCACCCAGTGAGAATTGAACTCACTAACAATGGTCTGCAAATCTAGATTGCTAACCATTACACCACATGAGACGCCCAATATTTTGTGATATAGTTATTTACTAAGCTGAGCTTAGATGTGGCACAAGGCCCGAAATATAGGGCACCCAGTGAGAATTGAACTCACTAACAATGGTCTGCAAATCTAGATTGACAACCATTACACCACATGAGACGCCTAATATTTTGTGATATAAGGTGTTCTCTAATTCTTCACCTAGATTTATAGACTAGCCGAGGTCACGTGAGTTAATCTTGCAGCCAATGACTAGCAATACTACCGGCCTGATTGAATACTTAAACCCCCCACACACACACACACATTGGTAATAATTACAAATACGCTCACTGAAGACGGACATAGGATTACCGGACCTTTATCAATACTCAGGGAGGACTTATACGATTACCAGAGTAACCAAAGTATTCATTATCGAAGGACTCTTTACCAACAACTGAGAACAATTTACCAGAGTAACCAAAGGATTCATTATCGAAGGACTCTTTACCACTAACTGAGAACTCTTTACCAGAGTAACCAAAGGATTCATTATCGAAGGACTCTTTACCACTAACTGAGAACACTTTACCAGAGTAACCAACGGATTCATTATCGAAGGACTATATACCAAGAACTGAGAACTCTTTACCAGAGTAACCAAAGGATTCATTATCGAAGGACTATATACCAAGAACTGAGAACTCTTTACCAGAGTAACCAAAGGATTCATTATCGAAGGGGCTATTTATCAAATATCTAATTCCACTGGATAATCGCTTCTGCTTTCAGGGCAAAGAATGGCCCTTAAAAACGTAACAATGTATTTGATTAAAACTTAAATACTTACGACCTGACGGCGCATATTATTTCTAGTATAAACAAAAATGTTTCAAACGAGAATGAGTTTCTGGACTGTCCTGTGATACCCTATGAGGCACCCAATGGACAATTGTTTGTCTCCCTTCAATAGCATATTTTGTAATGGGCAGTTCTATCTTTCTAGCTGTTGTTAAAACTTGCCAATTCATGAATTACAAGTATTTTTCACTTTGTTATTTTTATCACATTTTAGCAGATAGGTTCTTTTAATCATTTTCATGTAATTTGGACTAATAATTCTAGAGTATTGTCCAATTTGCATGCGTTTCTCTTCATCGAATTCTCATTCATTTGATATTCCAGACTAGACTACGTACTCCGAACATCATTAGATACCATAAAAGAAAAAGCTTTCACATTGAAAAGGGCAAGAAGCAGGCGATATCCCGCACAATCACAGATGCGGACTATGCCGATGACCTTGCACTTCTTGCAGATACACCGGCACAGGCTGAAACACTGCTACATAGCCTAGAGGAGGCAGCAACTAATATAGGCCTCTATGTGAACTCCGGTAAAACAGAGTTCATGAGCTTCCAAAATAAAGGAAACATCTCCACACTCAATGGCAAGCATCTTAAGCCAGTGGAACAATTCACCTTCCTGGGTGGTAATATCTCCTCCACAGAGAGCGATGTTAATACGCGGATAGCAAAGGCATGGTCGGCCACAAATAGATTTTCGGTCATATGGAGGTCCGATCTCCCTAACAGGTTGAAGCGACAGTTCTTCCAGGCTGTGGTTGTGTCGGTGCTGTTATATGGCTGCACCACCTGGACCCTAACTAAATGTCTTGAGAATAAGCTAGATGGGAGCTGCACAAGGATGCTGCGAGCAGTGTTGAACAAGTCATGGAAACAGCACCCCACAAGGAAACAGCTATACGGTCACCTGCCCCCCCCCATCTCACAAACTATCCGAGTGAGACGGACAAGGCATGCAGGACACTGCTGGAGAAGTAAGGGTGAACTCATAAGCGACGTTCTTCTGTGGAAGCCAACACATGGTCATGCAAGTGTGTGGTGCCCAGCAAGGACCTACATTGACCAGTTATGTGAAGATGCTGGCTGTTCCGGAGAGGAGCTTCCAGGTGCAATGAATGATAGGGAGGGTTGGCGTAAGATTGTTGTCGATACCCGTGCTACATGCGCGACATGATGATCTATTAAGTTTAACATATTGTTTATTTTAGTAACTTTAGAAACTTTTAAGCAGATGTTTGCATTTGAAAAACTGTATCTCTGATACTAAAAAGATAATTTGCTGTAGACGCCACAGTAGAACATGATACTTCCTGATGAAAATGTGAATTTGAATAAAGACTATAGTTAACCATTATACTGAGCATTCAGCTGCTCTTGATTTCATGTTCAAGAAAGTGGGTTAATATTTATTGTCTCGTTTGAAAGATTTTGCCCAAAATGAATATAGCAGATCTTATTATAATGGAGATTGTGTGTTTTTCTGTCTGTAACCGAAACTATATTACTACTCAAGTCACAATTCCCTTAGTTATTGATATCACATTTTCCATGATTTTATTTTTATTTAAACCTCAATTATTAATAAAATTGTTTTACATTATTAATACTGTTGGTAATATCTACATACTAATAACATACAATTGTATTTATATATACAACAAAATAGCAGTTTACAGTGTTAATGGGAAGGCTAATTTGCATATTGATATTAAAAAACTGATTTTAATAAATATGTGCTTATTATTACTGATTTCTAATTGTTTGGTTTTATCTTAATGAATATTATCTAAAATCTCAGGTATAAATTTTAAAATAAATCCATTAACAAGAAAAAATAACAGTAATTTTATTCTTTACTTCCTATTTTAACTAAATAGTTAAATTAGGAAAATTTACCAATGAACGAGGGGAGTAATGCAAAATGATGGAAGAGTTACTTTCAAAGTTGTTCTATTTTTCAATCATACCCCCTCTGTTCCAAAGTTTTTATCTGCATTCTTATTTAGTTTCATTAGCCTTTCTAATTTAATATGATATTTTATTATATTAAAACTTGAATACTTGCACCCGGAGGGTGCATATATTTGCTAGTATATATAAAAGATATAAGATGCATCTACAAAACAAGACATACCTACAAAGTATATTTGTCATAAAGCAAAATTTGTCTACTAACTTTTGTCTTGCACTCTAACAAGTCATTTAATAACAAAAATATTTACCTACAAACTTATTCACCTACAAATCATATATAGTTTATATAGTTGGCAACCTTCCGTCTTTTTTAGACGATGGCGTAGTTTTATTTTATTTTTTATCTACAGCTACGTGAGTGGCTGAACAGACCGATCCTTGAATGGCAGTCTCTGGTGCAGTGGGTGCAAACAAAAGGTGATGTTTTCTGTAGGTGTTGGGGATGCTGTTTTTCCTTTCTTTTTGCTCTCTTTTCTGTGGCAGCCTTTATCCTTTCTTTTTCACTACTTTTTGTTCCTTGTTTGACGAGGAGGCGCCAGGTCGCACGGTCTTCTGCACAGGCCTCCCATGTGTTTATGTCTATGTGGCATGCCTTCATGTCTCTCTTGCAGACATCTTTGAAGCGTAAATCATATATATCTCTATATAAAACGGAAGAATTATCGCTGCTGTAGTTGTATTAGTGCTGCTGTATGGCTGCACAACTTGTACCCTAACGAGACGCCTTGAGAATAAGCTAGATGGGAGCTGCGCAAGAATGCTACGTACGGTCTTGAAGAAGTCGTGGAAACAGCACCCCACAAGGAAGCACCACGTACGGCCACCTGCCTTCATCTCACAAACCATCCGAGTGAGACGGAAAAGGCATGCTGGATACTGCTGGAGGAGCAAGAACGAACTTATAAGCGACGTTCTCATGTGGAAGCCAACTCATGGACATGCTAGTGTGGGCCGTCCCTGCAAGGACCTACATTGACCAACTCTGCAAGGATACTGGATGCTGCGCGGAGGACCCCTAAGGGCGATGAGTGATAGAGAGGGCTGGCGAGAGATTGCCATGGATATCCGTGCTAATTGCGCGACATTATGATAATGATGATGTTTGATATAAAACGGTGAGGCTGTCTATGGAGGACAGACAAACAAACTTTTCTCGGTTTTTGATATAAATATCTTACTAATGTTTCTTCCATTTGAATTTCACTCTTTCCGCAATTGATTTTGTGCCGTATTAAGCTAACCTATAATTCATATGCATCGTTATTTTCACAGTTCACGTGTAATCTCTACTGCAAACTGCATTGCTGAAATAGACCGTTCCTTAAATAAAGTATTTATTTGCAGGTAATCCTTTTTGTGGCGCGCTGAGAGATGATCCCCCACCCATCAGGGGGTAGAGTCTCTTTGCCCTCCTTCACTACCAAGACGGCGTTTTATGAACTCTTCTCTCTCTCTCTCTCTCTCTCTCTCTTTCTCTTTCTCTCTTGCACTTGCTTTCGTTCTATCTTTCTCTCTCTTTCTATCTGTCTGTATCTCTCTCTCTCTCTCTCTCTCTCTCATTCTATCACTCTCTTTCTGACCCCCCTCTCTCTCTGTCTCTCTGTCTCTTTTACTCTCTTTCTCTCTCTGTTTCTCTCGCACTTGCTTTCGTTCTCTCTCTCTCTTTTTTATCTGTCTGTTTGTATGTCTCTCTCTCTCTCTCTCTCTCTCTCTCTCTCTCATTCTATCACTCTCTTTCTGACCCCCCCTCTCCTCTCTTCTCTCTCTCTCTCTCTCTCTGTCACTGGGCTCACTCTCTCGGTCTCTCTCTCTGTCTCTCTCTGTCACTGGGCTCACTCTCTCGGTCTCTCTCTCTGTCTCTCTCTCCCTTCTCTCTCTCTCTTTTTCAACTCCCCCTCCCCTTCTCTCTCTCTCTCCTTCTCTCTCTGTCTAACTCACACTCGCTCACTCTTTCGCTCTGTCTGTCTGTCTGTCTGTCTCTCTAACTCACACTTGCTCACTCTTTCGTGCTCTGTCTCTCGCTCTGTCTGTCTGTCTGTCTGTCTGTCTCTCTCTCTCTCTTTCTCTCCCCCTCTCTCTCTCTCTCTCTTTCACTCACACTCGTTCACTCTTCATTCTCTCTTTCTCTCACACTCTCTCTCTCTCTCTCTCTCTCTCTCTCTCTCTCTCTGTGTTTCTGTCTGTCTGTCTATCTGTCTGTCTTTCTTCCCCCCCCTCTCTCTCTCTTCCCCCTCTCTATCTATCTATCTCGTGCAAGAAGCAACCAATGCAATCTATTTACAGCCGAACATTCATATCCATAACATTCATCAACCTGTAATAGTTACACGCTATTGTCTAGAGCCTTCCCCCCCATCGACGCGCACTGTGTTTGCTAGATGACATTTTTATCGACTTTTATGACTTGAAATAAAAGATGATTATTTTTAGAAGAATTCATTCGTAGTCGGCTCCAGGCAAACCAAAAATCGACCTTCAACTTCTTGTTTCTGCTGCGTCTGGGTGAAATAGCTTTTTCTCTAGATAAGGGGGGGGCGGGGCACGTGGGGGGAAAAAAACAACAGTTGGGCGAGTTCCCATCACTACCAACAACCACCGGCACATCCTCCCCCGCCATTGTTTTTCGGATAATTTAGGGGGAAAAAAACCCGAATACTAAGATAAAAATCAAATAACCTGATTGGTCAATCCAAGCATGTCATTATAGAAGTAATTTATTTGCGAACAGGGTTACTCAGTGCAGAAATAAAAAAATATAAAAATAAAAATAAATAAATAAATAAAAAACAAAAAAAACAACTGCAAACCATGAGAAACGACTTCAGGGAGAATTAGTCATTTCATAGAATGAGTGGTTATTTCCTAGTTGAGTAACATGAGTGACCCAGAAAAAACAGAACCCAAATTATTTATTTATTTATTTTCCCATTAAACTAACACTAAAGCCCAACCCTAACCTTAACACTAAACCTAAACCGTAAACCCTAACCTTAACCCTTGTTGGACTTAAACTTTAAAAAAATTAAATCAACAGTTTTATTACAAAATGCGTTGATTCTGTTTTTTCTGGGTCACCCTGTAATATAAGGTTTAGTTTATTGGGAAAATAAATAATTTGGGTTCTGTTTCTTCTGGATCACCCTGTAATATCATGTTACTCAACTAGGGGGGTAGGGTTAGGGTTTAAGGTTAGGGTTTAGGGTTAGGGTTTAGGGTTAGTTTAATGGAAAATAAATAATTAGGTTCTGTTTTTTTTTTTGTTCACCTGTAATATTAGGTTACTCAACTAGGGGGTTAGGGTTAGGGTTTAGGATTAGGGTTGGGGTTTAGGGTTAGTTTAATGGGAAAATAAATAATTTGGGTTCTGTTTTTACTGGTTCACCCTGTAATATTAGATTACTCAACTAGGGGGGAGGGTTAGGATTTAGGGTTGGGGTTTAGGGTTAGTTTAACGGGATAATAAATAATTTGGGTTCTGTTTGTTTTGGGTCACCTAGTAATATCATGTTACACAACTAGGAAAGAACCGCATGAATTTCTTTGAATTTTTTAGATGAGGCTTGATAATTTGGATTATTCGGTCTATTGTTCTGATCTTTATTGTTATCTGCACTACGTTTCGGTCGATCTGCCCTCCGGCCTTCTTCGAGAATTTCTTGTCGGATTCAGGAAACTGCTCCTCGAACTTGGGAACCTTCTCTCCGAACTCGGGAACCTTCTTGTAATCGATAGCCCTCACGAAACTTAACACTTTATTCGATCTACGAGGGTTGAACTCGAACAGTTTACCCCCGTCGATTGAATAAAGGGTTAGATTCAAATAAAGATGAGGAAAAGATTTTTTTAATGTTTTTTAAATTTTTTTCTTTTTAGAAGCATTGTTGAATGAAGTATATATTATTATTTATATTTTTGCTTGAAGGCAATTACAATGCTTATATCGTATAAAATTCGATAATTATAGAAGATGATAATGACAAGTGAATTTCGGTAAAGAATTATTCGGTGTATAGAACATCGTACAGACTGTTTCAACTTTATTAAGTCTCATCAGCGATGTATACTAACGATTTCTCTCCGACAGAAATCGAAACTGGGACTTCAGCAGGATAGTCAGAAACCAACTGCCTCGGCCACGATACAGCACGGGACAATCCTTGCGAAATTAACCTGTCAATGCTACTGATACGTCTCTACCATATGAGGTAAAGGGACGTTGAGTGAATAATAACAAACCCGGGTCTTATGCTCTTCGGCGAAGGAAATAAGGAAAATACTAAAAATAATACTACAAATAATACAAACAGTATGAATTATTTAATAATTTTTGTTTATTATTTTAGAACGTATTATTTTGATTTTTGGGACTGTTGTTCTCCTCTTTATTGTGGTTGATAAAGACACAATGCTTTGTCCATTACACATTCCGGTTTTCTTAAATTTTTAGTTGTCTATCTGAGCATAGCAATGATTCTGCCTAACACTAAGAAAAACAAGGATTTTACCTAACATTAAGGAACACAAGGATTCTTCATAACACTAAAAAGCACAAGGATTCTACCTAACATTAAGGAACGCAAGGATTCTTCATAATACTAAGGAACACAAGGATTCTACCTAACATTAAGGAACACAAGGATTCTACCTAACATTAAGGAACACAAGGATTCTACCTAACATTAAGGAACACAAGGATTCTACCTAACACTAAGGAACACAAGGATTCTTCATAACACTAAAAAACACAAGGATTCTACCTAACATTAAGGAACACAAGGATTCTAACTGACAAGGATTTTCTACGGTAAAGTGCTCTCACCTAAAAATAGACACAAAACTCGTAATAATTCCATTATTACATAACGTATAACTAAAATATTGTGTTTTTCCACATCTTATTACCGCCCTGTCGGCTGGGGCGTTAGAATGCACCGACTGCACCTCTGCAGAGGGTAAGACTCCCCCAATGGGGCCACCTGTTGGCTGTGAGTAGCGACCCGTGATGCTTAAGGATAGAGCCCAGGTGGATGAGCAGTTCATGACATGCAATACTCCACTTTGGCCCTATCTTGGGCTAGACAGGCCCCCTCCGTTCAATCGGCTGTTCACGTCAAACCCTAGCACCTATATGATTTCCCTATGATTTTCCCAACCCTATTGCCCTTATGGCAACCCCCAATCCCTTTTTATCATATAGGTGCTAGAAGGCGGTGGCTGTGGGTCTACATGTCCTGGGAATGACGTTAAACTCTATCTGATGGTGAGGTTCCAGTTTTGGACGTTTGGGGAATGTGGAGCACCCCTTCATCACCATTGCTCCCTGGTCAACTCTGACCCGGAGTGGTAGTACCTGTTAGGGTCCCCATCTATGGGTTAAATAGATAAGTGTATTTATAAAAAAATTGTATTATCCATTAAGAAATGATTTATTTAAAACTTTATCGGCTTTAAATGACACACTGAGGTTGATATGCCGTAAAACAAACAAAACAAACCAAACCAAAACATCTTATTATTTTACACGTATTTCATTAACTGTTTATACTTTGCTTTAACGAGATGAGGATGTTGTATGTTAAATTGCAGCATCATAAAACCACAGCCCTATTATCTTCTTCATCCCTAATCTATATGATGTCTACTCAGTTGATGGTAATCGTTGGTGACATTTTGATAGTCATGTTCAACATGACCGTTGCATTGCAAATGTTAGCGAAGGCCAGAATCACAACTGGCTGGTAGCCATATTGTGTGTGTGTGTGTGTGTGTGTGTGTGTGTGTGTGTGTGTGTTGGCCTCATTTTTCAAAGTCTATCACCTCACATCATCATCACTATCATCATCTTAATGAAGGCGTGCTGACAGCATGGATTCCTTGGACTCTCTCTCACTCTCTCACTCCCTTTCTCTCTCTCTCTCTCTACCCTCCCTTTCTCTCTCGCTTTCTCTCTCGCTTGCTCTCTCTATCCCTCTCTTTACCCCTCCCTTTCTCTCTCCTTTCTCTCTCTCTCTCTCTCTCTCTCTCTCTCTCTCCCTCTGTCTCTCTGTATTATTATTATTAATATTATTATTATTATTTAGCTCAGTCGGTAGAGCGTTCGGCTAGAAACCACAAGGTTCCTAGTTCGATACCAGCCCTCGCCAACTCAGCGTATGAGTATTACAGGGATCTGTGCAGTAAATTAAGGAGCCGATGGTAGTATGGCGCTCCACCTCAAAGGCAAAAACAATCTCCTTGGGACTTTTATAATTAGCTGATTCCGACTTTAAGGCCACACCGACGACATTACTTTATTATTATTATTATTATTATTATTATTATTATTATTATTATTATAGTTTTTCACCCCAGCATTAGCTGATGGAGACTCCCTGGAGTCTGCGTGACAACAAGTCTCTTCAGATCTCCATTACTCTTCTGGGTATTCTAGCCGATTGCAGCAGTGCAGTAGTCTGGATCGTCTGAATTCTTCCTGTGATTTCCAAACTTTCCAGACCCTTTTCCAATCCTTTTGGGACCGTTCCAAGTGTACCAAATTATTATTATTATTATTATTATTATTATTATTATTATTCCCTAGACGGCTTTATTTAAACGATTTCAACATTGAATAGTAAGTATATAACTTTAAAAAACTCAAAACGCAATGAAGTTATATGTTAAATATACAAATTATCTATGTACATATTTACATACAGCACTTCAACAAAAGAAACGTATTACATTTATAAATTATTAAATCAATGAATAAATAAATGAAATATCAAATAAATACATGCATGTTTATTTTGTGGAATTTAATAAAACTTATTTACTAACTAAATGCACTTTAATTTTTTATTTTCTTATTGCTGTGTAGACTTATAATAAAAACAAAATTTCCAGACATCTTACAGTTATTAAAATTAGAAAAAAAAATTATATTAGATAAATAAATGAATAAAATTACAATAATAATAAAACAACTTTCTACTTCACGATCTATACGCAGGTTTATATATATATACGAAAAATTAAATTTCATTTTTTCAAACTAGTACAAATAATAAAAAAACACCCTCCGGGCGATGTAAATATAGATTTTTGAAACATATTGCCTGAGGGGTGGGAGTAAAAAAAATCAATGTCAGTCTGCACCCTAAGTAAGTAAAATCATCAAATTCATAAAAGAAATAAAAATAAAACAATTTGAAATGTAAACTTTAAATATGTATTAAAATAAAACAAACTATATATAGATATATAATACTAGTCATGTATTTATTAAAACTTGTTTTAAAAAACAATGAGGACTGTCTAATGTTGCATGTTCAAATTTTGAGTGTATTTATTCTATGTTATGACGATTTGGGGTAACGTGACGTAAGCAGTGACGTAATTTTTGTTACAGACAAAAACCGGAAGCGAATCTCCATTATTAATAGATTTATTTTTCAAACTCACTTTGTTCTGAATAATTTTGTATTTTCAGACTAATGAAGGTTACATCAGAAACTTATTTTAAAGCAACCAATATGAAAGATCTGTTTGAAAATGTCAACATGGAGGATATTCTCTCTTTTTTTAGGGAAATAAAATTATACCATAGAATATATACATTATTACAGACAAAACCAGAAGCGAATCATCATTATTAATAGAGATGTTACATGTCACTGAATATTCTCCATAAACCTTCAAACCGTAAGCGTACTCAAATTTAAAAAAAATCTTTTTTCGAAAACATCCAAAATGTGTGTATTTTTTAATTTCAAATATCAAATATCTGCCCTGATGACGACCGCTTTTCTGTATACTAAAAAATGTTATATTTTTTCTATTATTATTATTTTATTTTATTTTGTATTTGAAATAATAATAGTTTGCCTTAGACGCTGCCTTAGACGGGCATCACCTGGAGGGACAGGATCACTAACACAACAGTTCTAGATAGAGCTCAACTCCCCAGCCTGTACTTTCTATTGAGACAACGTCGTCTCCGATGATTGGGTCATGTACGTCGGATGGATGATGGACGAATCCCGAAAGACATCCTGTATGGAAAGCTAACATCTGGTAAAAGACAGATTGGTAGCCCCCTACTGCGATTCAAGGATGTCTGCAAAACTGATCTCAGGTGCTTTGGCATTGTCCCTTCCAGCTGGGAGATTTTGGCTCAAGACCGCCCTCGGTGGCGGCAGAATCTCCATAGAGGACTATACATGTCAGAACTCACCCTGATACAACATCATGAAGCTAAAAGGTCCATAAGAAAGCAACGGCAACAAAGCATCGGAACATCATCATCTACAGGGACAACCTACAAATGCAAAATCTGTGGTCGAGAATGTTTCTCAAACATAGGACCTCATAGTCACAGGAGGCGCTGCAACTTCATGGGCACAAAAAAACTTTTATCATAGTCTTTCGAGACTGAATTGCCAATGAATAGATAGAATACAATGTGTACAAGGACGATTTCTAGGTGTATAATAGGAATGTTAGTCAGTGTAGTTGTTATAAAAATCAACAAAAATTAAAATGAAATGCAGTATTTGATGAGACGACTTTGCGGTAAGGTCTATTTCTTCGAGTGGTGAAGATTTCTTATTTCTGCAATTTGATGTCTTGTGTTCCACCTGACAATGTTCCCCTTTACTCTCCAGTCTGAATGACATTTTAACAACTCAAACCGTCCTTTATATAATTTTTAAACTTTCAAACCTCCAAAACTGGAACCTCACCATCAGATAGACTTTAACGTCATTCCCAGGACATGTAGACCCTCAGCCACCGCCTTCTAGCACCCATATGATAAAAAGGGGTTGGGGCTTGCCATAAGAGCAATAGGGTTGGGAAAATCATATAGGTGCTAGGGCTTGACGTGACCAGCCGATTGATCGGAGGGGGCCTCTCCGACCGCCCGTCTAGCCCAGGATAGGGCTAAAGTGGAGTATTGCATGTCATGAACTGCTCATCCACCTGGGCTCTATCCTTAAGCATCACGGGTCGCTACCTACGGCCAACACCTAGAAATTGCAAAGACCCGGGTTCGATACCGGTACTCATCAACTAAGCACATTAGTAGCACAATTTGGGTAATCTAATTTTTGTGGTTAAGCATCTAGAAGCTGACAGTAGTTGTGGCGCTACACCCCAGCAAAAAATCTTCCTGGTTTAGTGCTAGTGAAAAGAGGATAGACTCGTTCACTAATCAGCTGATACCAACAATAGGAGAACTTGATAGACTTTACTACTTTCATAAATAATGAATTTCTTGGTATTTACATGATAATTTTGATTAATTTTATATCGGCATTCTGTTAATATCTATGTGTGTCGGTCAAGATCATATACACACAAGTGCGTGTATATATATATATATATATATATATATATTATATATAATAAATTATATATCTTAAAAATGCATATGCCTTTTAGAGCTAAACAGGATTTTGAAAAAAAAAAGTCCCTTTTTTTCGATCATTATTTTTTTGCACCGCCCGGAGGGTGTCTCCATTTTATTAGTATTATTAATAATATCTGATAGTTCCCAAATACCTCTTAAATTCTTTTTTTTTTTTTACTATTATTTCTACAATTATCCTATTCCATCAAAACTTTTTTACACTGTTTTTGATATTAGGTAATTTATTTCAAAAATATATTACTCTATTAGAAAAAAATCCAAAACTTAGTTATACAAATATGACTTGACAGAAAAGCTTCCAATTTGAAGAGTAATATTTAAAAGAATATTTACCATAATTAGAAATTCCATTTATTATTTTGAAAGTTTTAATTAAATCGCCTCTTTTTCTAAGAGGCGCATTTTTACTCCATCGACATACACATATAAATACACATATGTGACTAGAATTCAAATTGAAAATATGCCACCATCACCACTGAAATCTGCTTTTTATCTCATAAGAAATCTGTAACAGATATAACATCTTAAAAGTTTGAAATCTATTTCCTCAAAAGAAGGCAAAGTTTTGAAGAAAAATATATTGTGTGGTAATTCTTTATGATGCAACTGTCACCCCATGGGAGACGTTACAGTTCCAAAATCGTCCTACCCTAATGAATTAATACCGTTGGGAAAGATATGTACATCCTCCACCTATATTATATCATCATCATCATGCCGCGCTGTTGGCACGGATATCCATGACAATCTCTCTCCATCCGTCCTTATCGCTCATCATTCTCGGGAGGTCCTCTGTGCAGCATCCTGTATCCGCACAGAGCTGATCAATGTACGTCTTTGCTGGTCGGCCCACACTGGCGTGTCCATGTGCTGGATTCCGCAGGAGGACGTCGGTTATGAGTTCGTCCTTGCTTCTCCAGCAGTGTCCCGCGTGTCTTGTCCGTCTTTCTCGGGTGGTTTGGGTGATATGTGGCAGGTGGCCGTATAGCTGTTTTTTTCATGGAGTGTTGTTTCCACGTCTTGTTCATGATCACCCGCAGCATTCTGGTGCAGCTCCCATCTAGTTTATTCTCTAGTCGCTTCGTTGGGTTCCATGTGGTGCAGCCTGTTCTTCAATAAATGTGGCTTTGGTATTAAATGACCATAAAAGAAAAAGGTTTCACACTGAAAAAGGCAAGAAGCAGGCGATATCCCGCACAAACAGTCACAGATGCAGACTATGCTGATGACCTTGCACTTCTTGCAGATACACCAGCACAGTCTGAGTCACTACTACATAGCTTGGAGGAGGCAGCAGAAAATATCGGCCTCTATGTGAACTCCAGTAAAACGGAGTTCATAAGCTTCAAAAAGAAAAGAAACATCTCCACACTCAACGGCACACCTCTCAAGCCAGTAGAACAATTCACGTACCTAGGTAGTAATATCTCCTCCACAGAGAGCGATGTTAATACACGAATAGCAAAGGCATGGTCGGCCACAAACAAATCATCAGTCATATGGAGGTAAAGCTAAAGCGACGGTTCTTCCAGGCTGTGGTTGTATCAGTGCTGCTATATGGCTGCACCACTTGGACCCTAACGAAGCGCCTTGAGAATAAGCTAGATGGAAGCTGCACAAGAATGCTGCGCGCAGTCTTGAACAAGTCGTGGAAGCAGCACCCCACGAGGAGACAGCTGTACGGTCCCTTGCCCCCCATCTCACAAACTATCCGAGTGAGACAGGACACTGCTGGAGAAGCAAGGACGAGCTTATAAGCGACGTTCTCCCGTGGAAGCCAACACATGGACATGCAAGTGTGGGGCGCCCAGCAAGGGCCTACATTGACCAAATATGCGAGGATACTGGTTGCTCCGCAGAGGACCTCCCAGGTGCAATGAATGATAGGGAAGGGTGGCAAGAGATTGTCATGGATATCCGTGCTAATTGCGCGACATGATGATGATGATGATATCTGAAAAGATTAATCAAACGAAGTGTATCTGAGATGAAAAACAAAACGATTTTAGACAGGAAAAATGAGAGAATAATAATTATGATACAGACAATAGTTTTGCATTTAAAAAAAAACGAGATGTTACAATGATAATTGAAATATAACATTTATCCCAGCTGGGAACAGACATAACGTCCCAGTGTGTAGGTATGAATATAAATGAATCTTCTTTTTATTTTTTTAACGTTTGAATCAGCAAATAAAAGCCAAACAATATTGATGCCCCCCCCCCTACAATTCTTTTTTCTGATCAGATATTCTAGCTTTCGGGTATAAACCCATTTACCTCCAAAACAAAGATACTAAAATCTATAAGTTATTTCTAGTGGGAAACATGACCGATTGTAGTATATATGATCTATTATCAAACTCTGCTGCGGCAAAAATATATAACCCAAAAAGTCTAGCATTATAAGCAAACTAGCGGGACCTGTAGAATTTCCACCAAAGTAAAGAAAAATCAAGAGGAGCTATTTAAGCGAGAAATAATGGTTTGGTTTGGTTTGGTTTGTTTTGTTTTACGGCATATCAACCTCAGTGGGTCATTTAATACCGATAAAGTTTTGAAATAAATCAATTCTTAATGGATAATACAATTTTTTTATAAATACATTTTTCTATTTAACCCATAGATGGGACCCTAACAGGTACTACCACTCCGGGTCAGAGTGGACCAGGGAGCAATGGTGATGAAGGGGTGCTCCACATTCCCCAAACCTCCAAAACTGGAACCTCGCCATCAGATAGAGTTTAACGTCATTCCCAGGACATGTAGACCCGCAGCCACCGCCTTCTAGCACCCATATGATAAAAAGGGATTGGGGCTTGTCATAAAGGCAATACGGTTGGGGCAATCATATAGGTGCTAGGGCTTGACGTGACCAGCCGATTGATCGGAGGGGGCCTCTCCGACCGCCCGTCTAGCCCAAGATAGGGCCAAAGTGGAGTATTGCATGTCATGAACTGCTCATCCACCTGGACTCTATCCTTAAGCATCACGGGTCGCCACCCATGGCCAACAGGTGGCCCCATTGGGGGAGTCTTACCCCTCTGTAGAGGTGCAGTCGGTGCATTCTAACGCCCCAGCCGACAGGGCGGGAGAAATAAATATTTGCAATTTCATTACACATAAGACATGTATAAAGGGCAGTTATGTGTATCTGTATGTCCGGAGGAAACTTCGAAAATAGAACAATTTACGACAAAGTAAATATATATACACATTAAATATCACCTGCGCTTGTTTTTTCAGCAAAAATAAGAGAGATTTGATCTATTGTTCTCTTTGCAATTGTTAGCATCTTTCCGTCTACTAAAGACGATGGCGTAGTGTCCACGTTTTTTTTTATCCGCAACTGCGTGAGTGGCTGAACAGACCAATTTTTAAATGGCAATCTCTGGTGTAGGGATTGCAAACAAACGGTGATGCTTGCTGGAGATGCTGTTGTCTCTCCTTCCTTATTGCTCTCTTTTCTGTGGTGGCTTCTTTCCTCTCTTTTTCACTCCTTTTCGTTCCTTGTTTGACGAGGAGGTGCCAGGTCGTATGCTCTTCTGCACAAGCCTCCCATGTGTTGGTGTTGCATGTCTTCATGTCCCCCTTGCAGACATCTTTAAAGCGCAGACTCGGTCTTCCTACCGGTCGGGTGCCCTCTACTAATTCGCCACACAGTAGGTCTTTGGGGATGCGGTCTTTGTCCATCCTCCTGACTTGGCCAAGCCAAAGCAGGCGTCTCTCGCAGATGATGGCGGGCATGCTGTTTATGTTTGCATGTTCCAGTACGCCTGTGTTGGGCACTTTGTCCTATCAACGTATGCATAGAATGGGGCGTGGGCATCTGAGGTGGAAATTGTCCAGTCCATTTGCAGTCTATTTGCAATAAGTAATACAAAAACAAAAGTGTTAAAAAAGCGTTTTGTCAAAAAGATTACAAAGAAATAAAATGAAAGAGATTGTACGAAAAGGAAACTGAAGGAATGAAGTTATTAGTTTTGTTTGTTTTGTTTTGTTTTACGGCATATCAACCTCAGTGGGTCATTTAATGCCGATAAAGTTTTGAAATAAATCAATTCTTAATGGATAATACAATTTTTTTATAAATACATTTTTCTATTTAACCCATAGATGGGACCCTAACAGGTACTACCACTCCGGGCCAGAGTGGACCAGGGAACAATGGTGATGAATGGGGTGCTCCACATTCTAACGCCCAGCCGACAGGGCGGGAATGAAGTTAAGAACTTAAAGGGGTGGATAGAGAATGAAGAGATTAAAATGATGTTTGAGAATGCTTCTGGAAAGAGAAGAGTTGTGTGTGGGGAGATAAGTCTTTAGAACGGAGATGTAGAGAGAAAAGAAAAAATATACAATAAAAGAAAAAAATATACAAAGAGATAGTAAAAAAATTCCGGAAGGAAGAATGAGCGAAGTAAAGTAAAAGTCGTCGGGGCGGCCTAATGTCGGTATCAGCCAATCAGCGAGGGAGTCTATCCCCTTTTCACTAGCGCTAGACCAAGGAGATTGTTTTTGCGTCTGAGGTGGAGCGCCACACCTACCATCAGCTCCTTAATTTACCTCACATATCCCTGTGCTACTCATACGCTGAGTTGGCGAGGGCCGGTATCGAACTAAGAACCTTGCGGTTTCTAGCCGAACACTCTACCGACTGAGCTAACCTGGCCCCTAATGTGAACTAATTTAAGGGAAGCAAAGAAAGAAAGAAAGAAAGAATAAGTTTAAAAATGAAAACAAACGAAAGGTAGAAAAAAGAAAGAAAGAAAGTAAGAAAGAAAGGAAAACCACTTCATTTTTAAAAATTTTTTGTTTAGGTGTTGATTGTGTTAAAGTTAGACAATCCTCAAAATTTGAGCTTCCAATGCCAAAAATTGGCGAAGTTATGTCGATTTTTAGCTGATATAGCAGATTTGGATTTCTTGGCACAAAAAGCTTTTATAAACCAATTTTTTATGTGTAGGGAAGCTCTAGAACTCATTTTACAGACAAAAATAGATTACAAAAAGTCGCCATTTCTCGGGACCCAACCAAATTTGGAGAACAAAAACTCGACATAACTCCGCCATTTTTTTTGGGGGGAGGCTGGATTTGTCTAACTTTTAAAGGAAAAAGAATGGCATATAAAAATAAAAAGGAAAGAAAGAAGGGTAGAAAGAAAGAAAGAAAGAAAGAAAGAATGAATGATAAGTTAAACGAAAAAAAAACAAAGGAAAGAGAGAAAAAAGAAAGAAAGATAGAAATTGGTAGGGAAACACGTGATTAAAAAAAGTAATGGTTCAATGAAAATGACCAGATGACAAAATTAAAAAATAATTAAAAATAATTAAAAAATCCAACGACCAGAGGAACAAGATGGCCTATCCCTCTGCATACGAATTTATTGAAAGGACAAAGTAGATAATGTTACATAATTATTGATCCTAATGCTTTTATAAGGTATTGTAGAAATCATAATGGCGATTAGTATAGCTGATGGCCTTGAGAGTGAGTGACAGCGTTTGACCTCACTCTGACCTTGCCTTGCGGAGTTGAATCGTGAGAACCGGAACCCAATAGAAGGCCCTCTTCCGGTTTAAGGAGTAAGCAACTCAGTCAGTTAGAAGTTGGAAACCGAGCTAGCAGCATGTAAGTCTGACTGCGCAGAATGTCTGGTTGTGGATTTATAAATAAAGTAACATCAACATAAATCGAAGTCTTGTGTTTATTACCAAAAACTAACAATGACACAAGGCTTCTGATAAGGAATGATCCCCAACAGAAACCAGACCGGAGTCCCCAATAGAAGACCAGACGAGACCTTAGAAGATATACCAGACCAAGATAGACGATAGACGATCAGAATAGCAAAGCCGACCAGAAGAATAGACGACAGAGTAAGAAGTAAGAAAGGTATATAACGTTATATAGATTTGGTATCGTGAAAAGACCAGTATATAACAATAACTCTACTGAGTAAAATAAAATAAAATAGATATTCTAGGATCATCTATACATATATAAAGGGCAGTTATGTGTATCTGTATGTCCGGAGGAAACTTCGAAAATAAAACAATTAACGACAAAGTAAATACATATACACATTAAATATCACTTGCGCCTGGTTTTTAGCAAAAATGATAAAGATTTGATTTATATTTGTGAAGATAATTAGAAAAAAAATATAAATGATAACGGCATGGAATTTTTTGCGTTTAGTATTTTTAATAGGATACATTAATTTTTCTTTTCAGATTATCTGGATCAATGCAACGTCTTTTTTTACATAGCGGTTTTAATGGGTCATCCTGTGAGGATCTAACTTGCGATTAAACAATAATGGACCTACGAGACAACCTTTTTTTACAACCCTCTTTTGAAAGGGTCCAAAAATTCAAGGTAATATCAATCCTTTGAAAGTCTCTCCCAACAAACGAAATGCAATTCCTTTCCCACATCAAATAGCAGTCGTCAGATTTCACTTGCCGTCCAAACACTTTCTTCCTCACTCGCCCTGTCAGCGACAGTCCGTCTTTATTTCTGCTCGTTCGAATGCGCTTATGCAAATTCGGATATACTTTATTTGGGTCTCTACTAACAATACCTCAGCTACGAGGAGGTAGCGAGTTCGAATATCCGTAGCCGCTCGCCACAGGCCAAACATATCCTGACACGCTTTGTTCGTGGGCGCTGGGAATCCGCTTGTTCATAGGGCTGCCTTTCAGTCTCGTCACAAATCTCAAATCTTCCCCTTTACCAAGCGGCGCGATAACGGCTTCTAGTTACTTTTAAAGACAATTGTCTTAGCAGGCATAAACCATAAGAGTGCCAAACACAATTTTTTTTTTTTTTGTTTTTGTTCTTGTTTTACGGCATATCAACATCAATGGTGCATTTAATGCCGACTACGTTTTTGAAATGAATTGGTGATAATGTTTAATTTTCCAAAGATTTTTGTTGTTTTTGACATTTTTTTGTGAATGGAACTTTTAGATGGATTCTTTTAACATATATTTTTGTGTTTTCATTTTTGGGGAAGATTTTTAGATTTTGTTGTAGATGTGTGCCTCTTTTATGTATCCGAGTAGTTTTTCTGGGTTTATTTGATAGAATATCTGTTTTAGATTTGTTGTTTTGGTAGTATTTTTTTCGTATTTGTTTTAGGTTGCTACATTCTGTTAAAATGTGTTTGATTTGTTGTAGAGTTTTTTGGCATGGTATGCAATATGGGGCTGCTTCTTTTTTGAGGAGGTATGAATGGGTAATGTATGAGTGTCCTATCTTAGTCTGGATAATATTACTTCTTTTTTTCTGGATTTTTGGTTGATTTATTTGAAGTTTTCCTATTTAACAAATTTTAGACAAACAAGTCAATAAATAAAAAAACTTTCTTGAAATTGTCATAAAACTATCAATAAAACTATCATAAAACACATTTAAGATGAAACCAAGAGAAATAAAACGCCACTCCCTTACCCAGGCGGCGGCCGGTAACCGCTTCTAGTTCATGTAAAGACAACTGTTCTATATCAGGCACATAAACCATAGAGTGCAGAAATAGTCATCGACAATAACAACAGTCAAATTTAGACAAAAACTCATTGTAGAATTGACTCCAATAAAACTATCAATAAACACATTTAAGGTGAAACAAGAGAGCACAACCAAAACCAAAATACTAAGGAAGATCCTATTGTAAAATCACGATAGAAGTATATATCATTAACAATAAAAAAAGAATTGGAAGAGACAGTGCAACTCCCGCTGTTTACTAAAAGGGTATAAGTATGAATTAAGGTTTCTTATCTCTTTTTTGTATTTGTTATATTTATTTCTTACTTTTTTTTTCATTCGCTACTCTTTTCATTTGATTCAATAAAAAACGAATCAGAACAATTTTATCACCCATCACCCACATTAAGTAATTCATTGCAAATCAGATAATATCGCCATGCTGTCTAAACACATTCATATATAAGATACATATATTTATATACATGTGGAATGGCAAGCTAGTGTAACGGTTAGAGACTTCACCTGTCAGCTTGACAGTCGAAGGTTTCGAGTCAACACGAGCAGTCTCCATGTCTATAAACCTTACTGATGAGACTAATAGGTCGAAATGTACATTCAAGGATTAGATTGTCTCATTTGTTTATGCTTACATTTGAAGATATATGCCCGCCTGTAAATTCCTAATTTATTAATTAATATATTTTCAGAAATTAGGTTTGACTTCAATGAAGCAGCATACCTCCAAAATGTTTCGGTTTAAAGCCATAAAAAATAACACATTCAGTTTGTGACTTTAACCTCACACCACTACACACAACTATCTATTATATAAAATATCTATATATATATATATTATATATTATATATATTACTTCAACCCCTCCGCCACGAGCATGGATGTCGACACAAGATTTCTTTATGCTGATGTCTTTAACAGTTTTGTATTCAGAGTTTCCGATCTCCTAGACCGGTAGTCAACTAATGAAGGTTATAAAAACCCAGTCTGGTCCTATTATTTACCCATAGCTGGAGGGAGATGTAGGATTCATACTTCCAAGGAGATATAGCGCTATGATGAAATGCAATTTCCACATCCAGGATTTGAACTCGGGCGACAGGTCGATTGCATGTGCATCGTCGAATATATATAGCTGTGGCATTAAGTTTGATCTGTTGTTGTAGTATCCTGTAATGCTTTTCTCGTTGTTGGTCCGGTCTATGTTTAGTTTTAAGATATGTAATCCCAATCCGCGACGAGTAGGATGTCGAGATGCCGTGTCCATTTCCACGAGTATAACGTAGACTTACGAGCGCTCCCCTTTAACTTCAAGTAAAAGAAAAAAGTTCAAATATTTTGATACCCCCTGATAATGAGATACTTTATATGCGATCAATATGTGATAGATTGTACAGTTTTCACAAGTTTCAACACAAAAAGAATATCTGTATCATAAATTATAATTTCCATTTAAATTATATTTTTCCTGTGTTACAATCAACACAATTCCTTGGAGGGGCATAAAGAAACAGATTGTCAAAATTATCTAAGGAATATATCAGATACAAAGTTTCTACAAACAATTGAAAATATAAAACTTCTTTCTTTTTCTTTGGAAGTCGTCACAGACGACGATGACGTCACTCCATATATTCATTTGTGACGCCCTATGGTGGCTCATTAGTCCAATTCTGGACTTGTCAGATGCGTCACACACGTTGCAGGGGAAATTCCATCTACACTTTGCGTTGTTCGTGAGCGACGAAGGACGTCGCGCTCTGCAATCTCTTTATCTCAATTTATGAGCTGCTTAGCTCCTGTGCGGGCAAGTCATCTCGCCAACCCTGTCTGCTGGAGCCAGATCTTCCACGCTTGAAGGTGGGATGTACATTTCTTCAGGGTTGCTTAATATGGTCTTTGAACTGCTTTTGGGGGGCTCCAGTCCTACCGCGTGCCATCGTGAGTTCACCGTAAAGTAGTTTATGGGGGAGCTTGTTCTGCAGGCGGCATGGTGTATCCCAAACATCGCAGTTGGCGTTGCGATAGGATGGTCTCAATTGGGCTAATGCGGCGTCGTGCTTCTAATTTTCTAAGTGGGGATTTATGTGCCACACTTATCCCAGTATCGTTGGAGGTTGTTAGCGAGATGGTGAATATCCTGAGTTTTTGCGAGGACTACTATTAGAAGAAAGAGGAAGAAGAATAAGAGATAAGTAGAGGTTTTTAAAAAAAGTTGATGAACACAAAACGGTTTGTCTGAGAATTGACCGGTGGCGTGACCCCCGAATGGAGAATTGAAAGCCAACCGGAAGTTTCGGGTGTTGACCGAACCAGAAGTCACGTGGGTACGTGGGAAGACGAACAAAATACCGGCCTCTTTTTGCTTTCCGGGCCTATGGGGAACGGACGGGCCTCTTGGTCCCTAGTATGGGATTACAGTAACTTACAGTGTCCTCTCTCTCTTTCTCTTTTGCCTTCCTCCTCCGACAACAACCCACGAGACAAGCCCTGGAAATAAAAGCTAAACGGCCTTGTGACGACAAGTATTCTCGCGTCATGTACTTTTTTATCGACGAAGAAGTGCACCGCCACGCTGCCCGAACACTTGTTTTTAGTGTCGTGATTTTGGAGGCACGTTGACAAGACCCGCTATACGACATATATCGCTTTTGGTACTGTGGCCATATATTGATATATCACTACGTTACAGAAGGCAGTTGAGGTGGAATGCCTGAAATATACACTAAAAGGTATGCTAATGAATTGGCCTTGCCTTTTAGTTTGTGTCTGATTATCGGAAAATAT
>CM042171.1:42252555-42255055 GCA_023376005.1 Doryteuthis pealeii | reverse complement strand
CTAAACAAATCGAGAAAGATCAATCTGTATAAACATTTCAGCCTATTAGGCCTCATCAGCAGAGCTATAGACAGGAAGACTGCTTTGTGTGTGATTCGAAACCTGACTGTCAAGCTGACAGGCGGGGATTCTAACCATTACACCATTGACTTTTCTCGATTTGTTTAGCCGTACATTTGTATAGGTATGCCTGCCTAACTCATTAATTATCGATTAATTAATTTTCATAATTTGATACGACTTCAATTAAGCACATATTCTCCCAAAAATTATCGGCTAAAAAAAAGCCATATCAAACACATTGTTTGTTTGTTTACTTCTCATATATATATATATATATATATATATATATATATATATATATATATATATAAGCATATGTGGACTCTCTAACAACATTTAATTTTCAGCACATACATGTAAAACAACCCGGTAGACATCACCGCCTTTTACCGTTATATCCTTCTTCTACTCCCTCCTGTGTTGATACAAGGTTGCTTTTCTGTGTATTTTAGCGATTCCACGCACCCAACCCGTAAAAATTTTTCCGGTCCGACTTATGAAGCCTAGGATACCAAAGCTAACAGCAACAGCTGTCGAAACCGATTTTAAATCCATCTTGAGACAAGCGGGATCTCAAATGTCACAAAACGTGTTTATATTCTGCCAGAGTTGATTGTAAGCGAACGATTTTTAATGAGACCGAACCTTCCTAAGCACCTGATCTTGAGTGAAGGGCTGTTTAAACCGATGCCGGGTTCATAGATCCGCTCTTCGGTTTGGAATTATTAAAAATCTGGGGCTGTGCCGAGTGCGTTCCTTTGATCATCGGCTCTTCACACGAAGCGTTTGTGTCAGGAGAGTTGGCAGAGTCCCTCAATAATTATCAGAGGTGATATTGTGGGGAGATAATTGAAGAATTGGATGAGATTCTTCAGAATCTTGTTTCGAAATCGCCCACTTCTCATTTTGAACTGTCCAGTCCGCGGGGCTTAAACAACTCTGATTTTAGCGTTATTCGAACTATTGTCCTCATCTTCATTGTTATCTGTACAACGTCTCGACCGATGTGTCCTCCGGCCTTCTTCTTTGGAATGAAAAGGGAAACCATCTGCCCGTATGGGATGACCGCCCTGTCGGCTGGGGCGTTAGAATGCACCGACTGCACCTCTGCAGACACCCCCAATGGGGCCACCTGTTTAACAATTTTATTTGTGATTTTTTCAAGTTTTCTGGCCAACTTTTAATATTTGGCTGGAATTTGTGGATTAGTCCACCAAAGTTCACGTCACGAGTACTTTTGGTTGATCGAAGTGCCATCATCAGGGGTGATGTGTTCCAGTTTTCATATCTTATTATAATGGAGATTGTGTGTTTTTCAGTCTATAACCGAAACTATATTACTACTCAAGTCACAATTCCTTTAGTTATTTACGCTACATTCTTCATGATTTTATTTTTATTTAAACCTCAATTATTAATAAAATTGTTTAACATTGTTAATACTGTTGACCATATCTACATACTAATAATATGCAACTGTATTTATATATACAATAAAATAGCAGTTTACAGTGTGAACAGGAAGGCTAATTTGCATATTGATTTCAAAAATTTGATTTTAATAAATATGTGCTTAGTATTAATGATTTCTAATTGTTTGGTTTTATCTTAATGAATATGAGCAAAAATCTCGTGAATAAATCTTTTAAAAAATCCATTAGCAAGAAGAAATACCTGTGAATTAATTCTTTACCTCCTATTTTAATTAAATAGTTAAATTAGGAAAATTTAGCAATGAAAGACGGGAATGATGGAAGAGTATGTTTCAGTTATTTTATCTTTCGATTATACCCCCCTCTGTTTCAAAATTTTTATCTGCATTCTTATTTAGTTTCGTTGGCTTTTCTAATTTAATATTTCATTAAATTAAATACTTGCACCCGGAGGGTGCATATATTTGCTAGTTATATTAATGGATGTGGAGGCTGGAAGGAGGAAAATTGATGGGAAAGGTGCTAGAAGCTTATACATAAAACAATACAAACCATCCTTAAACAAAATTAATTTCCAATGTAGTACACACATTTCCAATTCCCTAAACACCAACACCATCCAACTTTCTCTCACCCCTCACCCCTTTACCTTTTCAATATATATATATATTTACCAACCCCTCCGCACAAGCAGGATGCGACACAAGGTCAATTTCTTAAGCGGAGTTCAACAGGTTTGAATTCAGAGTTTTCTTTCTCCTAGATCGGTTACCTAACCAAGGTTAAAGAGCCCAATCTGCCCTACTATTTACCCATAGCTGGAGGGAGAATAGGATTCATACCATTCCAAGGGTATTAGCGCTAAGTGAAATGCAATTACCACGTCTAGGATTTGAACTCGGGGCGACGAGTCCATTTCCCATGACTTTAATCCATTACACCACGCGCTTCCTACCTTTTCACTATAAAAGCAGAATGTACAAATACTTATGTCAATAAAGTTT
>CM042171.1:42242555-42245055 GCA_023376005.1 Doryteuthis pealeii | reverse complement strand
AGTACCAAGTCAGCTCTACAATACCTATCTCTATATATATATATATATATATATATATATATATATATATATATATATATATATATATATATAAGTTTAGAATTTGAATTAGGGCCGTTAACTTAAAAATAACGAGGCCCAATGGAAAACGACACTGTGACGGTTAATAATTTTTTGACCACTTAAAAAATTCACCATTACAGACGCGTGAGAGTAGGTTGGTTTAGTTAGCAGATGTGGCCCGGTTTTCAGGAAGTGCAGACGCAATTGTCGGCTTTGACGGGTCGTCTCTCTCCGCGGCGGAATCATGGGCTGAGAAATAAATGGCTTTTCTTGATTTTTGTTTCATTTCGTGGAAATTCAACGGGTCTCATCAGTCAAGAATGAAGAGAATAAAATTACTTTGGTATAAAATAACCAAATAAGAGTCGACATGCCGTAAAATCTAAAAAAAAAACAAAGAAAATAACGATCAGTGTAGTTTAAACCTCGCCGACAGGACAGTTTTTTTGTAATTTTAATTTTGAGAAACAGTCTTTATTTGTTAACAGACATAATTTCTGGATACATATATTTGGTTTCAGGAACCTTCTTTAGAAGCGATGCAATAAAAGTATTGCTTAATTTCCCATGAATTTTTTTACATCGTAATTGCATCTTTAGAAGTTGTATTTATTGCTATCAAAATAAATCTAATTTGATTTTCCTCTCAGAATTGTGGGCTGATAAGTTGAGAAGCACTTCAAAGGCCTAGAAATTGTCTATATCTTTACATTCCGTCTCTAATAGTAAACTGCACAAAAAAATAATTAAAAAGATAAAAAAATAAAAACAAAATAAAATACAATATACTCAAATAAAAAAATAAGATAAATTCGCACAATTTCAAAGTATTTTTATTTTTTATTTTTTATTTTTTTTATTTTAAAGATATATCTATTTATCCAAAAATCGGAGATTTCAAATAGAACAATTTTATTTTAGCATTTAAATGTTCTGAAACATTTCAAACGAATTTAGAGACGTCTTTTTTCCGATTTAATTGTTTGAAAATTTAAAAAAAGAAATAATCAACTCGATATGTTTTAATTAATTGAAAATTAGAATTAATTTGTTGAGGAAACCGATGTAAGTTTTGGTGCAATAACAAAAACAAAAATACAACAAAAAAGTTTTAAAAAAACAACCAAAAAAAACAGCATACGACTCTTCAATCATTTTATAACGGCTTTGATTATTATTGTTTTGGAAACATAAATTAATTTATTTCCCTGGTGCCAGCCAAAATTGAAGTTAATGTTCTTAACTTTCCATACTGTCTAAGTGATATATAAAGAGTGCTTTTTTTCAAATTGAGTACATGTTATTATAATGGAGATTCTGTGTCTGTCATCATGTAAGCGAAACTACGTCATTGTTTACGTCAAAGAAGAAGAAGAAGAAGAAGAAGAAGAAGAAGAATGAAACAAGAAGAATGAAACAAGACGAAGAAGAAGAAGAAGAATTAATTCATGAAATTAATGTGATGTAAGCAGTGACTTAGTTTCGGTTACAGACAAATAGTGACTGAATCTCTATTATGTATGGATATTTGTTAGAAGAAGAAGAAGAAGAAGAAGAAGAAGAAGAAGAAGAAGAAGAAGAAGATAGTTTGTTTGTTTGTTTATTGATTTTAACGACATATCAACCCGTCTGGGTTTATATCATGCCTAACGGTTAGGAAATAATACATATCGTATGTTTATATTTATACTTTTTAGTAATTGGTTTTAACAATGTGTTACCATTATTGGGGATTATGTTGTATGGCATTGATTAGTTTCATGTCTATATTCTATGGTATAATTTTATTTCCTTTAAAAGGCATACCAACCTCTCTGGGGTTATGTCATGCCTAACGGTTAGGAAGTTAGACATATCGTGTATTTATATTTATACTTTTTAGTAATTGATTTTAACAATGTGTTAGCATTATGGGGGATTATGTTGTATGGTATTGATTTGTTTCATGTTTATATTCTATGGTATAATTTTATTTCTCTCAAAAAAGAGAGAATATCCTCCATGTTGACATTTTCAAATGGATCTTTCATATTGTTTGCTTAAAAAAAAGTTTCTGATGGGAGGAACCTGTATTCCATGAATAAGTGTTTAACTGTCAAAGGTGTTTGACATGTTCCACATTGTGGTTATTGTTCTGGATTGTTGTTGAAGAAGAAGAAGAAGAAGAAGAAGAAGAAGAAGAATGCTTTTTCAAATAGAGTTCATCTTATTATAATGGAGATTTGGTGTCTGTCTTCATGTAGCGAAACTACGCCATTGCTTACGTCAAAGAAGAAGAAGAAGAAGAAGAAGAAGAAGAAGAAGAAGAAGAAGAAGAAGAAAGAAAAGGGAGAGGAATGCTTTTTCAAATGGAGTTCATCTTATTATAATAGAGATTCGGTGTCTTTCTTCATGTAAGCGAAAACTACGTCATTGCTTACGTCAAAGAAGAAGAAGA
>CM042171.1:42220055-42240055 GCA_023376005.1 Doryteuthis pealeii | reverse complement strand
GGAACTTTTGTCAATACCTACCTTTGGTGAACGATTCGGACAAATAAGGAATTGCATTGGGGTAAATTTATTAAAGGAGTAAAAAAAAAAAATAGTAATTTGAAATGGAAACTTAGTCCTGTTCCTCTCAAATAATATATTGCGTGCGTCTACTAATTATTAAATAAACTAGCAAATATATGCACCCTCCGGGTGCAAGTATTTAAGTTTTGATATAATAAAATATCATATTAAATTATAAAGGCTAATAAAACTGCATAAGAATGCAGATAAAAAGATTTGGAACAGAGGGGGTATAATCGAAAAATAGAACAACTTTGAAACTAACTATTCCATCATTTTTCCATTACTCCCCTCTTTCAGTGGGAAATTTTCCTAATTTAACTATCTAGTTAAAATAGGAAGTAAAGGATAATATTACAGTTATTTCTTCTTGTAAATAAATTTATCTTAAGATTTATCCACGAGATTTTTGTTTATATTTCTTAAGATAAAACCAAACAATTAGAAATCAATAATACCAAGCACATATTTATTAAAATAATATTTTAAATATCAATATGCAAATTAGCCTTCTCGTTCAAACTGTAAATCGCTATTTTGTTGTATATATAAATACAATTGCATGTTATTAGTACGTAGATATGGTCAACAGTATTAATAATGTTAAACAATTTTTATTAATAACTGAAGGTTTAAAAGAATGAAACCATGGAGACGTAAATAATTAAGGGAATTGTGACTTGAGTAGTAATATAGTTTCGGTGACAGACAGAAAAACACACAATCTCCATTATAATAAGATAATTATTTTGAATATTGTTGCACATAAATTTTACACAAAATCGTAGGTATTTATTTATTTGAAAACTTTTAGTTAACTTCTTGTGACTGAAAAAGAGGTGAGATTAAAAAATAATTTTTTAAATGAATTACAAATTTGGCAAAGGATTTTTTCCATTTAAAGTAATACAATTTTCTAATTAATGTAATAGTTTATATATTTTATTTATTTAGATAATATATAGTTTATTTATTACAATTGAAAGGATTCAAACATTGAATTATAAAGAATAGCTTATATCTATTTTATTATTAATAATTGTTCTTTATTCTATGTATTGGCGACTTTGTTAATTGTGACGTAGGCAGTGACGTAATTTTTGTTACAGACAAAAACCGGAAGCGAATCTCCATTATTAATAGATAAGAGGGTTTGTATCATAAGTAAGTAAAATGTTGCGTGCATCTATTAATCATTCATTAAATAATCAGTTGGAATATTTTACACAAATTTTACACACAAATTGTTGGTATTTTATTTATTTGTAAATGTTTTAGTCAACTTCTTGTTACTGAAAAAACGGGCGAGAGTAAAAAAAAAAATAATTAAAGAAAAAAAGTTAATAAATATATAAAATACACCGCATTTGCGAACTTTTGTCATATAATACTTTGCCGACGGACAGTCTAAATGTATGTATGTTATGAGAACGATGCTCCGGCTCAGTATTACAGTCGTCGAAACGGCCTTTTCCAACCTCCCGTTCTTCTGTTGTCTGTTGATTTACAGGAAGGCTGAAAAAGAGCTGGTTTCGTTCCTTTTACCAACTCGGCTGAAATAAGATTAAATAACCAAAAGCTGTCACCGGATCAACAAAACAATTGAACACAACGCTTTTTGGTGCTTATGTACAAAATATATACATTTATTTTTACAAAGGAGCGAGGTGATTTCTTTGTCAGTTGACTGGCGATCTACAGCTAGTTTTTGGCTAAGTTATCAATTTTGTACCGAGTGGCAAGACATCAGAGTTTATCGGTAAAGTTGTGGCAAGGGCACCGAGATATGGCGAGCTCCCTGGTTTCGGAGTGTCTGACTCCGCTTCTCTCTTCTTCCTCTGTCTCCTTCGGTCTGTCTTCTTTATGGGATCCAGACCTCCCCACCCCTAACATATGTCTCTGATTGGCCAGCCACTCGATAACATTGCCTAATAACGTGTTTAAATGGCCTTGTGCTAGCCTAGCTTGTATCTTTCCATTTGGGTTTTTCCAACTCCAACGAGTCAAGGCCAACCATTGTTTTATTTATCTAAGTTTTTGAAATTGTTGACCAACTTTTCAAAAACTGGAATCTTCTTTGTTAGATTATCATTTTATTTTGTGAAAATTTTAAATTCCGATTATATATATTAAATTCCATAATTTAAAGAATTTATGCCTACGTGAGGATTCTTTGCTTAGATAAATTTATATTTTTAATATAAACAATTATTATTATTATTATTATTATTATTATTATTATTATTGTTGTTTTTCTTATTTTTACTTTTAATAGTGTTACAGTCAAAACCTACTTTTGGTGAACGATTCGGACAAATAAGGAATTGCATTGGGGTAATAGTCAGCAAGCAAATAGCAAGCAAAGTAAATTGATTACTACAGCATGACGAGTTCAATTCCTGCCCTATGCCTCATACCTGCAACTTTGTGTTACATCCTTTTTATTTTCGCTCTATGTCGTCCTGTCGGCTGGGGCGTTAGAATGCACAGACTGCACCTCTGCAGAGGGGTAAGACTCCCCCAATGGGACCACCTGTTGGCCGTGGTTGGCGACCCGTGATGCTTAAGGATAGAGCCCAGGTGGATGCGCAGTTCATGACATGCAATACTCCACTTTGGCCCTATCTTGGGCTAGACGGGCGGTCGGAGAGGCCCCCTCCGATCAATCGGCTGGTCACGTCAAGCCCTAGCACCTATATGATTTTCCCAACCCTATTGCCCTTATGGCAAGCCTCAACCCCTTTTTATCATATGGGTGCTAGAAGGCGGTGACTGAGGGTCTATATGTCCTGGGAATGGCGTTAAACTCTATCTGATGGTGAAGTCCCAGTTTTGGAGGTTTGGGGAATGTTGAGCACCCCTTCATCACCATTGCTCCCTGGTCCACTCTGACCTGGAGTGGTAGTTAGGGTCCCATCTATGGGTTAAACAGAAAAATGTATTTATAAAAAAATTGTATTATCCATTAAGAATTGATTTATTTCAAAACTTTATCGGCATTAAATGGCCCAATGAGGTTGATATGCTGTAAAACAAAACAAACAAAACCAAATCGCTCTATGTCCCTTACTTATGACACATCCTACACATGATAAACAGGTTTGAAAAGAGCATCACACCGGGGTGTAATGGTGAGTCTCGACGATCAGTTACTACTAAATAATGAATTGTTGTTATGATTTCCTTGACGGCACCAAATAGATATATTTTGCATAGCCCTTCTTCGCTACACTAAATAGGTATATGTTATATATCTTTCTTACGTCTTACTCTGGTCGTATCTTCTTCTGGCCGGCTTCTGATCGTCTATCATCTATCTTGGTCTGGTATATCTTCTATGGTCTGGTCTTCTTGGGATTCCGGGTCTGGTTTCTGTTGGGGATCACTGCTTATCAGAAGCCCTGTGCTATTGTTAGTTTTTGGTAATAAACACAAGATTTACTTTTGATGTTTCTTTATTCATAAACCCCCAGACCAGACAATGCGCGCGGGTCCTTACATCTTGCTAGCTCAGCTTCTAAGTTCTAACTCTAACTAACTGAGTTGCTTACCCCTTAAACCGGAAGGGGGCTTTCTATCGGGGTTCCCGGTTCTCACGGTTTATCCCACAAGGCAAGGTCAGAGTGAGGTCAAGCGCCGTCACTCACCCTCAAGGCCATCAGCTGCACTAATATGATTTCTACACTATTGTCATAATCATTAGGTATCTAATGATTATGTAACATTGTATCCTAGCTGGATTCTCTATATTTGTGATGGTGCGTCACATCCTAAGCGTGGCGAACAGTTTGTGTAAAGAATAAGGGCGTCATAGTGCAATTGTAGTGAGATAGCCAATGGCGTGTTATCTCATTTACATATGTGTATTACAGCAGGAGATATATAGAGACAGTTTAGAGGACTGGGATGAAATTAGATACTTAAAGCTAAGACCTGAGCTACGACTACGCTCGAAGAATTATTGATACTACTACAACAGAGAATAAGAAATCACACCTCACAACAGTAATTGTTATCAAGATTTTCTCAAACAAATAAGGGCGTCCTATCATCGTGTAATTGTTTGCAAGCTAGTCTAGCAAATGCAATAATACTAATGAATAGCGAGTTCGATTCTCAGTGGACGCGTTATACTTGCGACTTTATGTCACATCCTATTCGTGGTGAACGAAGTAAGTAAATCTTCTTATTATAATGGAGATTGTGTGTTTTTCTGTCTGTAACCGAAACTATATTTGTATACAAGTTACAATTCCCTTTGTTATTTACATCACATTCTCCATGATTTTATTTTTATTTAAACCCCAATGATTAATAAAATTGTTTAACATTATTAATACTGTTGACCATATCTACATACTAATAACACGCAATTGTATTTATATATACAACAAAATAGCGGTTTACAGTGTGAATGGGAAGGCTAATTTGCATATTGATCTTAAAAAATTGATTTAAATAAATATATGCTTAGTATTATTGATTTCTAATTGTTTGGTTTTATCTTATTGAATATGAGCAAAAATCTCGGGGATAAATCTTAAAAGAAATCCATTAGCAAGAAGAAATAACTATAATTTTATTCTTTATTTCCTATTTTGACTAAATAGTTAAATTGGAAAATTCACCACTGAAAGAGGGGAGTAATGGAAAATGATGGAAGAGTTAGTTTCAAAGTTGTTCTATTTTTCGATTATACTCCCTCTGTTCCAAATCTTTTTATCTGCATTCTTATTCAGTTTTATTAGCCTTTCTAATTTAACATGATATTTTATTACATTAAAACTTAAAACTTGCACCCGGAGGGTGCATAAATTTGCTAGTACACTTAAAATATTTTTTAAAAATTACCCTTAACTCGTAAGTGGTTTGAACCAATTTTATTTTTGCTGTTGAGTTGCAATATTAGAAAATGTGTTTATTTTCTTTTTAAACCAATAAAAATCTCACAATAATAAGGTAAATATTACAAATATAAATTCTTTCGTCATTTATATTTTTTTTTGGGGGGGGGGGTTACATTTAGAATAGTACTTGAAATAAAAGGTACCCATTGGTTTGAAAGATATTCATGATTTCCTTTAATTACCAAAAAGAATTCACTTTCTTTTCTTACAATTAGTACTGAATTAAAAAGAAAAAACTTGTTTGAATGTGGAATTGGAATTTTTAAACATTGTGTGTATTAAGACTGTTACTCATGAAGAACTGTTGACAGAATGGTGAACACGCGGACATTGATTAAAATCCTATCGTAAACATATTCCGATAGTGGTGCATAAAATCTTTCAATTTGACACATGGCGTTGTGGATATAGGCGTTGAGTTAATTCTAAGTTAGTTCTAAGTGACAGTTATCTCTGGGCTGCAGGTTCAATCCTGGTCAAGGGCGACAGTAACATAAAATAATAATTAACACAGCTTAACACTTGTACCCAGTCATGATTAGCGGTATGAGAACTGTACACCCCCGTGGACTGAAAAAGGGTTGGGTTCAAAGTTCCGTGAAAGTTCTGGATTATGACAAGAAGGTTCCCGAGTTCGAGAAGGTTCCAGGGTCCGACAAGGAATACCTGAAGAAGGCTGGAGGTCACAACGACCGAAACGTTGTACAGATAAGAATTTACTCTTGGCACGAAGACGAGCAATATTGAATAACTTTCTGTCAGCTCTTGTGTGAATGTAAATTTCTTCACTGCAGTCCCTGAAGGCATACTGGCGAAGCATAGAGAAAAAGATTCCGAACAGTGTAGGCGCAAGGACACAGCCCTACTTCACTCCACTGTTGACTGGAAATGCCTCAGATGTTTTACCATTAAAACAGACTGTGCTGTGCGTATCTGCGTGGAAGGAAGTGATGATTTCTAGTAGTCTGCGTGGGTAGCCAATATTTTGCAGCAGTCTAAAGAGACAACTTCGGCTGACCATGTCAAACGCCTTCGTTAAATCAATAAATGCAATATAAAGTGGCATCTGCTGTTCCTGACACTTTTTCTGCAGCTGGCGTAGGGAGAATATCATGTCCACTGTTGATCGGTTAGAACGGAAACCACACTGGGACTCCGGGTAGATGCGAGAGGAAAGAGTATGTAGCCGAGCCAGTGAAACGCGTGCGAAACGTTTCCAATGATACTTAGGTGGAAGATGCCTCGATAATTGTTGCAGTCGCTCCGGTCTCTTTTATTCTTGTATACAAGAATATATATAAAAATGTGGATAATAGTCCGAATAATCCAAATGATACAAATTATCAAGCCTCATCTAAAAAAAAATCTGATAAACAAAATATCTTTGTTAAGATTATGGTCAGCATTCTAGGTGGGGAATCCAGTGAGGATCGAACTCGCAATTCAGTGACCATTATACCACTATGGGACGCCATATGTTGACAAATGTTCGAATGCAATTATCCTTCTGCCAGCTATGGCTAAATAGCAGCACCAGAAATCTCTAGAAGAATCCAAGTAATAAAGTCCCAGCCTCATACAATACTATCTCTTATATATAATATATTTATATTGATATCTATATAATATATACTATAAATATTGTATATATTAATATATGAGTAGAAAAATGGGTGGCAATGAGAAACACATCAACAAATGCTGTTAAAGAAGAAAACAGTTTATAATATAATCATAGCTTGGAATGAATCTGAATCCAGAGTAATAATTGATTTAGCAAAAATAATCTCAGTGAGCATCAATTCAATCCGTTAGTTTTAGTTGTGGCGTCGGAGAGGATAGTGAAAATAGAGTTTCACAAAACAAAATAAAAAAACCTTAATAACTGCAAAGGAACGAGTTCATAACAAAATATCTAAAAATTGGTGTTAACGGGGAAATTTCCGCGATATAATAATATTCACTGAATGTGCGGCTGTCTCCTGTATACTTTTTGTCAAAATGTAGCGAATTTTGATATATGTTGGCAAAAGAGAAACATTGTTAGGAGAGGGGATGGGTGTTAAGAAATGTGACGAGCTTGGATATCAAAAGACAGTTTAATTTGAATATTGGGCCGTTAACTTAAAATAACGAGGCCCATGGATAACCGCATGTGAGTAAATAACCTTTTGAGCACCTCAAAAATCGCACTAATAATGACGCCGTAGGTTGTTTATGTTTAGCAGTGTTTGAGTTCCCGGTTTCAAGAGAGTGCAGAAGCGCAACTTTGGTCTGCCTTGACGTCGGTTCTCCGGGAGTCGGGAATCATGGGTGAGAAATAACTGGTCTTTCCTTTGATTATTTTTCATTATATTGGAAATTCCAACGGGTCTCATCAGTCACATGACGAAAATGAAGAGAATAAAATGATTATGGTATAAAATACGCCAAATAGGAGGATACACGTTCATGCCGTAAAATTTTAAAAAAAGAAAGAAATAAAATCAGTGGTAGTTTAAAACCTCACGGCCGGAAGTGTTTTTGAATTTAATTTTGAGAACTAGTTTTATTGTAATAACAAGATCGATAATTTTGGATATCATATATTATGGTTTCATGAACTTCTTTGGGAATAGCGATCGCCCTATAAGTGAATGCTTATTATGCGTGAAGCATGAATTTATTTACATCGTAATTGGCAATTTAGAAGTTGTATTTTTTCTATTCAAAATAAATTTTTGATTTTCTCTCAGAATTATGGGCTGAATAATTGAGAGACATTAACAGGCTAGAATTGTCTATAATTTTACATTCGTTCTAATATGTAACTGCACCAAAAATATTAAAAGATAAACAATAAAAAATAAATAATATAACTAAATAAAAAATAGATAATTTCGCACAATTTCAAAGCTTTTATTTTTTATTTATTTTTTTTTTTTTTTATTTTAAAGATTATATTTTCAAGAAAGCGAGATTTCATAGAAAAATTTATTTTAGCTTAAGTTAAATGTATTGAACATGTTTCAACGAAATTTAGTACGACGATTTTTTTCAGGATTATAATTGTTTGAAAAATTTTAAAAAAAGAATTAATCATCGATATGATTTCTTATTAATTGGAAATTAAGAATTCTCTTGTTGAGGAGCAAAACCGATGTAAAGTTTTGGTGACAAAACATGGACAAAAAAAAAATACAAAAAAAGTTTTTTAAAAAACAACCAAAAAAACAGCATGATCTTCTCATCATTTTTAAGGCTTTGATTTATTATTGGTTTTTGGAAACTATAAATTAATTTATTTCGCATGTGCCGGCAAAAATTGAAGTTATGTTCTTACTTTGCATACTGGTCTAAGTGATATATAAAGAGTGTTTTTTTCAGAATTGAGTAAGATGTATTATAATAGGAGAATTCGGCGCTGTTACTTCATGTAAGACCGAAATAACGTAGTTGCTTACGTCAAGAAGAAGAAGAAGATAGACCAAGAACAAGAACAAGAACAGAGAAGCACAACAGAAGAGAGTTTGTTTATCGTATTGTTTATATTGTTTATTTGTTTGTTTTTTTTCTGGGTTTTGTTTTGTTAAAAGGATATCAACTCCAGTGGGGTATTTAATGCGATAAAGTTAATAGATATATATATATAGGATAAAATTATTTATTTATAAATAAATATTTTTAATTACACTAGATGGAGATGAGGCCACTACAGATTACATCGGATCAGAGTGGAAGGGAGCAATGGTGGAAGGGAGTGCTCACCACATTCCATAAACTCACTAAACTGGAACTCAATTCAATAGAGTTAGAACGTCATTGCCAGGAAAATGTGAACCGCAGAATCAAGTCCCTTTACGCACACCAATATTACATATGATAAAAGGGGATAATGGGGCTTGCCATAAAGGAATAGGAGTTGGGAAATCAGGTATAGGGTAGCGCAGTTGACGTGAACGAGGCGATTGATGAGGGATGTAATTCGCAAGTCGGCGGTGTATAGGCCCAATGATAGAGCCAAAAAAGTGGAAGTATTTGGCAAAGCGTCATGAACTGTTCTAGAAAAAAGAATCCTGGGCTCTATCCTTAAGTATCAGGGTCGCGCACCACGCCATACGGGTGGCCCATAGGGGAGTCTTACTCTCTGCAAGAGGTGCAGTGGCAGGATGAATATCTAAGCACCTAGCATTACGAAACAGGGCGGTGTTTGTTATTATTTGATTTTAACGACATAATTCAACCCGGTGCTGGGTTAATGTATAAGGAATTAAAGCTATCGTATATTTATATTTATAACTTTTTTAGTAATTGGTTTATCCATATGTTAGCGCATTTATTGGGGATTATGTTTGTATGGTTTGAATTTGTTTCAATGTCTGTATTCTAATGGTATAGCATTTTATTTATCTTTAAAAAAGGCAATCATGCAGCGGGGTTATGTCATGCCTAAGTTAGGAAGTTAGAACTCAGTGTATTTAATATTTTATACATTTTAGTATATTGAGATTTAAACATGGTGTTAGATTATTTTGTTAATTATAGTGTTATAAGGGTAATTGGATTGTTTCATGTCTATACTTTATGGTATAGTTTTTGTTTCCTAAAAAAGGAAGAGAATATCCATCCATGCTGACATTTTCAAATCAGTTTTATTATATATGTTGCTTTTTAATAACGGTTTTGATGGAGTTGACCTGCATTCCATGATAAGTGTTTATTAACTGTCAAGGTGTTTGACATGTTCCCAATTTGTGTTATTGTGTTCTGGATTGTTTGTTGTTGAAGAAGAAGAAAAGAAAGAGAAGAAGAAGAAGAAGAGAAGATGAAGAATGCTTTTTCTCAAATTAGAGTTTCATTCTATTGATATATGGGAGATTTGGTGTACTGTCTTTCATGGTAGCGAAACTACGCAATGTTACGTCAAAGAAGAAGAAGAAAGTAAGAAGAAGAAGAAGATAGAAGAAGAAGAAAGAAGGGTTTATTTTCCATGATTACAACAAGTATATAAACTAATGACAACAAAACAAAAACAAAAACGTAATGTTTTAGTTCCCGAATGTGTTATAAGGGGTATATATTATTTACCAATCCCTAGCACGAGGGGATGTGACAAGCAATGTTTATATATCAAGGTGATAGGCAATGTATACTTAAATAGGTATAGGCGTGGTTAATGATAGTTTTGCACCTATAACGACTTTTCGACAACTTGGTTTTGAGAAATGCATAGGTTCGTTGACAACTTCATGTCGCAGGCTTAATCTACTTATATTATATTATATATATTTATTATATATAATATTAATATATTGTTGTGTGGTGCTGTGTGGTTGGTGTGTGTGGTGTGTGTGTGTGTGTTACAATGAAAAATGGGAAGTTTAATACGACGGTATGTTGAAAGAGAAGAAAGTATATGGAACTGGATAAAAATAGGATTATTTAATTATTAATTTAACTAACGTGTTTCTGTAAGGAGTTTATCATGTGTAATTATTCATATCTATAATTATTTTTGAATAACAAATGAATGCATTATTATTATTTATATATATTATTGATTATTAATTATATTTTTACTCCTTTTGAGTCTATCACATCAGTGTTATGCTGATGGTCTTTCACTGGAGTACTGAGTGAACAGCAAGTCTCTCAGGTCTCAAGCTACTCTAGATATTACATTTTGGCATAAGTTTGCCCGCACAGAGTTGGGCAGAGGCAAAAGTTAGGGTTATTTGAATGGTTTTCCTTCTTGATATTATTATTATTATTATTATTATTATTATTTATATTTATTATTATAAGCAAACTATATGACCTCCAAGTGCAGTATGTTTAAGCTTTTCAATGTAATAGAATATTATATTCTTTAGAAAGCTTAATGAAATAATATAAGATGCAGATAAAAGATTTGAAAGTAGGTGGGTATATCGAAAAATAGAAACTGAATATTACTTATCATCAGTCATTTATTCTAATTTTTTTCTAATTTAACTAAGTTATTTAGTTAAAAATAGAGGTAAGAATATAATTCAGTTATTTTTTCTTGTTAAGATTTCTTTTTAGATGTCCTGAGATTTTTTGCTCATATTCATCATAAACATACACAATTGAAATTAATAATACTAAGCAATTTTATTAAAATAATTTTATAACATATGCAATTAGGCCTTTCCTGTTAGACTGTAGAACTGGCTATTATGTTGTATGTAGTAAATACAAATGGCATAGTAATAGATTATAGGTAAGGTCACAGTATTATAATTTATAATTATGTCTAAATACTTATATATTATAATGGGGGGTATAAATAAAAATAAATCATGGAAATGTGATGTAAATAATTAGGGATTGTGACTGAGTAGTAGTATAAGTTTCCGGTAACAGAGCAGAGAAAGCCACATTCTCATTATGATAAGATTTCCGTTATTTTTTGAAATTAATGTAATTTTATTATTATTATTATTATTATTTAATTATATATTATTAATTATTTCATTTGCATTTTGGTTTATTTATTAAAGTAGAATAATGTAACATGGGTTAAAATGCTGACCGAACAACAGCATTAATAATTATTATATTATATATATATTATATAGAGAGAGAGAAGAGAGAGAGAGAGAACAGAGACAGACAGAGAGAGATGAGAGAGAGAGAAGAGAGAGGGAGAGAGAGAGAGAGAAAAGAGAGGAGAGATTTTTCAAATCTGATATACGAAAAAGAATCATACGTGACCGCATAAACTATCAGCATATATATATCAATATATATATATATATATATATAATGAGAGAGAGAGAGAGAGAGAGAAAGGGAGGGGGAGAGTAAGAGGAGAGAGAAAGAGAGAGGGGGGTGATAAGATATGCACGAAAGAGAAAGATGTGGGGGGGGGAACACGGATGTGTGTTGGTTTAGAAATATTCCTAACCTTCTATTGGAAATCGCATTGGTGTACTAAATCATTGAAAAAGTTCTCGCAGGTGTTACACATATCAGATAACACGTTCTTTGGAATTGTTTCACAGGTTGATTCGAAAATTCTAGATTTTATGGAAAAAAGAATTTCATGAGTAAAAAGAATTCTATTAAGAGATGTACTGGGAAGAACAAACAATTCTGTTGAAGATGGTGAACGGCGGACACTGATATAAAATACACGCAATTTGCGTTAATTTTGTCAATACCTACTTTGGTGACGGATCGGCAATAAGGAAATATGGATTGGGTAAATTTATTAAAGGGTAAAAAAAAAATTTAAGTATATTTGAATGGAAATTAGTCTAGTTCTCTCAAATAATATATTGCGTGCGTCCTATAATTATTACAATAAATTATTATTTGAAATATTTTTAACTATTAATTTTACACAAAATCGTAGGTATTTATTTATTTAGTACTTTTGTTAAATTATTGTGACTGAAAAAGCGGCGAGATTAAAAATAATTTTTTAAATGAATTCAATTTGGCAATGATTTTTTCCATTAAAAGTAATACAATTTTCTAATTAATTTCATAGATTTATATATTTTATTTATTTAGATATATATAGTTTTATTTTATTACAATTGAAAAGTATTGCAACATTGAATTATAAAGAATAGTTTATCTTATTTTATTATTAATAATTTGTTTCTTATTCTAATATTTGGCGACATTATGTTAACTTGACGTAGTGCAGTGACTAATTTTTTGTATAAGACAAAACGGAAGCGAATTCATGTTATTAATAGATAAGAGGGTTTTGGTATCATAAGTAGCATTAAATGTTGCTGCATATATTATCATTCATGTAATAATCAGTTGGATATTTTAACATAAATTTTAACAACAAATTGTTGTATTTCGTTATTTGTAACGTTTAGTCAACTTCTTGTTTACTGAAATAAAAAGGGCAAGAGTTAGAAAAATAATTAAAGAAAAAAAGGTTAATAAATATATAAGTAACGGTTTTTTATTTTAGCAATGTAAAAAGTTGTCATTTCATACACAATGAATGGATGAATTTATGCTAGGAATTTCTGGAAAAAGGTGAGAGGGTGCCGATACGTATTTATTCATTGTTTCATTACATATTCATTTTAGTATTGTATATTTGTTTTTTTTTTTGTTTTTTTTTTTGTTTTTTTGGGGGGTCAGTCTATTATTTTTATACTCTCCGATGGTTGGTTGTTGGGTTTTATGGTGTCAACCTATTGGGCATTTTATGCGAAGACATTTTTTTTAAATTTTCTAATTCAANGGCGTACAGCCAGAATTCAGGCCTATTAAATTTCAATCAATTAGGTAAAAGTTCCCTTTCTATTAAAAAACTCACAAATGATCTTTTTTTTATTCCCGCAAGCCGCTGGTTTAATGGTTTGTTTTTTTTTTGTTTTTTTTTTTAAAGTACGCTTTTCAGTAAACTTATTTTCCCTAATCCAATTATCTACACGAGCTTCAATGGGACCAATGTCAGCTAAAATCCACACCCTCTCTCCCTCCTAACAGGTATACCCATGTCCAGGAGCCCAATAGGTGATGAAGGGGGTGCTCCACATTCCCCAAACATCTACAACTGAAACTTCACCATCAGATAGAGTTTAACATCATACCCAGGACATGTTTTAAAAAACAATGTGGACAGTTTAATGTTGCATACTTAAATTCTATATATTAAGGATTTTGAATATAAATTAAATACTCATTCATTAAAAAACCCCACAGTTCCTGAGGGTTTGTGATGTAAGCAGTGACATAGTTTTGGTTACAGACAGACAACGAATCTATTACACTGGTTTACAAAGTCAGCAATCAATTGATTACTACAGCATGACAAGTTCAATCCATGCTCAATGCCTCATACCTGCAACTTTGTGTTACATCCTTTTTATTTTCGCTCTATGTCGCCCTATCGGCTGGGGCGTTAGAATGTACCGACTGCACCTCTACAGAGGTGTAAGACTCGCCCAATGTGTCCACCTGTTGGCCGCGGTGGCGACCCGTGATGCTTAAGGATAGAACTCAGGTGGATGAGCAGTTCATAACTTGCAATACTCCACTTTGGCTCTATCTTGGGCTAGACGGTCGGTCGGAGAGGCCCCCTCCGATCAATCGGCTGGTCACGTCAAGCCCTAGCACCTATATGATTTTCCCAACCCTATTGCCCTTATGGCAAGCCCCAACCCCTTTTTATCATATGGGTGCTAGAAGGCGGTGGCTGCAGGTCTACATGTCCTGGGTATGATGTTAAACTCTATCTGATGGTGAGGTTCCAGTTTTGGACGTTTGGGTAATGTGGAGTACCCCTTCATCACCATTGCTCTCTGGTCCACTCTGGCCCGGAGTGGTAGTACCTGTTAGGTTCCCATCTATAGGTTAAATAGAAAAATGTATTTATAAAAAAATGTATTATCCATTAAGAATTGATTTATTTCAAAACTTTATCGGCATTAAATAACCCACTGAGGTTGATATGCCGTAAAACAAAACAAAACAAACAAAAAACAAATATAAATTCTTTCGTCATTTAATATTTTTTGGGGGTGGGGTTACATTTAGAATAGTACTGGAAATAAAAGGTACCCATTGGTCTAAAAGATATTCACGATTTCCTTTAATTACCAAAATTAATTCACTTTCTTTTCTTACAATTAGTAAGGAATCAAAAAGAAAAAACTTGTTAGAATATGGAATTGGAATTTTTAAACATCGTGTGTATTAAAACTTTTACTCATGAAGAACTGTTGACAGAATGGTGAACAGGCGGACACTGATTAAAATCCTATCGTAAACATATTCCCATAGTAGTGCATAAAATCTTTCAAACTGACACATAGCATTGTGGATATAGGCGTTGTTTTAATTCAGTTCTAAGTGACAGTTATCTCTAGGCTGCAGGTTCAATCCTGCTCAAGGGCGACAGTAACATAAAATAATAATTAACACAGCTTAATACTTGTACCCGGTCATGACTAGCGGTATGAGAACAGTATACCCCCGTAGACTGAAAAGGGGTTGGGTTCAAAGTTCCGTGAAAGTTCTGGTTTATGACAAGAAGGTTCCCGAGTTCTAGAAGGTTCCTGAGTTCGATAAGAAATACCTGAAGAAGGCTGGAGGTCACAACGACCGAAACGTTGTACAGATAAGAATTTACTCTTGGCACGAAGATGAGCAATATTGAATAACTTTCCGTCAGCTCTTGTGGGAATGTAAATTTCTTCACTGCAGTCCCTGAAGGCATATTGGCGAAGCATAGAGAAAAAGATTCCGAACAGTGTAGGTGCAAGGACACAGCCCTGCTTCACTCCACTGTTGACTGGAAATGCCTCAGATGTTTTACCATTAAAACAGACTGTGCTGTGCGTATCTGCGTGGAAGGAAGTGATGATTTCCAGTAGTCTGGGTGGGTAGCCAATCTTTTGTAGCAGTCTAAAGAGACAACTTCGGCTGACCATGTAAAACACCTTCGCTAAATCAATGAACGCAATGTAAAGTGGCATCTGCTGTTCCTGACACTTTTCCTGCAGCTGGCGTAGGGAGAAGTTCATGTCCACTGTTGACCGGTTAGAACGGAAACCACACTGGGACTCCGGGTAGATGCAAGAGGAAAGAGTATGTAGCCGAGCCAGTGAAACGCGTGCGAAACGTTTCCAATGATACTTAGGTGGGAGATGCCTTGATAATTGTTGCAGTCGCTCCCTTCTCCTTTATTCTTGTATACAAGAAAACAATAAAAATGTGGATAATAGTCCGAATAATCCAAATGATACAAATCATCAAGCCACATCTAAAAAAAAAAAAATCTGATACACAAAAATATCTTTGTTAAGATTATGGTCAGCATTCTAGGTGGGGAATCCAGTGAGGATCGAACTCGCAATTCAGTGAGGATAGCTTGCTGACCATTAAACAACTATGGGTCGCCATATGTTGACGAATATTCGAATGCAATTATCCTTCCGCCAGCTATGGCTAAATAGCAGACCAGAGTCGTAGATTCCAAGAATCAGGTCTATTCAAATTCAAATTAGGTCAAACGTTCCCTTTCTTAAAAAACTCACAAAATGATTTTTTTTATTCCCCAGCCGTGTTTAATGTTTGTTTTTTTTTTTTTTTTTTTTAATTTAGTACGCTTTGTAAACTTATTTTTCCCTAATCCCAATTATCTACACAGAGCTCAATGGGTGACCGAATGTGTCCCGTTTTGTCTAGTATATATATATATATATATATATATATATATACTACATAATTAAAATGCAATCGTTACCATTGGTTTCAAGGTACCGTGTCCGTATGTCTATACTCTACACAAAGAATGCGCTTCGACTTGAGGATAGGTGGGTGGATACGATGCCTTGAAACCATAGGTAACAAATAGATTTTAATTGTATAGTATTTTTTAAAAACATTGCTTTCACAACAGTGATCAAGCTCTTTATTTTTTCCACAACAAAATACCTACATACATATATATATATATATATATAATATATGTGTGTGTGTGTGTGTGTGTGTGTGTGTGTGTGTGTGTGTGTAAAAGGAAGTAGTTACCGGTAAATATTGGTTGGTTTTCAATATTTGGTTGGTATAAGTGTTACTCGGATAAGTCAGCATTCTGAAAAAATATAAAGTGCTCAATGCGTAAGTAGAGCGGATTTATAATGACACAACAGCGTTCATTATCTGCGAAACTGTTTTCAACGGTCATTATTACAGCATGAACTCCCACAGTTAGTTGCAATTAATCAATATATTGATTGATTCAGTGGATTTAACCCTGACGATCCTTATTGTGAAATGAGAGTTGCTTATTTCTGCACACACTATGTATATATATGTCGGCTATCGCCATATCAAACACATTGTTTGTCCACTTCATACTGTCGTTCTGTAAGTCAACCAAAAATGTGCGATATATATATCAGTTTAAAATAAACGAGAAATCTGAGCAAGCCAGCTAGTGTAATGGTTAGAGTCCTCGCCTGTCAGCCTGACAGGGAGGGTTCGAATCACGCACAAAGCACTGCCCTGTCTACTGATAAGGCCAATTAGGCTGAAATGTACATGCAAAGATTGACTTTTTCTCAATTTGTTTACGCCTTACATTTAATCCGATATTCACGCCTAATTCATTTAATTATAACTAATTAGTTATGACTTCAATTAAGCACATAACCCCCCCAAAAAATTGTCGGCTATCGCCATCTCAAACAGATTGTTTGTCCACTACATATATATATATATATATATATATATATATATATATATATGTATATATTTGGGAGAATATGTGCTTAATTGTCGGCAAAAAGCCATATCCAAACACACCGTGTTTACAACTTATCATATATATATATATATATATATATATATATATATATATATATATATATAATACAAGTGTAGGTTGAAAAGTCCATTGCTGAAGGTTCATATGATGGCGGCCTATCTAGTGTTGGTGACGTTTTTTTACCAAACCTGTTAACCTTTGCTTTAAATATCTACATTGTGTCAAACCCTGCTCGTTGGGGGGGGGAGGATTTGGGTAAATACATATATTTACTTACTGTGCGTTACCTGCCAATCAAAACGTTAGGTCAGAATGAGGCTGCAAGAACATTTTGAACCACAATGCCGTAAACAAACCACCGAAAACGGCAAAAACGCCAGCTCCCTCCCCCAAGCCATGGCATTACCACCCGCTGTCTACCAAGCTTTTTTTTACATGAAAAGAGGCATTGAGAGGTGGAGTTTCGATTTTCTTTTTTTTTCTTTTTTTTTTTTTTTTTTTTTTTTTTTTGTTATCCAATGCCGGAGTTGAACGTGTTGTGCGTGACTGGATCAAAGGAAAACAAACAAACAAAAAAAAAAACAAGGAATCGAATTTAAAGAGAATGTTTGGGGGGAATGTAGATCACGAAATGGTGTGAGGAAGTTCAAAACACTTCTTTCGGCACGACATCATGCTTAGATCTTGAAGGACGCAACATTCCCCCCAAAAAGAAATGACAATTAATTTAATATTGCAAAACCTTGAAAACACTCAGGAAAACTACTCTCTTCTCTGTCTCTCTGTCTCTCTGTCTCTGTCTCTGTCTCTGTCTCTCTCTCTCTCTCTCTCTCTCTCTCTCTCTCTCTCTCTCTCTCTCTTCTCTCTCCATATCTATCTATTGAATTTTGAATATTAATTTATTGATAATTAATGAATTAAGCGGGCATATCTGTTCAAATGTAAGGCTAAAAAAATCGAGAAAAAGTCAATCTCTGTATGTACATTTCGACCTATTATGCCTCATCAGCAGAGTTATAGACAGGAAGACTGCTCTGTGTCTGTATATAATCTAAAAGGTTATTATACATTGAGCTCTCTTCAGTGATTTAAAGATTCGCTGTATTTATACATACTGGATCATCAATATTAATACAGTGTATCTTAGAAATCACATATAGAATCATCCCTTACTACCAAGTTTTAGATAAATCTTATATATATATATATATATATATATATATGTGTGTGTGTGTGTGTGTCTTAATACGCGTTTTCTTTAAACATACGACCGTTATTATCTTGCAACACCCTCTGATCAAAAATGAGATCGCCCATATCTTTTAAGATGAAATGCAAAAATGTTAATCCTGCTTATCTGCTGTTGCTTATCAACCGAATTCTTCTTTTTTTTTCTTTTTTTTTTGAGTGTCGTCACCTGAGCTAACTAATGCACGATTCCGTTTTTATAAAAAAAAAGAAAGGGAGGAATAACAACATGCTACACAGAAAAAATATAGAATAAAGAAAGAAATATATAAGGAAGAAATAAAAACAGAAAGCGTGGAGTGGAAAGTAGGGAAAGAGAAGATGAGAGCGCGGAAGCGATAACGCTAATCTGTTTCAATTGAACATAATGAAAAGATGAAAATAAGGAAAGAAAGAGAAAAAAAAGGAATTAGAGTGAGTTAAATCAAGATTATTATACTTTTTGTATATTGAAGAAATGTAATAGCTCTTAAGTAAACATTTCAAATGTTGTAATAATTAATTATCATATTGTAGAATATGTTCACATGTCCTGCTAGTATGTATGTATAGAGAGAGACATGCAGAGTTTTAAAAAAATATTTAAAAAATAAAGAAAACACCAGCGAAAAAAAACAGCAAAAAAAACACACACACGAGTGCGCGCACACACACATACACACATACACACACATACACATACAAAAACACACACACACATATATATATACACACACACACGCACGCACGCACAAAAACACACACACATAAACACAAACAAAAATACACATTATACATATACACACACAAACACAGACAAACCTACATACAAACACGCACTCACACACACCACACACACAAACACAAACACACATACACATATACATATATACACACACACAAACACACGCACACACACGCACACACATACAAACACACACACACAAACATACACGCAAGCACACACGAATACACAACACACACACACACACACAGACACACGCACACATACACAGACACACAAATACAAACACACACACACACATAGAAACGCACACGCACGCGCACACACACACACAAAAACACACACACATACAAATGCACACGCAACACACACACATATAAAAACACACTCACATAAACACACACACAAACACACACACATACACAATATTATGGATATCATATTTCCAATATTCAAGTTTCATGTGTTTTCCAGAGCGTGCTGTGGCGCGAAATTGTTCACGTGGTGATATCTTCTTTTAATATATATATATATATATATATTAATATAGAGAGAGAGAGAGAGAGAGAGAGAGAAGAGAGAGAGAGAGAAGAGAAAACAGAGACAGACAGAGACAGACAGACAGTGACAACAGAAACGGACAGACTTAAAGGGCGAAAAGAAAAACCAGTGAAAAAACACCATTTCTAAATGGTGGTAAAAATTCGCAAGGAAAAAAAATAAAAGTGCTTATCCGCAGACACATGCACACCCACACAGTATATATATATATATATATATATATATATATATATAATATATATAT
>CM042171.1:42207555-42217555 GCA_023376005.1 Doryteuthis pealeii | reverse complement strand
CTATTTATTTTGAATACATTGTTTGTTTGTTTGTTTGTCTGTTTATTTTGTTATTCCTTTTTTTTCTTTCTTTTCGGTAACGAATCACAGCGGCAACAACGTGTCTTAATCAAATTGATATCCGTGGTAATATTGCTAGAATTATAAATCTTCTCGATGAATCAAGGGAAGTTTTGATTTGGTTTGGTTTGGTTTTACGGCATATCAACCTCGGTGAGTTATTTAATGCCGATAAAGTTGTGAAATAAATTTATTCTTAATGCATAATACAATTTTGTTCATCAACTCATGTTTTTTCTATTTAACCCATAGATGGGACCCTAACAGGTACTACCACTCCGGGTCAGAGTGGACCAGAGAGCAATAGTGATGAAGGGGAGCTCCACATTGCCCAAACCTCCAGAACTGGAACCTCAGCATCAGATAGAGTTTAACGTCATTCCCAGGACATGTAGACCCTCAGCCACCGCCTTCTAGCAGCCATATGATAAAAAGGATTGGGGGTTGCCATAAGGGCAATAGGGTTGGGGCAATTATATAGGTGCTAGGGCTTGACGTGGCCAACCGATTGATCGGAGGGGGCCTCTCCGATCGCCCGTCTAGCCCAAGAAAAGCCTAAAGTGGAGTATTGCAAGTCATGGACTGCTCAGCCACCTGGGTTATATCCCACAGCATCACGGGTGGCCCCATTGGGGAAGTCTTACCCATCTGCAGAGGTGCAGTCGGGCATTCTAACGCCCAAGGCGACAAGGCGGGGGAAGTTTTGAGTGATGCACTCTAATCATTGCTGATTTCAGGGTTTTAACACCTTGCCTACCAAATTTCCTCCATGGCAGTTCCAAATTATCTTGGTAGTTATTCCTGTATTATGAAAAAGGCCGATTTAGCTCATACGGTAAATCTGTTCGCCTAAGAACGCCAACTCTGCGTATGTGTAGCACAGGGATGCGTGTGGTAAAGTAAGAAGCTGATGGTAGGCTTGGTGATCCGACTCAGACGCAAAAACAATCTCCTACGTCTAAGGGGATAGACTCCTTCGCTGTCAGATTGATACCGACTTTAGGCCATCCCGACGAAATACTGTTATGTTTACGATGGGATATTTCAAAGTTCACTATCTCTCTGGATGACCCATACTTGTATTATTGTGTCACATCTTACAGGTGGCGAAGGGATTGGGTGAATACCTACTCTGGGCGTCCCATCATGGTGAAATGGTTAACAAGCTATTCTCACAGATCCATTAATACTGAATTGTGAGTTCGATACTCGCTGGGTGTCCCATAGTTAGGGTTCTGTGTCACATCCTACACGTGGCGAAGGTGTTGGGCAGACACTTAGTGCATTCCATCGTGGTGCTATAGTTAGTGATATAATGGAATGACCCATCTCCCCCCGTACCCCAGCAGTGGTGATGGTGCTAGCCACTATTTAAGTACACACAGATCACTATGTGAGGGACCTATGTGAAGGACCCTCCTCATAATGCTCACGTGATCGACCACTCGGTATAACTGGGCATAGGAAGCGGGTGGTGTAATGGTTAAAGTCATGGGAAATGGACTAGTCGCCTCGAGCGCTGTAGCGAATTATCTTCCTTTTGCCGGAAGAGTTATCTCCTCGCTGCGTTTCTGTTTGTTCCTACCAGGGGGACCTCTGGTAGTTAAGCGCGTTCATTCAAAAACACTGCTTCCTCTATAATCTACATCTCCGGGACGAGCACATGGGTTAGCCTACTGTCTACCCCTTTCTCGGCGGGGCCACGGCCCCCACCGCTTAGTAAGTGATCTCTATGTACGGACGCTCCAGTCCTTTGATGTACACTATCTTGTACACTTTATGTACACTATCTTGTATTTTATGTATCGTTTCCATGTGCTGTTATCTATATAAAATGTTTTGTCTCACAAACGTGTCCGAGTTTGTTATGTTTCAACTAGTTGTGACTTTGTTATAACTTTGAATCTTACAGCGCTGATACCCTTGGGAAAGGTATGAACCCTACTGTCCCTCCAGCTATGGATAAATAGTTGGGCAGACCGGGCTCTTTAACCTTGGTTAGGCAACCGGTCTAGGAGAAGGAAAACGCTGAATTCAAACCTGTCGAACTCTGCTTAAGAAATTGACCTTGTGTCACATCCTGCTCGTGCGGAGGGGTTGGTAAATACATGCTATAACTGGTCATTTACAAAATAACAGTTAGAAAGCTTGTCTCGGAGAACCATTACTACTGAATAGTGAGTTCAATACTCGCTGGATGTCCCATACTTGCGGTATTGTGTCACATCCTACAGATGACGGACAGGTTGGGTAAATACATACTCTGTGAGTCACGTAATGAAATAAAAATGGAAACGTAGATAATCACGTGACCAGGGACTCTGAGAAAGTACGATTAGAAGATCTTTGAGTTGAGACAAGCAGCCTAAACGCGGAATAAATGCTTTTCAGTCTCTGCGTCCCTCACGCGCATCTTGTTTAAGAATGTTTCGGGAGAAAAGGTATTCGCGGGGAAAAAAGTGTATACACATTAAAAAATATATCTCCGCGTTGTTCTATAATAAAAGAACACAAAATGGAACTCAGAGAGAGAGAGAGAGAGAGAGAGAGAGAGAGAGAGAGAAACAGAGTCAGAGACAGAGACAGCGACAGAGAGACAGACAGAAAAAGACAAACAGAGAAAGAGAGACAGAGGGAGACGACAGAGAAAGACAGAGACAAAGACAGAGAAAGAGAAAGAAAGACAGACAGACAGACAGAGAAAGAGACAGAAAGCGAAAGCGATGTGAGAGAGAGAGATGGTGAGAGAGAGTGATATAGACAGAGAGAGAGAGAGGGAGAGAGAGAAAGAAAGACGAGAGAGAGACAAAGACAGAGAGATGAGATAGAGAGTGAGAGAGAGAGAGAGATATTGGAGAGAGACAGAGAGAGTATGCCTGAGTGAGAGAGAAGAGAGAGAGAGAGAGATTGAGAGAGAGACAGAGAGAGAGAGATTGAGAGAGAGAGAGAGAGAGAGAGAGAGAGATGAGAGAGAGAGAGAGAGAGAGAGAGATTGAGAGAGAGAGAGATGAGAGAGAGACAGGGAGAGTATGCCTGAGTGAGAGAAAGAGAGAGAGCAAGAGTGAGAGAGACAGAGAGACGAGACGAGATAAACATTTTATTAAACGTTATTTTCCTCGTGAAACTAGTCGGGCAATTTCAGACTGCACTGCGGCTCACAGTTTGCCGGCTGTTTCTTTTCTAAAGTGAGTTAAACATGGGGGAGTGGTATCTATGCTTCCCCTACCCCCCCCCCCACAAAAGAAAAACACTGCCATAAAAACCAGTTCAAATACACGCTACAATCCAAAGGAATAAAATCCCTATGTAATGGAGAATTTGGAGAAATCCCGCTAGGATTTCCCCTGCGTCTTTTACTGAAACCAAATCAGAGACTCATTTCTGCTCGACTAGAGACGAGATAACATGATTTTCTCTGTTCGTTTGCCCAAGGCCATGGGGAGATATGGATTCATTGGAATATCACTTCGGTTCAACGACTGAATAATCATGTCTTCATTGAAATTCCGCAGATAAATAAGTAAAAAAAAAAAAAATCGTTTTGCCTAAATATAGGCAAATATTAGGAAAATTGGACCATATGACCTTTAGGCACCCCTTTTGCGATCTCGATTCATAAGGACATTTTTTTTAATTTGCACCGTCAAAATCCGGTTATTTGTTAACAGACGATTTTTAGAGGTTTTTTTTAATTACAAAACTAACCCCTAACCCTAACCTTTGACAAACAACCGGGTTTTGACGGTGTAAATGAAAAAAAATGTCCTTATGAATCGATATCGCAAAAGGGGTGCCTAAAGGAGATATGGTCCGGAAAATTAGAAAGCTATAATCACTGAGTTCCCGGTTGCTTTATTTTTTTTGAAATATTTCTTTAGAAATTCCGAAATAACACTTTCTAAATTTCCCAAATATACCGACTGCACCTCTGTAGAGGTGTAACACCCCCCCCCCTCAATGGAGTCCCCTGTTGGCCGTGGTTGACGACCCGTGATGCTTTTAGGGAATAAGTCTTACAGAATTAAATGAAGAAATAAAGAAATGAAGAGGGAATAACAAACACCACTGGTTAGCTGTATAGATAGATACTTTATTGACAAGACCGTTACTCTGGACGCCAGAGTCCAGACGCCAAGAACTTTTTATTTATTTATCTATGAAATTTATTTCATTTTATATTATTTTATTTTATTAATCCCCACATGCTTAAGTACGGACTTATGAAGAAATAAAGAAATGAAGAGAGAATAACAAACACCACTGGTTAGCTGTATAGATAGAAAATTTATTGACAAGATCGTTACTCTGGACGCCAGAGTCCAGACGCCATGAACTTTTTATTTATTTATCTATTTATTTTATTTTATTTTATTGTATTTTATTAATCCCCACATGCTTAATTACGGACTTCTGGTGGCTGGGCAGTTCATGACATGCAACACCCCACTTTGGTCCTTATTAAGGCCAGATGGTCAGCCGAAGAGGACCCCACCAACCAATCGGCTGGCCATGTCAAGTCCTAGCACCTATATGATTGCTCTAGTCTACTGCCCTGAAGACAACCCCTTTTTATGAAATATGTGCTAGAAGGCGGTGGCTGAGGGTCTTCATGTCATGGGAATGACGTTAAACTCTATCGAAAGATGAGTTTCCAATTCTGGAAGTCTGGGCAATGTGGAGCACCCCTTTACCCTCCATTGCTTCTAGATCCATTCTGACCCTGAGTGTAGTACATGTTAGGGTCTTATCTATGGGTTAAATAGAATATCTATTTACAACAAAAATTCAGTTTAAAAATTTTTCTTCCAAACTATCGCTACAAATCTTTCAAAACTTTGCCGGTATTAAATGACCCACCGAGATTGATGTGCCATAAAACAAAACAAACAAACAAATTCACAGAACACATTTGGGAATGCCAATTACACAAATGTATTACACCAATGCATTACACCTTCCTCCCCTATTAATTAAACTGTTTTAAAGAAAGATATTTCCCCTACAAGATAGTTAGACTCGTCCAACAGAACAAGCTAGATTCGTAAACCATTGTTAGTGAGTTCGATTCTCACTGGGCGCCCCATAATTTGGCCTGGTGCCACATCTAAGCTAAGCTTAGTAAATAAGTAGTGAGTTACGTAGTAATATTCATAGAAGAGTCACTACTATTCAAGTAGCTAGTCATACTGTTGGAGAACTGCGTGTTGACTCTATTGTGTATATTCTTGTACAAAAAGTAATTAACCCTTTTCCGGGTCGAACTCTAAAATAGTAGAATAGATCCGTCTGGAAGATTCGTTGGATATTTTTCTTTTTTTTCTTCAATTTTAGTTTTAGTAACTAATTTAACTGTTATTTTTCAATTTAAACTAAAACAATTAAAAAAAAAAGTTCATTTTCATTCCCTTCAAGTATATATATTTACCAACCCCTCCGCACAAGCAGGATGTGACACAAGGTCAATTTCTTAAGAGGAGTTTATCAGGTTTGAATTCAGAGTTTTCCTTCTCCTAGACCGGTTGACTAACCAAGGCTAAAGAGCCCAGTCTGCCCTGCTATTTACCCATAACTGGAGGGAGAGTAGGATTCATACCTTTCCCAAGGGTATCAGCACTAAGTGAAATGCAATTAGCACATCCAAAATTTGAACTCGGGGCGACGAGTTTATTTCCCATGACTTTAACCATTACACCACGCGCTTCCGTTCCCTTCAAGTATAAGACCTTTTTTTTTCTACGTCTCAGATTGCAAACATTTTTCTGGTTTTCTTTTTTATCTTTAAAATTTTCGAAAAAAAAGTTGTGAAAAACTGAAAAGTCGTTATGATCTTGGGAAAAATAAATAGTAAACAAAACACCAAGGGAATATTAAGTATAAATTCGTATTACTAAACTTTGCGTTTAACATAAATAAATCTTCCGTAATTTTACTATATCATAAAGTGGTTAACTCTTGGTCTATTTTAAGCCGCTCACAGTGGCTCTCCGACCACCACGATCTTGCCTTGAGCCGCTGTACAAAAACTATTGGTTATCCCAATTATAATGAGTTAACCAAAAACTCTGATTACACAATAATAATGTGACTTTATTTGAACAGAATGAGTCCCGAGGTTAATAGTTAGGAAACTTTTAAATATCCCATCATATAGGTAAAAATACCAAGAAGATCTGGTACAGTCATGGGTTAAATTTGGTTAAATATCAATAAGTTAATTAAAAGTTAAATATAATGTGGTTAACTAAACTTAACTTATCAAACTTAAATTACATTCCTGTACAAAGCAATTTATACAGACATTGTAAAAAATCGTACCAATAATGAACATGAATTTGTACATTTCTAATAATAAATAGTAATGTGTGTCACATTTGTTGTTTTTTTTTGTTTTTTTTTTTTTTTTTTTCAAATTTATTCGTAAACTCCTACTATATGAGTACACCGCCTAGACACTCACAAAATCCTCGGAAAAAATCTAGACAAAAGCTGTTTTGAAAAGCTGTTAGCAGCTACCACAAAACAACAACTGTTTCGCCACTTACTTCCCATCTTAGTGCTCGCTGACCAGGAAAACCTTACATTGATCAGCTACTGTACAAACATTCCCCAAACCTCCAGAACTGGAACCTCACCATCAGGTAGAGTTTAACGTCATTCCCATGACATGAACACCTTCAGCCACCGCCTTCTAGCACTCATATGATAAAAAGGGTTGGGGCTGGCCATAAGGGCAATAGGGTTGGGGCAATTATATAGGTGGTAGAGCTTGACATGACCAGCCAATTGATCGGAGGGGGCTTCTCCGACCGCCTGTCTAGCCCAAGTAAGGACCAAAGTGGAGTGTCAGTGACTACTCTATCACCTGGGTTCTATCCTTAAGCATAACGGGTACCCACCCACGGCCAACAGGTGACCTCATTGGGGAAGTTTTATTCCTCTGCAGAGGTGCAGTCGGTGGATTCTAACGCCCCTAGCCGACAGGGCGGATTTCTTCAACGAAAATTCAAAGACTTTCAAATCTTGTTTAACATTTACAAATGAACATATTCATAAACCAGAAGCTGCAATGTTACTGTATCCACGGTTGAATTCTTTTCGGTTTGCACTCTTGTGAGAAGTTAAACCTTATCGAAACTTGTTTGCGATCATTTAACAGACTTTCATTTTTTCTTTATTCATTTTTTTTTTAATTAATGTATTCATATATATATATTCATGCATCGATTTATTTTTTATTTTTCATTTTTTTGTTATCGAAAATCCATTCTGGTTAATCCGTCCATTTTGATTTTTTTTCCGACATTCTCTTTAAAGATAAAGCTTTAATTAATGTTCTTCGAAAAAGAGAAGACAAAAAAGAAGGCTAAATAAAAAAACTAAAAAAACAACCTAATATTCGTGTTGATGGTTTCATCTCATCATCAAGAAGATTAACTTGAAATTTAATCTCCACATGCGATCAGTGCTTGTAAATAATTTCTCAGAGCTGTTTCCTAGTCAAAATCTATCAACAAATCCGGATTCGCCAAAAAACAAATAGAAATAATTAAAAAACAAAACATGGTTTCTACGATACCAAAACCAAGAAAACAGTAAATAAACAGACTTCTGATCATGCAGTCAATCAACAAGAAAGAAAGTGTACACACTCACCTGCAAGAGTGTGAGAACACTTTGTTGGCGTTTTTTTCATATAGTTATTTACTAAGCTTCGCTTAGATGTGGCACAAGGCCGAATGTAAGAGGCACCCAGTGGGGCACGAACTCACTAGTCATGGTTTGCCAGTCTAACTTGCTAACCATTACACCACAAGAGGTGCCCTGCGTTTTTTCATATAGATATTTACTAAGCTTAGCTTAGATGTGGCACAAGGCCGAATGTAAGAGGCACCCAGTGAGGCACGAACTCACTAGTCATGGTTTGCCAGTCTAACTTGCTAACCATTACACCACAAGAGGTGCCCGGCGTTTTTTTCATATAGATATTTACTAAGCTGAACTTAGATGTGGCACAAGGCCAGAAATATGGGGCACCCAGTGAGAATCGAACTCACTAACAATGGTCTGCCAGTCTAGCTTGCTAACCATTACACCACAAGAGGTACCCTGCGTTTTTTCATATAGATATTTACTAAGCTTAGCTTAGATGTGGCACAAGGCCAGAATTGTGGGGCACCCAGTGAGAATCGAACTCACTAACAATGGTCTGCCAGTCTAACTTGCTAACCATTACACCACAAGAGGTGCCTGGCGTTTTTTTTCATATAGATATTTACTAAGCTGAGATTAGATGTGGAACAAGGCCAGAAGTGGGGCGCCCAGTGAGAATCGAACTCACTAACAATGGTCTGCCAGTCTAACTTGCTAACCATTACACCACAAGAGGTGCCCTGCGTTTTTTCATATAGTTATTTACTAAGTTTTGCTTAGATGTGGCACAAGGCCAGAAGTGTGGGGCGCCCAGTGAAAATCGAACTCACTAACAATGGTCTGCCAGTCTAACTTGCTAACCATTACACCACAAGAGGTGCCCTGCGTTGTTTCATATAAGGCGTGTGTTAAATGCCCACTCTTATTTATAGACTCGGCGATAATCATGTGACCATATTCTTGGCCAATCACTGGTAGTACTCTGCTGCTGATATTGTTATTTATGCTGGCTGTTCTGGTCATACCTGCACATTGCTGTGAACCTTCGTGGACGACGGAACATAGGATTATATCACCGGAACTTTGACACTGCGTACGATTCCATAACGCAGGACTTATCCACTTACCAAAGGATTCTATAGCTCAGGACTTACTTACTTACTTACTTACTTTATGTCCTTTTCAACTGGCCATGGATGGCGGGCAGAAACTTAACAGGTTATGGGCCCAGCAGGCTTCCAATCTAGAATGCTGGAATATCAGAAGCATGCTGGGCAGAAACTTAACAGGTTATGGGCCCAGCACGCTTCCAATCTAGAATGCTGGAATATCAGAAGCATGCTAAACACAACCAACAGTTGTTGCCCAGAATGTTATTTGGCGTGTTATCTCATTTGCATATGTCTTTATTATGCAGAAAGGGAACAACACAGCTGAAAGGGAACAACACAGCTATAATAACAACACAGCAGAGAAGTGTTATGGCCCACGCTGATCAGATAACGAATAGATATGAAGAAGACATTGTGGTGTTTCTCATAGAAAACAACAACGCAGGTGTTAGTTAAAGCCTTTATTCCCTTTTTCCAAGGTATACATTACCTCTGTCCCCAGTCCAGAAGTGTCCGGTGAAACGGGAGGTATTGTACCCTGTGATGATACATATATTACAGACATGATTATGGAGGAATCGGAAAGAAACGAGGATATAAACCAATATGATGGAGACGTTTTAGAGCCAATAGATGAAAGCGTGTCGGATTCCGATGTGCCGTACGAGGTTTCCAGTTCTGATGAAATGAGACTGCGATCACCGATACGAACAACACCCCCGAGGATATTTAGGAAAAGCAATAGGTCGACGAGGGGAATAAAACCTCTCCGTTTCAGGGAGTTGTAGTGAGATAGCCAATGGCGTGTTATCTCATTTGCATATGTCTCCTACAGCGGCAGATATATAGAGATAGTTTGGAGGACATTAAAGAAGGAGCTACGATAAGCTGAGAGAAAGAGCTACGTTAAGCGAAGAGAATTACTACTACGACTACAACAAGAAGTACGAAACTACACATCACAACAGTTGTAAGAGTAAGTTTCAATCATTTTCATCTTTTCTTTTAAGAACAGTTATTTAATTATTCTCCTTTCAATGTACTGGTCCTTTACGCCATGATTCAGACTAACTGACACGCATACAAAAGTTCAGCACTGAGCCTACGTCCGGGCACATTTCACCGATTTTAAAAGTAGTCCAAAATACAATGGAAAAACATTGCTTAACGAATAAATA
>CM042171.1:42155055-42202555 GCA_023376005.1 Doryteuthis pealeii | reverse complement strand
ATTAAAATAGTTTTCCCCAAATTTTTGTGATCCCAGGCAAGACATACTTTCAACAAGGACCTGTTGAGTAGAATATTTATTTTCCCCCTCTATTTTTTTCCTTCTAGATCCTATCTTTCTTTTTATCTTTCTAGGGATCAACCCGCACTGGATCAGTTATTTTCAGCTGCCTTAATAAACAGGAAGACTTATCTGAATTGATCAGGTATCAAGAAGCTTCTAGCATTTTTCAGGTGCATTTTACCGTATTTGTGGCCAGTTTAACAAGACACGAGTTAAAATGTAATCTGTGACAATATCTGATAAGAAACGTGAAGCCTGCAAGGCATATTTCAGCAGGGCCTGTGAGTGATCTAGATAAACCCTGGGAACCTCATTTTGCCTAAAGGACAAAGAGAAAAACTATAAAAATGTATACGGTAGGACAGAAAATTGTTTGAATACTACTAGGGCAAGTCAAAAGTTATGCAATATGTTGGTAAATCTTATTATAATGGAGATTGTGTGTTTTTCTGTCTGTAACCGAAACTATATTACTACTCAAGTCACAATTCCCTTAGTTATTGACATCACGTTCTCCATGATTTTATTTTTATTTAAACCTCAATTATTAATAAATTGTTTTACATTATTAATACTGTTGACCATATCTACATACTGATAACATGCAATTGTATTTATATATACAACAAAATAGCGGTTTACTGTGTGAACGGGAAGGATAATTTGCATATTGATATTAAAAATATGATTTTAATAAATATGTGCTTAGTATTATTGATTTCTAACTGTTTGGTTTTATTTTAATGAATATGAGCAAAAATCTCTTCAATGCATCTTAAATGAAATCCATTAACAAGAAGAAATAACTGTCATTTTATTCTTTACTTCCTCTTATAACTAAATACTTAAATTAGAAAAAATAACAATGAAAGACGGGAGTAATGGAAGAGTAAGTTTCAGTTGTTCTATTTTTCAATCATACCCCCTCTGTTCCAAATCTTTTTATCTGCATTCTTATTTAGTTTTATTAGCCTTTCTAATTTAATATAATATATTATTACATTAAAACTTAAATACTTGCACCCGGAGGATGCATTTTATTTGCTAGTATACATAATATGTGGTATGCTTTACTGGTACGTTTTTCGAGGGGTCGAGCAAATGCTACCACTTGACAAATCGGCCAATCGTCATCTGATTCTAAATTATCTTAGTAGAGTGCGTACGTGATTCATAAGCTGCCTATGAATTATGTAACAATATTATCTAAATTTTTAATTTCAAAATTTTAAATAGATAATTAATTTCACGGTCAGGATTTGGCAACGTGGAGATGATTGAAATAAAAACGATGCACAGCATCAGGTAAAAGTGTTGGTGGAGAAAGGTACAGACTAAACATAAACTAAACTATCTTATTGGCTGGTTGCCTTTAACTTTAATCTAGAGTTACCACAAATGTTATTAACAGTTTGCAAGTTTGTCTTCAATAGAATGTATGATTTTATTTATTTGCCCTTGGATGTATTCTATTGTTATATATATATATATATATATATATATATATATATATATTATTATATATATAGAGAGAGAGAAGAGAGAGAGAATATATATATATATATATATATTATAAATAGAGAGAGAGAGAGAGGAGAGAGAGAGAATATATATATATATATATATATATATATATGAGAGAGAGAGAGAGAGAAATATATATTATATATATAGAAGAGAGAAAGAAAATATATATATATATATACAATAGAGAGAGAGAGAGAAAAAGAAATATATACATAGAGAGAGAGAGAGAAAGAATATATAATATAGAGGGAGAAAGAAATATATATATATAGAGAGAGAGAGAATAGAAAGATAGAAAAAGAAGAATAGATAGATAGATAGAGAGAGAGAGAGAGAGAGAGAGAGAGAGATATAGAGAGAGAGAAAGAAATATATATATATAGAGAGAGAAAGAAATATATACATAGAGAGAGAGAGAAAGAAAGAGAGAGAAAAGAAAGATAGAGAGAGAGAGAGAGAGAGAAATATATATATTAGAGAGAGAGAGAGAAAGAAATATATATATATAGAGAGAGAAAGAAATATATACATAGAGAGAGAGAGAGAGAGAGAAAGAAATATATATAAATAGAGGAGAAAGAAATATATATATATATATATAGAGTGAAAGAAAGAGAGAGAAAGAAAGATAGATAGATAGAGAGAGAGAGAGAGAGAGAGAGAGAGAGAGAAAGAAATATATATATATAGAGAGAGAGAAAGAAATATATACATAGAGAGAGAGAGAGAGAAAGAAATATATATATATATAGAGAGAGAGAGAAAGAAATATATATATATAGAGAGAGAGAGAAAGAAAGAGAGAGAAAGAAAGATAGAGAGAGCGAGAGAGAGAGAAAGAAAGATAGAGAGAGAGAGAGATTATCAGAAAAATGTATATAATTTCGTACCATAACATAACTAATTCTTCAAATAATCAAGTTTTAACAAAGTTTAAATAATTACATTTTAACAACGGTGTAGAAACCGCTGAATATTATTTATATTTTATTTTCAGGCTTCAGAATTCCATTCGAATATAAAAGGTATTTAAATATTAAACATATAATTTTGAGTAATTTCTACAAATGCTGGTCGAATTTGAAATCATTTGAATGAGAATTGGTCAATTTATTAGATTACGAAAATATACTAATTTTTCTGAAACACACTGTACATCTCAGATGATATAAAATGCAATATATACTAGCAAAAATATGTGCCTTCAGGGTACAAGTATTTAAGTTCTAATGAGGGGTGGAGGATTTGAATAAGTTTGACAAAATGTGGTTGAGAATAGAGGAAAGTGTGGATATAACAACACAGAAAGCATAAATTCAATTGATATTTCGCCTCATTTTGAATGTAGCTTCTTCGGAGCTTTATTGAATATAAGTACTTGTACATTCGCTTTTATAGTGAAAAGGTGAATGGGTGAGGGTGGGGGATTGGTGTGTAGGGATTTTTATTTTTCTACGGGGTCAGTCAGTTAATTAAGTATTATATTGAATTAGAAAGACTAATTGTTAAGTATTTGGCCGCCATCCTTGGCCAGTTGTAAAAAAACTTAAAGTAAATAAGTAAGTCAATAAGTCCTGTGGTATAGTATCCTTTGGTAAGTCAATAAGTCCTGTGGTATAGTATCCTTTGGTAAGTCAATAAGTCCTGTGGTATAGTATCCTTTGGTAAGTCAATAAGTCCTGTGGTATAGTATCCTTTGGTAAGTCAATAAGTCCTGTGATAGAGTATCCTTTAGGTCCGACGTCCAAGAAGATCCAAGTGTGAGTGAGCTAAGATTAGAATCAGGCCAGTATAAATACAACAACAGCAGCAGCAGCACTGCCAGTGATTGGATAAGAAGGCTGGTCACATGGTAGTCGACGAGTCTATAAGTAGAAGTAACCGTTTACCACACGCCTTATATCCAAAAAAAGCCAACACTAATGAAAGTAATAAGAACACACATAAATTACATTTATTTTTACTTTATTCTAATTCATTTCAAAATAGAATTACTCAAAGAATTGCTCTTAATACGTTTGAGAATAAAGCAATAATATTAGAAATCTATAAAACCAACTAATTATTTATTAAATACGGTTTTGCTAAAATCGGTATGCAAATTATTCACGCCATATACAATGTAAACATTAATGTTTTAATATGTAACAAACATTTCTGGATTTAAACACATTAATACCACGGGCCTTTTGGGGCCTGTGTTTGTTAATGTAAATTAACAGCGTTGATCCCAGGGGGCTATCCCTCCAGGCAACACCTGCCCCCTTGATTTAAAGGGGCAGGGTTGGGTTTATTGCCCAGTGCCTGAGGCGTCCCCTCGAAGGGTAATGCCGACGGGATCAACGCATTTTTTGTGTCTACCACCCATCAGCTTCGGCTTGTGGGTGGGCCCACATAAAAATGTCCTTGTGTCACGCCCTCATAAGTGGGGTGAGAGGCAAATACCTTAATAATACGAGCTGTTTTGAAGCATATTCATCTAAGCATTTATAGAAACATTGTTAATAAGAAGCTCCCATCATCATCATCACCATCATCATCATCGTGTCGCGCAATTACCACGGATATCCATGACAATCTCTCGCTAATTTTCCCTATCATCCATTGTCGCAGCATCCAATATCTACGCAGAGTTCTTCAATATAGGTCCTTGGTAGGCGACCCACATTAGCATGTCCGTGCATTAGAGAACGTCGCTAATGAGTTCGTCCTTGCTTCTCCAACAGTGTCCAGCATGTCTTGTCCGTCTCACTCGGATGGTTTGTGTGATGGGGACAGGTGAACGTACAGCTGCTTCCTTTTGGGGTGCTGCTTCCACGACTTGTTCAAGGCTGCACGTTGCATTGCTTTACAGCTCCCATCTAGCTTATTATCAAGGCGCCTCGTTAGGATCCAAGTGGTGCAGCCATATATCAGCACTGATATAACCACAGCTTGGAAGAATTGTCGTTTTAGCTTGTCAGTGAGATCGGATTTCTATATGACAGAAATTAATAAAACCAACTAGATTCACGCCTTATACAATGTAAACATTAACATTTCGATGATATATAACACTCATCGCGTGGTGTAATGGTTAAAGTCATAGGAAATGGACTCGTCACCCCGAGTTCAAATCCTGGACGTGAAAATTGCATTTCACTTAGCGCTAATACCCTTAGGAAAGGTATGAATTCTACTCTCCCTCCAGCTATGGGTAAATAGTAGGGCAGACCGGGCTCTTTAACCTTGGTTAGACAACCAGTCTAGGAGAAGGAAAACTGAGAATTCAAAACTGTTAAACTCCGCTTAAGAAATTGACCTTGTGTCACATCCTGCTCGTGCGGAGGATTTGGTAAATCTTATTATAATGGAGATTGTGTGTTTTTCTGTTTGTAACCGAAACTATATTCTTACTCAAGTCACTATTCTCTTAGTTATTGACATCACATTCTCCATGATTTTATTTTTATCTAAACCTCAATTATTAATAAAATTGTCTTATATTATTAATACTGTTAACTATGTCTACAATACTGACAACATGTAATTACATTTATATATACAACAAAATAGCGGTTTACAGTGTGAACGGGAAGGATAAATTTGCATATTGATATTAAAAAAATGCGAAATTTAATAATNGGTCAGAGTGACCAGGGAGCAATGGTGGATGAAGGGTGCTCCACATTCCCCAAACCTCCAAAACTGGAACCTCACCATCAGATAGAGTTTAACGTCATTCCCAGGACATGGAGACCCGCAGCCACCGCTTTCTAGCACCCATATGATAAAAAGGGGTTTGGGCTTGCCATAAGGGCAATAGGGTTGGGAAAATCATATAGGTGCTGGGGCTTGACGTGACCAGACGATTGATCGGAGGGGCCTCTCCAACCGCCCGATGTAGACCTGTCTTTTTTACAACTTGTATTTGAATTAATTAAACTTCTTTGTAATTCTGAAAAATCATTGCTGCAGCATCCCAATCTGCAAAGAGATGATTAAAAGATTGATTTAACTGGTTATGTTACGGACTGAGGTTTTCAACGGTACCAAATCGATATAATGTTGTATACCCTTTCTTACTTCTTTACTTCTGGTCGTCTTTTCTTCTGGCCGGCTTGCTATTCTGATCGTCTATCTTCTAACATCTTGGTCTGGTTTCTTCTAAGGTCTTCTGTTGCTATGTTCCTGCTGGCTGATCGTCCTGGATTCATTTCTTAGTCTTGTTACCAAGACATTCATCAACCACAAGAACATTTTACTTATACAAACTTTTATTTCCTTAACTATACATTTCACGTAACTAAATATCTGACTAACATAGCGCGCGTGAGTTCCAGTTTTGGGCAGAGCATAAAATGGCCGCTGCTCTGCCTGACGTCTAACTGCAAACTGGGGACTCTGGAAAAAGGTCCCACGTGACTTCACATATTTGGCGGGCTTCTGTAATTTTCCATAGAAGGACCCGGTCATGGTATGAAAGGGTTCATCCCCTCAGAATTACAGGGATTGACAATAATCTTATGCAACCGCATATATTATGTAACAGTTATTTTGTTTTACGACATATCAAGCCTTTTTCGGACACCTGTGACACAATGGTTATGACGTGGAACCATGATGGTGGTTTAGTTAGGGAAACTTTGAGTGGTGGCATGATCTGTAACGGAAAAAAAATGAATGATGATTCAGCAAAGACGCGTGGCATTGTTTTGATGGACAAAGAATGATGACGTGGCAAAGGGGAGAAAGGAAGAGTGAGAGGTGATAGTTTGGAGATTCAGCCTGGCTGCCAAAGTGTTGAGACGGACTGAGGCTTGCTCTCTCCCACGCGGTGATCATGGGCAAAATAAAATAAAAGTTTTAAACAAAAAAATATATAGTTAATTCAATCGCAATGACCAAATCAGCCCTTAGTCAGAAGAAGCCCTTAGAAGAACTGAACTCCTTTAGTTAGAAGTCAACCTAACTAGACAACAAGATGGCAACCGAGGGACATGCTAGAAGGATCAGCAAGAAGCAAGTAAGATCTCCTCACCAAGTAAGTCTCTAATCTCTCTCTCTCTCTCTCTCTCTCTCTCTCTCTCTCTCTCTCTCTCTCAAGAACTCTCTTCACCCAGAAGTGTCACTCTCACACACCAATTAGAGATGTCAATGTGAGTATGTAGCATAGTACCATATTTGGTGGACCCGTGACCACGATACCACCACATTTTTGTACCGTGGCCAACATACATTCACATCTGCTGAGTATATAATGGGGAGAAAGGGAGTATCAATAAAGAGAGGCGATGGGCGCATACTTGGTCTGCTTGTTTCTTACTTCGACGCTGACTATCTTCCTCTGCGCTGATTTCTTTCTTCTACTGGGCTGGTCGTCTGTGCTTATTTCTTGGTTAATAACACTGGTTTACAAAAAATATTTTTGTCTGAGGCAAGAATGTGAATAGTTTTTTATACTATTTGGATGTGCTGAATTGAAATTTATAAACAGTTTTCTCTATCATCTTTAGTTTTCTGTCTTTTAAATAGTCTCGTTTTAGTATATATGACCAAATCAGCCCTTAATCAGAAGAACAAGCCCTTATTGAAGAAGTTTGTGTAGAAGTCAACCCAACTAGACAACAAGATGGCAACCGGAGGACATGTTAGAAGGATCAGCAAGAAGCAAGTAAGATCTATCTAAGTCTAATCTGTCTGCCTGTCTCTCCAATATCTCTCTATCCCCGAAGAACTTTCTTATCAAAGAACTCTTACTCTCTCACACACACCAATTCGAGATGTCAACGTGCATATGTTACACGTATCACATTTAATACCGGCCAACATGGTATAACATGGCGTATGTGAACCTTATAATTTCACACATCAAGTGATTTTTTTATTGATACAGTTACTTAATTCCTGAAATGAAGATGCTAAGTAAAATTAACTGCGTTGATCCCAGGGGACTATCCCCATGGCAATATCTGTCCCCTTGATTTAAAGAGTAGGACTTGGTTTATTGCCCAGAGCCTGAGGGCGCCCTTGAGGGGGGAATACCAGAATAATACATATAAACATACATGTTAGTAGTGCTCGTGGCGTAATGTTGCCGTCAAAGCAAATGGCACGGCGATACGAGTTCAAATCCTGGACACGGTGCGTACATTCATATGGCACTAATACCCTTGCAAAAGGTATGAATTCAACTATTCTCCCTCCAACTGTGGGTAACGGTGACTTAGTTTCGGTTACAGACAAATAGAGACTGAATCTTCATTATGTATAGTTTGTGTCTATTTTTTTTTATTTAGCTATAAATAGGTGTTTCTAACAAAAACGTAAAACTTGGCCTTTTTATCTGATGACAAGGCCCAAGGCTTCAACTCTGTACTCTAGAATAAAAACTATCATTTTACTTTGTACTCTAGAATAAAAACGTATCATTTTACTTTTTGTAAATATTGAGAAAATGGATTCTGACAAAACTGATCCTGCCTTGTTCACTCTCCGCGACCCTCCTCCGCTCTGTCCAACTGTCTCCTTTTATACTAGGTCTGTCTGCCGAAATTTGCATACTTTCAACTCTCGTCTCGCCAGCGACGAGACTTGTGACTTATAAATCGCACCCTCAAGGACGCTCACGCTTCTATTTCTTTTCCCTTCCGGCACTCTGCACACAAAACACGATCGCGCTTGCCTCGAACTCCAAGGTAGGCCATTTCTCTCGTCATATTTCATTTCTTTTGTTCTTGCTAATTTCATCCAGCCAAGGGCGGTTGCCAAATTCACGTAAGCGTCCGCTGGTCTGCCTACACATACAACATGCCATTCGTTGTCTTTTCGAAAGACGAACCGTCGTTGGCTCATCAAAGGCCGCAGTCTGTGGGTTTTGCCTTTCAATCTTGATACAATAGGCTTTTTTTTAAATTTCTTTCTTCTAGGGAAATAGATAGAAAGCTTTACTTATGTTTTGTTGGTGGTAAAAACAAGAGACTTTACTTTTTCGTTTCTTTTTCGGGAATAAATATGATGTCTTTTTTTTCCTTAGTAAAAATATACGAAAAAAAAAACGTATAAGTAGAGTGTTAGATACACCTAAATAGACTTAAACAAAAAGTTAAAAGTAATTGGTAATTTGCTTGAAACATTGTTAAGTATGTTATAATATATTAATGATTTGAAGGCAATTACAATGCGTATAAAAAAAAAAACAAAAAGATGTTATAATGTAAAATATAACATCTTTTTGTTTTTATTTTTTATACGCATTGTAATTGCCTATAAAAATAAAAACGTATAAAAATAAAAACAAAAAGATGTTATAATATAAAATATAACATCTTTTTGTCTTTATTTTTTATACGCATTGTAATTGCCTATAAAAATAAAAACGTATAAAAATAAAAACAAAAAGATGTTATAATATAAAATATAACATCTTTTTGTTTTTATTTTTTATACGCATTGTAATTGCCTATAAAAATAAAAAGGTATAAAAATAAAAACAAAAAGATGTTATAATATAAAATATAACATCTTTTTGTTTTTATTTTTTATACGCATTGTAATTGCCTATAAAAATAAAAACGGATAAAAATAAAAACAAAAAGATGTTATAATATAAAATATAACATCTTTTTGTTTTTATTTTTTATACGCATTGTAATTGCCTATAAAAATAAAAACGTATAAAAATAAAAACAAAAAGATGTTATAATATAAAATATAACATCTTTCTGTTTTTATTTTTATACGCATTGTAATTGCCTTCAAATCATTAATATATTATAAAAACAGAGTTGTTCCCCATTACTTTGACAAAGCCGGAAGTGGGGTTTCCGCCATCTTCAGTGTGGATGTCGTTTTGTTTACATTTGTGTGTTTTGAACGCGAGCGTTCAGGTACTGGTTAATTCGCTTGAGAGTAGAAGCAGTTTCTACCCTGTGTTAAATAAAACCTTTTTAATTTTATAACAACCTGGTCCTGCATTATCATTTCAATCCTTCATATTTCATCTGTATGTGAAAAAAACATAACAGAACACTTCATGTATATTTACACAACGAAAAGGAAAAGAATTAAGAAAATAAAGTGTATTCCTTCTCACTAACCACCCCTAACGCCTGTAGGGTTCAAAGTCATAATTGAACATACAACTCCGACACGGGTTGAGAGACTAAAAATTTCATATAATACAGCACATGGTAACAATAAGATACATAAAGTACATAGATACATAAGATACAAATAAGATATAAGAGTAGAGATAAAAGGACACATTCATGAATGGTAAATACAAGATACAATATTTAGGTATAAACGAGATACCCAAATGTACATCAAATATAAATGTTACAGACATGGAACTAAAGGATAGTCCATGCTGTATAAAAGACTTACAGTAATGTAAGGGGGGCAAAGCCCCACCGAGAAGGGGGTAGACATAAGTCTAACCCATGTGCTCGTTCAGAGGCAGTAAGGAAAGAGAGAGAGAGAGAGAGAGAGAGAAGCATTTGAATCAGCCGCTTATATACCAGAGATCCCCTAGTGGAAACAAACGGTAGCACAGCGGGAAGATAACTCTTCCAGGCAAAGGGAAGATAATTCCATACACCCCCAACCAAACTGCCCCCAAAAGCCAAATATACAGAATTAGTAAAGTCTCCCATTTTTTAATGACGTAAAAAAAGATCTTATTAGTGTAATAAGTAATTGAGAGTTACTTCCCCTGTTTTATTATAACCTTCCCTTTGTGTAAATCTTCAACTTTCTGAAAGTACATAAACTTCCAAGAAACTACAACTGTATTCTAAGTAGAATAAAGCTTTCTAAAACCCAGCCGTGTGTGTTCATTTATTATTACAATTAGTATGAGAAATTTTAAATTTTTTGTATTATTTGGATTTTTCGGACAGTTGTCTTCATTCTTATTGTTATATACACAACGTTTCGGCCGATGTGCTATCCGGCCTTCTTGGTGTGTTTCCTGTCGTATTTGGTAACCTTTTATTCGAGGTCGTGAAACTTCTTGTCGAACTCGGGGGGGGGGGGCTTGCTGTCGTAATCAGGGCCTTCTTGGAACTTCGAAACGAACCTTTTATTAAATACCCCGAGGTAGACTGTTCTTATTCCGTTAAACATGGCCAGGTACAAGTTTTAAGCTACAAATACAATTCACAGCCTACGCTCGAATGACGAAACATCTTTCCATAAAACCAAATGGATTTTACTTTAATATTTCCCTTGGAAATAAAACAGGAGCTTTCAGAATGTTCTTCGTAATTATTTCCGTTCAACCAAGCATATTTTAGTTGCATCTTGCGATAACAATAAGATGAAGATCATAGTAAAAAAAAGAAAAAAAAAAGAAAAAAGATGTGTATTGGATCTTTCCAAGTTGTTATAATGTAGAAAGACGCTGTTTTTTAGCGAGACGCATCAAAAATTAATGGAAATACAAGCGATCTACTGCATTGGCGGGAATTCTCCCGAGCGGATTTGGCATGTGATTAGCGTCGGTTCCTGTTCCATATTCTTTCCACTATCGAATGCCAAAGCAAACAAACTAGGAAAACGTGCACAAACAGGGAATCAGAACTCGTTAACGTTAGATTCGTATTCACACATCTTAAAAATGTGATACCGATCACATCGTTTCCAGCCGGCAGGATTATAGGAGTATAAAACCTTAGGATATGGAGAGAGAGAGAGAGAGAGAGAGAGAGAGAGAGAGAGAGAGAGAGAGAGAGAGAGAGAGGAGAGAGAAGGGGGATTAGATAGATAGATACATAGACAGAGAGGAAATATTGATATAAATAGGATGTAATAGGTATATAGATAGATAGATACATTAGATATGATGTAAGAGAGAGAGAGAGAGAAGAGAGAAGAGAGAGAGAGAGAGAGAGAGGGGGGAGAGGAGAGAGTGGATATGGTTATTAGAAAATGCGTTGAGGGAAGGACACTAAGAAGTCGGATTAGATAGATAGATAAACTTAGGAAATGGAGAGAGAGAGAGAGAGGGGGGGGATAAAGAGAAAGAGAGAAGAGAGCTAGATAGAGAGAGTGAGAGAGAGAGAGAGGAGAGAGGGAGAGAGAGGGTGGATATGGTTATTAGAAATGTACGTTGAGGGAAGGACACTAAGTGGGATTAGATAGATAGATAGATAGACAGAGAGGGAAATATTGATGTGAATATGATGTAATATATATATAGATAGATAGATAAATACATTTAAATATGATGTAATAGATAGATGGATAGATAGATAGATAGAGAGAGAGAGAGAGAGAGAGAGAGAGATTAAGGTGAATATGCTGTAATAGACATATAAATAGATAGTTATGTACAGGGGATATAATAGATAGATACATAGATAAATATATGTAAATATGAAGTAATAGATAGATACGTGCGTATAGGATATAATATATTGATATATACATCTAAATAGGATATAATAGATAGATAGATAGATAGACAGAAAGATGTGATTATGATGTAATAGACATATAAATTTTATAGATACATACACAGGATGTACCTCCCTACCCCTGAAATCCACCACTAAGTCACTTTGTCTTCTATAAACACAAATGTACGTATTTTGCTTTGAATAAAGTCAGACTGAGGATGTTCTTCGCGTCAGAAGGACGAAATATTTCTCCTCTACTTGGACTTGTTTGAGTCATTATTTTTGTTCACTCTTCCTTTTACCTCACCTCATACTGTCGATTTTACTCCAACCCTCCAATCTTCATATATATATATATATATATATATATATATATATATATATTATATATATATATATATATATATATATGATATATAGTGTGTGTGTGTTGTGTGTGTGTGTAGAAAGCGCGTGGTGTAATGGTTAAAGTCATGAGAAAATAAACTCGTCACCCTGAGTTCAAATCCTGGACGTGGTAATTGCATTTCACTTAGCGCTAATACCCTTGGGAAAGGTATGGATCCTACTCTCCCTCCAGCTATGGGTAAATAGCAGGGCAGACTGGGTTCTTTAACCATGGCTTGGTAACCAGTCTAGGAGAAGGAAAACTCTGATTCAAACCTGTTGAACTCCGCTTAAGAAATTGACCTTGTGTCGTATCCTGCTCGTGTGGAGGAGTTGGTAAATATATATATATATATATATATAGAGAGAGAGAGAGAGAGAGAGAGAGAGGGAGAGAGAGAGATAGATAGATAGAGAGAGGGAGAGCGAGAAAGATACAGAGACAGAGAGGGTGAAAAAACAGAGAGAGAGAGAGAGAGAGAGAGAGAGAGAGAGAGAGAGAGAGAGAGAGAAAGTCGACGGAAAAGGAAGAGAGAAATAGATTGATAGAAAGTAGATTTATTTATTGCGAAACGTAGATGGGCATATAAAATTGAAATAGATAAATAGATAGATAGATAAATAGATTAATAGATAAATGCGCACAGACTGAGATAGATTGATAGATAGATTTGATTAGGTGCTAAACACCTAGTAAAAATCTACCTACGAACAAATGGCTACAGATATCAACGAATATGGTTACATCAAAAGTGACAGGTCAGGCCAACCTAGGCCAGAATCGAAGACGATAAAGTCTTTAGCATATCACTGCAGAGAGGAAAGAATCAGAGGAATTATTTTTTTAAAGATTTTCCATTCGATTACACCTTTATTATTTTTCCGTTCTGGATTTTGATGCTAAAAAAATCCTCTAACGTTACTATACATCTTATTATAATAGGAGCTGATGGTAGGTGTGGTGCTCCACCTCAGATGCTAAAAACAATCTCCTTGGTCTAGTGCTATTGAAAAGGGATAGACTCCCTCGCTGACTGGCTGATACCGACTTTAGGCCGCCCGTTGACTTTACTTACTTTACTTATAATAGAGTTTGTCTTTCTGTCTATAACCGAAACTACGTCACTGCTTACATCACAATACCCTCAGGAGATGCGTCAGTTTATCAAGGAGTATTTAATCTATTTGGTTTGGTTTGGTTTGTTTTGTTTTACGGCATATCAACCCCGGTGGGTCATTTAATGCCGACAAAGTTGTGAAATAAATTAATTCTTAATGCATAATACAATTTTGTTTATCAACTCATGTTTTTTTCTATTCAACCCATAGATGGGACCCTAATAGGTACTACCACTCCGGTTCAGAGTGGACCAGGGAGCAATGGTGATGAAGGGGTGCTCCACATTCCCTAAACCTTCAAAACGGGAACCTTACCATCAGATAGAGTTTAACGTCATTCCCAGGACATGTAGACCCTCAGCCACCACCTTCTAGCACCCATATGATAAGAAGGATTGGGGGTTCTCATAAGGTCAATAGGGTTGGGGCAATCATATAGGTGCTAGGGCTTGACGTGGCCAGCCGATTGATCGGATAACCTAAGTAAGGGTCTAAGAGGAGTGTTGCATGTCATGGACTGCTCATCCATCAATACTCCGTCCTTGAGCATCACGGGTCCTCACCCACGGCCAACAGGTGGCCCCATTTGGGGGAGTCTTACCTCTCTGCAGAGGTGCAGTCGGTGCATTCTATCGCCCCAACCGACAGGGCGGATTTCATCTATAGTCAAAATCATTAATACATAGAATGCATCTTATAAATTAATGATGCCTCTATGTAAAGGTGAATTAAATTTGCCTCAAAACAGCCCATGTTATTAAGGTATTATCTCGCATCCCACATATGCAAATATGGCACAAGGTCGTTTAATGTGGGACCATCCATGAACCGAAGCTCATGTGATGGCAGGTGCAAAAATGCATAGATCCCGTTGGCATTCCTCCTTAGGGGGGCGCCTGGGGCACTGGGCAATAAACCCAGACCTGCCTCTTTAAATCAAGGGGGCAGGTGGAATGGCTGGTGGAATGTCTCCATGAGATCACGCTGTTAATTTCAGTAAATAAGTCCAGTGGCCGAAGCCACCAGACCCAAAAAGGCCCATGTAATAAATCCTGCAATGTGTCTTACTAAGAAATTCTTTTTCTTCGAAGTCCGTCGCCGACGACGATGGCGCCACTCCATGTCTTCATTTGTTGAAAGTTGAATGTGGTATGAAGTGAAACTTGTTCGTGAGATATTCTAAGTGGAAAGAGGCTGCACAGACCCCCAGTGCACAATCGTGGCAGTCCAGCAGTTAGTCCAGTAGCAGGGGGAAATCTGAGACGACTGGGCTGTCGAGTTCTTGCAGGGTGCTATCTCAGGAAGTATTGAGTCACTTCACGAGGGGCAAGCCACTCCGGAAGCCCCAGCGCTTGCAACCAAGCGTCTGGTTGTGTTGGGAATCTATGAAATAAAGGTTTACGGTGTGGTTAATTTGCATTCTGGTTTTGACAAAACCGGGTTTAATAAATAATTACTTGGTGTTATTGATCTTTAATATTATTGTTTTATACTCCAACGTATGAAAATCACTCCTAAAAATTAACTTATATTAAACCCAATACAAATTCAATCAAAATAAGTTTAAGCTTTTTTGCGTTCTTATTTAATTTCATTATTCTTTCTAATTTAATACATTTTATTACATTAAAACTCATATATTTACACCCGGTGGAGAGCAAAGATTCTTGCTAGTGTGTGTACAAGTTTTTCAGATATTTCAAGCGAAAAGGGTGAAGAACTCTCCTTTTTGTCCAGATAACTGTTCCCAACAGAATGAAGCTACAGCTGCTTATGCTTGTTCTTTCGCTATCTGATATGCTGAAAAGATTATGTAGATTATGATGCGACGAGGCATTCATATGTTTACTACATGTTAAACATCACAACGTTTATAGCCGGTTGTAAATGTTAAGAAAACGAAGAAAAATATAGAAATTGAATAAATGGATATCGAGGGATGTTGTACGATTAGAGAGATAGATAGATAGAAGGGAATAAACAGTGAAAGATACATAGATAGATAGATATGAATACAATGTGATATATATACACACACACACACACATATATATATATATATATATATATATATATAAAGATAAATATAATGAGTCAGACGAACCTACTAAAAGTTTCGCTTAATGCTCTTCAGGGCTAAGATCTGACTCAGAGTCAGATCTTAGCCTGTTCGGCCACTCACGCAGATGCAGTTAAAAAAAGTGACACTACGCCATCATCTTTAGCAGAGGGAAGGATACCAACAATTACCAAGAACATTTAACCAACCAACCAACCAACCAACGCAACCAAGATTCTTCAAATAAAGTTATTATCTGAAAACCAGAGTTTAAGTAACCAGTAAAAAAAAAAGCCAGAGTGTCATAGGTATGTAGGTAAATAAAAACAACATCAAAACAAAAATATCTGTCTAAGAAGATATCTCTGTCGTCACATACTCGCAAGATCCTTGTAAGTAATCTGCGACAAAGATATACCGAAAAGAAAGTTCTGTGTTTTTATTTATATATGTATTACCATTCTTGGCTATGTTTGTGTCGAATCCAAGCGGATTACTGCAAAGTTTCGTTTCTTGTAACATGCCGCCGTACTTTTTATATACATATATCTGCCAACTCCTCCGCACGAGCAGGATGTGACACAAGGTCAATTTCTTAAGCGGAGTTTAACAGGTTTGAATTCAGAGTTTTCCTTCTCCTAGACGGGTTGCCTAACCAAGGTTAAAGAGCCCAGTCTGCCCTACTATTTACCCATTTAGAATATCAAATGCAAAAAAATAAAAATAAATAATAATTCCACGTTATTATCATTCAAATTTTACTTTTTAATCATTTTCTCTAATATGTATAAAATCTTTATTACTTTTGCTCAGAAAGCATGATCTGGTGATAGTGATTGTGTGCCTATATTTACTTTATTGTTAATTGTTTTATTTTTGTAGTTTCCTCCGGACATACATACTACAACTGTCCTTTATATATGTATAAATAGTCGTGGTGTTCGGGGTGGCCAAAAGTCGGTATCAGCCAATCAGCGAGGGAGTCTATCCCCTTTTCACTAGCGCTAGACCAAGGAGATTGTTTTTGCGTCTGAGGTGGAGCGCCACACCTATCATCACCCCTTACTTTTCCGCACAGATCCCCGTGCTACTCATACGCTGAGTTGGTGAGGGCCGGTATCGAACTAGGAACCTTGTGGTTTCTAGCCGAACGCTCTACTGACTGAGCTGAATCCGGTCCTTCTAAATGGCGGACAACGCTGGGTTGCTGTGCTAGTTATACATTTTAAAAATTGGGCAACGCATGAATTTTAATGCAAACCATAGTTTGTTTGTTTTTTTTTTGGGGGGGGAGGAGGAGTCATAAAAATAACGACGCTTTCCTTTTTTGTTGTTGGTTTCCTTAATCTTGTTTCCCTGAAGCAATCATAGACATTCGACAGGAAAATGCGAGGATTTTTCGATGGGTTTGAAAAATAATGCATTTTGCTACATAAAACGGATCTCATTCTATTCATATATATCCACTGGCTTCAGGGGGAAAATATGGAATTATAAAATACAGTGGATGTTTAAAGAAATCTCCGAAAATAGTTTCAGGTCGCACAAAGCGCTATGGGTATTAGGCAACCCGGTATTTCCTGCTTCATAGTCGGATTGTTGCAGATTGACTGTTTGTTTTGCGCGGGATGACGAAGATAACAAAGGACTTTGTCCTGGTGGTAGCGAACAAAGAAAACGTGTAGGCGTTTGAGAGCAACAAAAGACTTCATCTGGACAAACGCTAATTTGAAAAAGAGAAAGGACTTCCGGTCAAGGAACAAAAGAATGTGTGGGCGGTCGTCAGTATTTAAGCAGGTCATCAGGAAGCCCAAGGAGACCCGAGGAGACACCCCAGAGAGACGGCGCAGAGAGCAGAAGGTGTCTGACCGTCGATACGGTCGGGCGCTGCTAGCGAGCAGTGAGGCTCGCCCACCACCTTCCACCACACCAGCAGTGGTAGTGCCCATGATCCATGCCGTCACCCAACCCACCACGAGGTGAAAGGAATAAACGTTAAAAGTCTTACTACTACATATGTCTACGTGTGAATCCTTATACTCCATTACTAACACCTACGACCCAGCAACAGTATATAACATGTACAATTTTGTGGCCTTAGTCGAGCCTATGCAACAGGATAACCGGCGACTAAACCGGCACCCGGCACCCCTAACAAGCTTGCCTGGTGAGGAGGGTGGCTAGACACTCATCAGGACGAAAATCAAAACCTGTGAAAGGGCGGAGGAAGCTTCTCTCTCAACGAGCATCTAGAAAATTAACAGGGAACATAGAAATACCAGCATTAGTATCCAGGCGCCTAATAGTCTAAATAATTCTCCGCTGCATTGTGGGTATCATCGGCGAGAAAAATATAGTCGCCTTGTGCTTTTACGATATCCTTAATTTCATATATTGAGAATAAGGTGATAGAACAATTTATAACCTTCATATATATATATATATATATATATATATATATATGTGTGTGTGTGTGTGTGTGTGTGTGTGTGTGTGTGTTGTGTGCAGCATTCTTTGATTTATACATGTAGAATTAAATGAAATGTACATCTCCTTTAATCTTTTCTAATTTTCTGGCCAAATTTTTAATGTTTGAGTGGAATTGGTGGATAATTCCACCAAAGTTCAGTTCCCGAGTACTTTCGGCACTTCGAAGTGCCATCATCAGGGGTGATGTGTTCCAGTTTTTTTTTTTATTATATTAATGTGGATGCTGGAAGGAGAAGAATTGGTGAGAAAGGTGTTAAAGGCATTTTAGAATGTGTGTACTGTATTGGAAATTAATTTTGTTTAAGGATGGTTTGTATTGTTTTATGTATAAAGCTTCTAGTATTTGTAGTTTTTGTTTATTTTTTTCTTTGTGCAGAATGTGTGTATTTTCCGTTAGAATATTTCGGTAATTAGAGTGGGGGCATGAATGTAATTTTAGGTGTTGTACAATAGAGCTATTGTCTGTTAAATGGAGGGTAAGACGCCTTGACAATGTGGTTGAGGTGAATCCAATGTATGTATTATCATTTTCTGGGAGACTGCAATCTCCTAGGGGACATTTAAATCTATGTACTACATTGGTCTCATTAAGCCGACTTGTCTGGGGAGAAAAATTATCCACCAATTCCACCCAAACATTAAAAAGTTGGCCAGAAAATTAGAAAAGATTAAAAAATAAATTGTTAAACCGGAGATGTGCCTTTTGTTTAATTCTACACACACACACACACACACACACATATATATATATATATATATATATATATATATATATATATATAGTAAATAAAGGAAAAAACTCTAAACTTGCTTCATTACAATAATTTATTTCAACCGTATTACTACGGCATCTTCAGGTAATCACAAGAACATGAATCTTACTGAGAATTTCCCAAAGTAACATCGCTTTGAAAATCTATCAATTTAGGGAAGGAAGGGTTGCTCTCTTAGTTTGAAATGGGCAGGATTAGTTTATTTGAATGAGGCAGGGAAGTCTATGCTTTGGATGAGGTGTGGCTTAGATGGGGGACCGATTCCTTGGGGAAATAGTTGTAAGGGTGTATATACAAAATGAGCAGAATTAAAAGACTAGAAATAAGGATATCTTGCTCTGTCCTTCCATTCACTGGTATTAGGCACATTGAGCTCTCCTTATGGTCCACCTGCATCAGCTTGGTTAAACCACACATGTAAAGATCCTAACTACAGGGAATATATATATATATATATATATATATATATATATATATATACTAGCAGAAGCTCCCGGTCCATGACCGGAGTAAAATTATTTTTAGCGAGTTCGATCCTCGGTGGATGGCACACACTTGCGAACTGTAGTCACATCCTACCCGTGGTGAGAGATTCAGATGAATAAGGAATACATTCCATTGTACTGTAATATCCAACCCATGGTGAACGTGTTGGGAAAACAATGATGGTGTCTGATCGTAGTGTAATGGTTATATTTTTATTTTAGCTGTATACCCCTTACTTGAGACCTTGTGTCACATCCTACACATAATGAACATGTTTGAAAAGAGCATTGTTAAGTATCTGATCGGCATCCTTGGTTCCAGATGTTGTAATTAAGTAAGCAAGCCAATAAGAATCCGGTGTTATAGTATTCTTTGTAAGTCCGACGTCCAAGAGAATCCAAATAGCAATGAGCCAAGGTTAAGAATCAGACCTCTATAAATACACCAACAGCAGCAGCAGCAGCTGCCAGTGATTGGGGAATAGGAATCTTTCTCAGGTCACGTGATAGTCAACGAGTCTATATTTAGGAGTGACCATTTGCCCCATGCCTTATATTCAAAAATTCCAACAAGCATCATATCGAGGTGTAATGGTGAGCAAGATAGTCTCACCGATCCATTACTACTGAATAATTAATTTGATCCTAGCTAGATTCTACATTTTGTGATCGTGTGTCACATCCTGCGCGTGACGAGGTGTTTGTGTAAAGATTATTTCAGACATGGTTTACACTAATTAAGGGCCAATTTTTTTTTTTTAGAGCGGTTCCAGCCCTGTCGTCTGGGGCTTTACAATACACCGACTGCACCTCTGCAGAGGAGTAAGACACCTCTGATAGGGCTACCTGTTAGCTGTGCTTGGCGGCCCGTGAGGCTTAAGCATAGCAACCCGGTGGCTGAGCAGTCCATGACATGCAGCGCTCCACTTTGACCTTACTTAGGCTAGACGGGCAGTCAGAGAGTCCCCTCCGATCAATCGGCTGGTCCCGTCAAGCTCTAGAACCTATTGTTACATACTCATACACATATACCCATGTTGGGTACATACACAAGTGTTCTTTTACTGGAGAGAGGAGAGAGATAGACATAGGTAGATAGAGAGATGCATAACTTTGGTGATCTCTAGTCGTTTCTATTCTTTCTCTCCGTGTTGAATTCTGTTTCTAGATTCCTGTTGACTGTTCGTCTTTGATTCATTCCTTCTTCTTGGTCAGTCTGTTTGCCAAGACATTCATCAAACAAGAACACCATCTTATTTCTTTAAACTTTTATTTACTTAACTAAAATTCTTTTTCTAACTAACTCAACGCGCGTGTACATAATGAGCCCATGCTAAGGCAGACATCTTTTCTGCCTGACGTTCAAGCTGGAACTAACGGGTTAACTTGGTCGCACGTGACTTCACGTACTTCGCGGGCTTTCTGTAATATTCCATGGAAAGTCCCACCCGTGATATGAAAAGGGGCAATCCCTTCAGAAATACAGGGGGTTGACAATAATCTATGCAACCGCATAGTTTATGCAACACTATATGATTGTTCCAACTCTACAGATGAAGGGATACTCCACACTCCCCAAAGCTCCAGAATTGGCACCTCACCACTAGATGCTAATTATGATCATACCCAGGACACAAAGACCCACAGCCATTGCCTTCTAGGACACATTTTTAAAAAGGGTTACAGACATTAAGAACAATAAGAACAATGCGGTCGGAACAATCAAATAGGTTTTTCATCTCACTCTTAGACTATCATTTGACTCTTGTAAGCAATACTAATTAGAATTTAACTTGGCATTTAAGGCTTTAAAGTATACGCCCCCCACACATTCTTTATCAAAGTAATTCATAAGATATTGGCCATTAAAGTTTTTTAAGTATTTTGAGTTATAAGGTTATTATTTTCCCAATATGTCGTATAGAAATAAAGGTCCATACCCTTATTATAAAGGCCTCAAACATTAAGTAAACTTATAGACGCACAATAAGTGAACATTCCAAGTGTTTTTCCCACAATAAGTATCCTTAATTATCGAGTGTTTTTTCCCACAATAGTAAACATTTAAAGTTTATTAGAAAGGCTTCTTAATTATCAAGTGTTTTTCCCATAATAAGTGAACATTAAAAGTTTATTATAAAGGCTTTCTTAATTATCAAGTATTTTCCTACAATAAGTAAACATTAAACATTTATTATAAAGGATTTCTTAATTATCAAGTGTTTTTTCCCACAATAAGTGAACAGTTAAATTTTATTATAAAGGCCTTCTTAATTAAGAAGTGTTTTTCCCACAATTAGTAAACATTTAAAGTTTATTATAAAGGCTTGCTTATATATTAGGTGTTTTTCTCCCACAATAAATGAACATCAAAAGTTTATTATAAAGGCTTTCTTAAAGTATCAGGTATTTTCCCACAATAAGTAAACATTTACAGTTTATTATAAAGGCTTTCTTAATTATCAGGTATTTTTCCCACAATAAGTAAACATTTAAAGTTTATTATAAAGGCTTCCTTAACTATCAGGTATTTTTCCACAATAAGTAGACATTTAAAGTTTATTATAAAGGCTTCCTTAATTATCAGGGGTTTTTCCCACAATAAGTGAACATTAAAAGTTTATTATAAAGGCTTTCCTAAGTATCAGGTATTTTTCCCATAATAAGTAAACATTTAAAGTTTATTATAAAGGCTTTCTTAATTATCGAGTTTTTTCCCATAATAAGTAAACAGTAAAAGTTTATTATAAAGGCTTTCTTAATTATCAAATGTTTTTCCCACAATAAGTGAACAGTTAAAGTTTATTATAAAGGCTTGCTTATGTATTAGTTGTTTTTCCCCACAATAAGTAAACATTAAAAGTTTGTTTTAAAGGCTATCTTAAGTATCAGGTATTTTTCCACAATAAGCAGTAATATAAGTTTATTATAAAGGCTTTCTTAATTATCAAGTATTTTCATACAATAAGTGAACAGTTAAAGTTTATTATATAGGCTTTCTTAATTATCAAGTATTTTTCCCACAATAAGTAAACATTTAAAGTTTATTATAAACTTGCATAAGTATCAGGTATTTTTCCCACAATAAGTAAACATTTAAAGTTTATTATAAAGGCTTGCTTATGTTTTAAGGTATTTTTCCCGACAATAATAAACATCAAAACTTTATTATAAAGGCATTCTTAAGTACCAGGTATTTTCCCATAATAAGTAAACATTTAAAGTTTATTATCAAGGCTTGCATAAGTATTAGGTGTTTTTCCTCACAATAAGTCTACAAAAATCTATAGCTGTTGAGAACGTATTTTGTCATAAGTTAAACAAGACAGAATCTCTCAATGTCGTTTTAGATAATATTTCAAGATATCACCATCGGCAAGAAAACCTGTCTGTGATTGAGGCAAAGCCATGGGCTGTTTGTACTAAGGTGTAAATCCTAGAAGCAAAGGAAAAATATTTAAGCGTAGTCGTGTCGGTTATGTAAGAAGCCTAGAGAAATCCACAAGGAAAACAGAAGTGCGTGGTACAAATTCAACAACAGACTGTTTGCAATATTTTACAGAGACAGTTAAAAATAATTCCTTACGAATTGCAATATTTGCACAACGGTAAACTTATACAGAATAGAGGCGCGTGGTGTAATGGTTAGAGTCGCAGGAAGTGGACTCGTCGTCCCGAGTTCAAATGCTAGACGAGGCTGTCTATATTTCACATAGCACTAATACCTTTGGGAAAGGTATGGTTCTCCTTCCGGCTATCAGTAAATAGCAGGACAGACTGGGCTCTTTAACTTTGGTTAGGCAATCAGTCTAGGAGAAGGAAAACTCTGAATTCAAACCAGTTAAACTCTGCCTAAAAAATTGACCTTGTGTCACATCCTGCTCGTACGAAGGGGTTGGTAAATATCTACTCATACAGAATAACGTGCAATTATTAGATTATGTATAAAAAGCATTAGAATTCATTATATTTCACGGAAATACCCGAAACCTTTGAGATGCTAACATTACATAATTATGGGTTAGTGTTAGGGTTCGTTTTAGGGTTCGTGTTAGGGAGAGTGTTTGTTATGGTTAGAATTAGGCTACTTATTCTCTTTATATCTCTTTCTCTCTCTCTATCTATCTATCTATCTCTATCTATCTATCTATCTCTATCTCTTATTCTCTCCCCTTATCTGTCTCTTATTCTCTCTCTTTATCTCTCTCTTTCATTCTCTTTCTCTCTCATACACACTCACACACAAATCCAGCCCCCCCTTCCTCTTTCTCTTTCTAACTCCCTCTCTCTCTCTCTCTCTCTTCTCTCTCTCTCTTTCTCTCTCTCATATCATTGAGCAAAACTCTCTTCTCTATCACTCACTCCCTCCATCCCTCACTCTCTCTCTCTCTCTCTCTCTCTATCTATCTATCTATCTATCTATCTATCTATCTCTATGTCTTATTCTCTCCCCTTATCTGTATCTTATTCTCTCTCTTTATCTCTCTCTTTCTTCTCTTTCTCTCATACACACTCACACACAAATCAGCCCACCCCTTCCTCTTTCTCTTTCTAACTCCCCTCTCTCTCTCTCTCTCTCTCTCTCTCTTCTCTTTCTCTCTCTCTCATCTCAACAAAACTCTCTTTCTCTATCTCTCACTCCCTCCATCCCTCATTCTCTTTCTCATAGTCTTTCTCTCCTCATCCCACCCCATCTTTCTTTCCTTTTATCCCTCCCCATCTCTCTCTTGCATCTTAATCCAACTCATATCTCTCTCTCTCTCTTTCTCTCTCTCTCTCTCTCTCTCTTCTTTCTCAACATATTTTTTTAAATATAATATATTCCAACTTATGAAACAAAGAATTATTTCGATGTCATATGTTGAGAATAAGGTAATAGAAACATTTTACATATGTATAAAAATCGCCGAGGTGGCCTAAAGTCGGTATCAGCCAAGCAGCGACGGTGTCTATTCCCTTTTGACGAGCGCTAGACCAACGAAGTTGTTTTGCCTCAGAGGTGGAGCACCACACCTACCATCAGCTCCTTAGTTAGCTCCTTATATATATATATATATATATATATATATATTTCTCTCTCTCTCTCTCTCTCTCTCTCTCTCTCTCTCTCTCTCTCTCTCTCTCTCTCTCTCTCGTACTAGTAGTAAGATGGGAGAGAGGTATAGGGAGCGAGAGAGAGGGAAAGTTTAAACCTTTCGATTTCATATGTTGAGAATAAGTTACTAGAACAATTTACACCCTCCATATATACAAAATATATATATAAATATATATATAAATATATATATATATATGAGAAGTAAATAAACAAACGATGTGTTTGGAAATGTTTTTTTTAGCCGACAATTTTTGGGAGAATATGTGCTTAATTGAAGTCGTGCCTAATTTTGAAAATTAATTAATTGATAATTAATTAATTAGGCGGGCATACCTATTCAAATGTAAGGCTAAACAAATCGAGAAAAACCAATCTCTGTATGTACATTTCGGGCTATTTGGCCTCATCAGCAGAGCTATAGATAGGAAGACCGCCTTGTGCGTGATTCGAACCCTGACTGTCAAGCTGACAGGCGAGGACCGTAACCCCTACACCAACCGGACTTTCCTGGATTTTTCGTTTTGTTTAGAGTAGGTTATATTTCTCTTATAGTGACTTTTACTACACGACGGTATGAGAAGTAAATAAAACAAACGATGTGTTTGGATATTTAGATTTAAAAAATGTTCGTATTCTTAACTTATTAACGTCTATGCTTAAAAACACAACATTGTCTTTGTGTATGAATAATATTCTATTTTTTTAAACTCAAGTTAAATTGGAATCTTATTCCTTTACCTATACTAGCAAATATATGCACCCTCCGGGTGCAAGTATTTAAGTTTTGATATAATAAAATATCATATTAAATTAGAAAGGCTAATGAAACTGACTAAGAATGCAGATAAAAAGATCTGCAACAGAGGGGGTATAATCGAAAAATAGAACAACTTTGAAACTAACTCTTCCATCATTTTCCATTACTCCCCTGTTTCATTGGTAAATTTTCCTAATTTAACTATTTAGTTAAAATAGGAAGTAAAGGATGATATTACAGTTATTTCTTCTTGTAAATAAATTTCTTTTAAGATTTATCCACGAGATTTTTGTTTATATTTCTTAAGATAAAACCAAACAATTAGAAATCAATAATACCAAGCACATATTTATTAAAATCAAATTTTTTATATCAATATGCAAATTAGCCTTCTCGTTCAAACTGTAAATCGCTATTTTGTTGTATATATAAATACAATTGCATGTTATTAGTACGTAGATATGATCAACAGTATCAATAATGTAAAACAATTTTTATTAATAACTGAAGGTTTAAAAGAACGAAATCATGGAGAATTTGACGTAAATAATTAAGGGAATTGTGACTTGAGTAGTAATATAGTTTCGGTTACAGACAGAAAAATACACAATCTCCATTATAATAAGATATGAACATATGTAACAATATGTTTAGAACAACGTCTTTAACGACAGCTTCCTACTTGTACATACCAAAAAATACAAATACCAACAAGTGACGTTCTTCATATATATGCCCACTTTGTTATTACCTGACATGTTAATTAAACATTGTAAAGGTATTGCCTCTAGCTCAGTCGGTAGAGCGTTCGGCTAGAAACCACAAGGTTCCTAGTTCGATACCAGTCCTCGCCAACTCGAGGAAAACTCTGAATTCTAAACCTGTTAAACTCCGCTTAAGAAATTGACCTTGTGTTGCATCCTGCTCGTACGGAGGGGTTGGTAAATATATATATATATATATTGGTTAGGAGGTTGATTTAGAAGGCTATCACAATGCAGTTTGGAATAAATAAAAAATAATAATACGGTAACAATGGTGTTGTGTGTTGACCTGTATTTTTTATTATTTCTTAAATTTTCGAGGTAATACCTCTTTATCAAAAGAATTGAACTGAAGCAGTACAGCTATGGCATTTCTTCCTAAATGAATTTTTTTTTTTTGAAAATGACGTTATTTTTTAAATAACTGTATTCCCGTGTGAGCGTGAATGCGTTTATTTTTATTTTTTTTGTACGTGTGCGTATGTTGTAATGCGCGTGACATTGAAAATGCGTGTTGGTTGTGACGTTAAGACTGTATCCTAGCGCGGGATTTTGTACGTGGGTATGTGCGAATGAAAAAGTGTATTTGTGTTTTGTGACGTTTCCTGTTGGATTTTACATCAATTTAATCATTTAATATTATTAATATTATTATTATTATTAATATTATCATATTTATTTGTTTATTTACTTATTTATATCTAATTCAATTTATCTTTTTATATTTTATAATATTTTTAAAATATATATATATATATATTTAATTTATTTATTTAATTTTTTTCCCTTAACAACTAGTGTGCAATGGCTTGTGTGTTTGTATGTGTGGGCGTGATGTTGGGCTATAGATTTGAGTGCGTGTTTCGTATTAGTCTTCTCGTTGTAGAATATATATATATATATATATACAAAAAGTTCAACAGGTTCCTTCAAAAGTCAAATCAGAAGTTAGCGACGGCGAAGAACACAATTACTAAACAAAGATTGATGAAAAGATCAATTTTAAATTTTGATTTAGATGATTAAAAACATTTACTAATTTAGGATTATAAGTTCATTTAAGTACTAACTTATGGAAGATTATGGAAGATTATGCAGATTATAAAGATTGAATTAGACTATAAGATTATAAAGATTATGGAAGATTACAACTAAGTCTGGCAATAAATTAACACAATAATAAAAAATATTATCGAGTGGCTCACCAATCAAAGAACTTTCATCCTTTTATTTTCCATACCTTGCAGTAACACATGGGTAATTCCATACCAAATTCCATGTCGGTTCTGAGTAAAAAACAGGATATTCATCTTGCTATGAAAATCTAAGAAATCATAAATAACTTTAAATTGGTTAAATTGCAGAGGTTTTTTTTTAAATAGAATTTCTGGATTCCTTTCTCGGAAATGCTTTCATAAACCAATTTTTAGCAGTAGAGAAGATCTAGAACTCATTTCACAGACAAAACCCCCTGAAATTTGGAGAGCTAAAATCGACATAACTCCGCCAATTATTGGAATCTCATTTTGGGGATTGTCTACCTTTAACAGAGTCCACACCTGTACAGAATTTCAGTAAAATGAAGCGGGTGGGTGACATGGCCTTGATGATTTGGCATGGAATTACCCACATATTAGTTTTTAAACCCAGGTCAGACCGTTCAGCCACCAAACACCAGGTGTAATGCTGAACTCAAGCGCTATCCAGGAACCCCTGCGGTATTATCGTTCCCAAAATGCAGTGTGTTTAGAGTGACATTTTTTGGACACTACGCTATCGTCTCTAGTAGATGGATTAATGCCAATGCAATGAGTTTGGCACAAAAAATGGAAAGTTATATTCACTGACTGCTGCAATCTTGACAGAATGCAATATTCATGGGGATGGAGATCTTTGTTTTTTTTACTTTTAAAGGCGACTAGCGTTTGATTTCGACCATATTTAAAAAAAACAAAAAAAAACTCTTTTTTATTTCCTTTCTTCGATTTTTATTTCGCATCCAATTCCTACTTTTTTCCTTTTTTTGGGGGGGGGAGGTATTTTGATTATTTGAAAGACTTGATCGTTACTGACTACCTTCGATTCTGCATGAATTAAATTGTTCAATTCGGGGATTTTTTTTGGAGGGGGGGGTAATTTATTCACCTTTGGCAAAGTCCAAGTATTTGTCTTTATTTATTTTTTTTTTCATTCTTTTTTTTTTTTTTGCTTTTTTGAAATTTTTTACTCTTTTGTCCACTGGAACGGCAACATCCCAGAGATAACAGTGGATTTCTCAATTTTTTTTTTATTAACAACTAGTCCGGTTTTCTAACCGGGATTAAGTGATCCGTAAGTATCTCAAAGTTTAAAAGAATAAATGCATTTCATTTTCTCGGAGTGATTCTGGTTGGTGCATATATTATTAAGATTAAGGTCTGTGGGGCGGCCTAATGTCGGTATCAGCCAGACAGCAAGGGAGTCTATCCCCTTATTAGCGCTAGACTAAGGAAACCATTTTAGCATCTGAGGTGGAGCGACATACCTACCATCAGCTCCTCACTTTACCACACAGATCCCAGTGCTACTCATACGCTGAGTTGGCGAGGGCCGGTATCGAACCAGGAATCTTGTGGTTCCTAGTCTGATACTCGACCGAATGAGCTAAACCGTCCAAATTATTATTATTAATTATTATTATTTATTATTATTTCTTTTCAGTTTTTAACATGAGCGTTAGTTGATGGTATTTGGAGTCTGAGTGACAACAAGTCTCCTCAGTTCTCCAGGACTCTTCTGGGTATTCTAGCCGATTGCAACAGTGCAGTATTCTGGATGGTCTCAATTCTTCCTCTGATTTCTAGATCCTCCAGGCTTTTTCCGAGTTTATTAAGTTTGTCCTCCAAATTATTATTATTATTATTATAAAATATGTAGTAACGAGTCGAACTTAGCTGACTCAAAACGTCCTCGTTGCCTGGCCTGCAAAATGAGACATGGCGGAAGAAGGAATGTGGTTGGGGCGGTACCCCACTGTACCCACTCTGGGTAAGTGTCAAGAAGTTGGAGGGGCAGAGAGGACTTTTTTTTATAGAGGTTGCAAGGCATTATGGGTGACTACCCATAGTGCATTACAACTTTTGTTTGGCTATAAAAAGTGACCCATTTCTGCCAGAACGGTGCATTGCATTTTTGTTCTTCAGTAACAGAGTGTAAAAGAAGAAGAGGAAAGAGAAAGAAGAACAGAAAGAGAAGCTGGTAAACAATTATATTATTATTATTATTATTATTATTATTATTATTATTATTATTATTAGTTTACTCCTTTTGAGTTTTCACATCAGCATTAGCTGATGGTCTTTCACTGGAGTCTGAGTGACAGCAAGTCTCCTCAGGTCTCCAAACTCTTCTGAGTATTCTGGCAGATTGCAGCAATGCAGTGTTCTGAATGGTTTCAATCCTTCCTCTGATTTCCAAACTTTCCAAAACCCTTTTCTAATCCTTTTGGGACTGTTCCAAGTGCCCAACTACAATTGGTATCACTTTGACTTTCATATTCCATAACTTTTTCAGTTCTCTGGCAAGGTCCAGATATTGTCCATTTTTTCATTTTCCTTTAGTTTCACCCTGTGATCTGCTGGCACTGCAATTCTACCAGTTGACAAGTTCTTTTTTTTTTATCAACACTAGATCTGGTCTTTCTTGCTGGGATAAGGTGATCCGTTTTATTTCAAGTCCCAGAGAAATTTTATGCGTTTCGTTGTGCTAGTTTGCTACATTCGCAGAGTATATGGTTTACAGTCTCATCTCTATTACCGCAAAGTCTACATTTTCTATTTTATTGGGTCTTATCAATTTTTGCTTTGATATAGTTTGTCCTTATGGCATTATTTGGTGCAGCAATTATTATTATTATTATTATTATTATTATTATTATTATTATTATTCCTTTTGAGTTTTTCACATGAGCGTTAGTTAATTGTATTTCACTTTCATATAACCCCAGTGTTTATTATTAAATAACATATCAGAGAGGAATTCTGAATATTGGAAGTTTCTTTAAGAATTCTTTACTTTATGACGGAAAAAATAAAAGCAAAGAGTCTCAATTCTCTCATGAAGATGATTATATTTGGGATTACCAAAATCTCACTGTACATCCATATTGTATGTTCATGTAGGCGCAAATTATAGATTCATACAAGGATTTTTATAAGTCCTAAGAGAGCTCAATGTTATAACTAATAAATTAATTATATAAGAACCATATATATATATAGATATATATAGATATATATTTAAAAAATTTGTTTTGGGATGAAACAAAGAAATCACAGTGCTCAAACACAAATTTGTAGGAGCTTTATTTAATTGTTGAATTTTTAAAAATGTAAAAGTTTTCATAAGCAACTACCCAGGTTTCAGGTTATTTCACCATCGTCACTATCTATAACAGCAAGAAATGTCTTCAAATAAAACCAGAAGATTTCTCAGCCTGACGACTGAAACCTGGGTAGTTGCTTATGAAAAACTTTTACATTTAAAAAATTCAACAAATATATATATATATATATTATATATATATATATATATATATGAGAATATCGTAAACATTTTTGGGAGAATAATGCTTAATTGAAGTCATAGCAATTTGAAAATTAATTAGTTTGATAATTAATAATTAGGCGATATATCTGTTCAAATGTAAAGCGTAAACAAATCGAGAAAAAGTCAATCTCTGTATGTTACATCGCGGCCTATTATACTCCTGTACGAGTTATGAACTGGAAGCCTCTTTGTGTGTGATTCGAACCTCATGCCAGGCTGACAGGCGGATATTCTAACCATTACACTGAGTGGTTTTACCAGATTTCTCGTTTATATCTGTTATATCAGTTTTAAAAACAAACGCCCTTACATCTTAACAGATATATTCGCCTGATTCATTAATTATCAACTAATCAATTTTCAAATTAGGTATGACTTCAAATAAGCACATATTCTCCCATATATATTATATATATATATATATATATATATATAATATATAGTGGCGGACCTGAACTTTTCAGACCCCCCCCCCATCTAAATTTTTTGTTTTTAATTTTTTATTCTTCTTTCAATGGATTAATTATCGATTGCACACCAATCTATCAGACCTGTAAAAACAAATCCAAAAAGTTATTTATCTTTCGAGTTTTCAGGGGTGCTCACTACCACGTATAAGTTTATCGTAAATTGATCCCCCTTATCGGAACTTTTTAATTTTTATTTTACAATCGGATAGATTGGTGTGCAATCAATATAATACGTTGAAAAAAAAAAAACAACTTAAAAAACGAAAAATTTTAGATGGGGGGGGGGCTGAAAGTTCAGGTTCGCCATATATATATGTGTGTGTGTGGTGTGCGTGTGTGTGTGATTGTGTGTGTTAGAAATGTGTAAATAAAATTTGAAAAAACAAATATTCAGAGTATTATGTAATCATTTATGAAAGATAGCAATACCCACCATTTAGAAGTTTTGTTCTTTTCACTTTATATATATATATATTATATATATATATATATATATATATATATATATATATATATATATATATGTGGTGTGTGTGTGTGTGTTGTATGTATATGTTCAATTTCTATTTATATATATATATGCAATTTTATTTATCGACGAGACAAGTTAAATCCTGGACAATGGCTTGTTTGCATTAAAAATATTATAGAATACCCGTGGGAAATGTATGAATCTAACTATTCTCCCATCTAGCTATATATGTCCAATAACTTTTGGTTGCATGCCAGAAATACAAAAGATATGTAATTGGCCTCATTTTAGAGTACCGAGCATTCACATAAAAGATAATGTGATTTCCAATTGCTTGATACCTAAGTCAAATAAGAATAACAGCGCCCTGTCGTCTGCGGCCGTTAGAATGCACCGACTGCAACTCTGCAGAGGGGTAATACTCGCCTAATGGGTCCACCTGTTGGCCATGCAAATTAGGTCAAAATATGAATCGAGACTATATTTGGAGGCTGAACATCTAAAAATAATCAATACTAATAATAAGATATGTAGTTGATTCATGTGCTAATACCGTTACACTATTATTTGCACTATGAAAAATATAATTTAAAATGGTTATTGATTCGGCCTTCTGACCCCATTAGATATTTTTGCACTGTAAAAACTGCAGGTTGGTTTGGTTGTCTTGGTTTATGGCATATCAACCCTTTTTGGTCATTTAAATGCCGAATCAGTCCTTTTGATTAAAAAAAAAAACTCAGGCTGGTTGGTTTGTTTTGTTTTTGGCATATAAACCTTTTTGGTCATTTTAATGACCGAATTCAAGTCCTTTGATAAAAAAAAAACTTCAGGTTGGTTGGTTGTTTTGGTTTTATGGCATATAATCCCTTGGGGGTCATCTTAATGCGAATCAGTCTTTTGAATAAACAGGACTCAGGCTGGTTGGTTGTTTTGGTTTTAATGGCATATCATCATCTTTTTATTTATAATTTACCCAGCATTCACATACAAGGTAATAGTAGGTTTTCAATTGTCATGCCTAAATTAAATATGAATAACAGCGCCCTGCGCCTGCGGCGTTAGAATGCCACCGACTGCACCTCGCAGAGGGTAAACTCCCCCAATGGGGCCACATGTTGGCCCGTGCATGGCGACCCTGTGATGCTTAAGGATAGAGCCCAGGTGGTGTAGCCAGTTCCCTAATTTGCAATTATTCACTTTGGCCCTATCTTGGGCTAGACGGCGGTCCAGAGAGGCCCCTTCGATCAATTCGGCTGGTCACGTCAAGCCCTAGCACCTATATGATTTTCCCAACCTATTGCTCTTATGGCAAGCCCCAGCCCTTTTTATCATATGGGTGCTAGAAGGACGGTGGCTGAGGGTCCCTACATGTCCTGGGAATGACGTTAAAACTTTATCTTGATGGTGAAGGGTTCCAGTTTTGAGCTTGGGGATGTGGAGCACCCCTTTCATCCACCAATTGCCTCCAATGGTCCGACTCCTGGCCCGGAGTGGTAGTACTTGTTAGGGTCCCATCTATGGTTAAATAGAAAATATTGAGTTGATAAAAAAATTTGTTATCCATTGAGAATGAATTATTACAAAACTTTGTCGGCACTTAAATGTAGACCCACTGAGGTTGATATGCGTAAAACCAACAAACAAACCAAACCAAATAAAAATAACCTATAATTTATTCAAACTTTTTTTTTGTTACCCTAGGTAATGCAATTTTTCAAAATATACATCTGGGGGCATATATTTGGGGGCCTGAAACCAATCTCAAAAATATCAATACTAATAATAAGATATGTATTGATTCATGTGCTTTAATACGTGACATATTATTGCACTATGAAAAAATATAATTTAAAATGGTTTATGATTTGGCCTTCTGACCGCCTAGAATTATGTTGCACTGTAAAAGATTCTCTATATATAAATAATAGGAATACCAGCCAATTGGAAAACGTGTTATTTTTTGTACTTTTTCACCAAGCGTTGAATCCTGATACTAGTAAAAACAAACTGTTTTTAAACGTTTGAACGTATTTTTCCGTAAAGAAATTTGTTTTGTAGATTGGTAGGTAGTTATTTTCTTTTACGGAGTATCAAACACTCCATTTGGGGTCATTTTTAATGCCGAACGAAGTCTATTTAGATAAACAAATGACTCAAGGTAGGTTGGTTGTTTTGTTTTTTATGGCAATATCAACCTCCTTTTGGGGTCATTTAATGCTGAAGTCAAGGCTTTTTGAATAAAAAAGGAACTTCGGGTTTGTTGTTTGGTTGTTTGTTTTAATGGCATATAACCCCTTTATGGGTCATTTTAATGCTGAATCAAGTCATTTTGATAAACAAGGGATCATGGTTGGTTGGCTTGTTTTTCGTTTTCACTGGCATATCAAACACCCTTAATGCGCGTCACTCTTAATCGCTAAGTCCAAGTCATTTCTGTAACAAAGGACTCAGACCGTAGGTTGGGTTGCCTTGGTTCTTTAACTGGATCACCCTCAACCCCTTTTGGGGTCACTTTATGCTGATCAAGGCCATTTTCTGATAACAAGGACTACGCCGCTTGGTTCTGGTCTGGTTTGCTTTACTGGCATACTCAACTTTATGCGGCATCTTAAATGCTCGACCTCACATCCTTTTGATAAACAAACAGGACCATCCAGCGTTGGCTCCTGCGCATTGTTTTCTGTTTTCACTGCGGCAAAAATAAAATCCAACCCCTCTTCTCTCTTTTACTTTACTAACCTTATACTCTTACTACCCACTTATACTGCTAGGAAGCGTATGCCATTCAAACGTACATACGGGACCAAATGGCCTCGATCGCACAGAGACCTCAAACTCCTGCGCCATGTGTTACCACTTGCTTCTCCAATCTTGCGCTATAACATTGGGCAATCACCGTATCGACATCCCTACTCTCCCCTCCAGCCATGCGATAATCACATACAGGGCAGACCTGGGCCTCTTTAACCTGGTTGGGCAATTCGGTCTAGGAGGAATGAAACTCTGAATTCAAACCTGTTTAATCTGCTTAAGAAATTGACCTGTTCACATCCTGCTGAAATCTTTGTAATATTCTATTAATGTTATATATTCTGTTTTAAAATACGGAGTAGATAGAATACTGTGTAACATGGTCACTCTTGGCCGCAAACAGTGTCAGTAAAAATAAAATAGAAGAAATAATATTTTATCCATTCAACATTTTCTTTCCTTTATTTTTCATTTCAACATATATATATATATATATATATATAATATATATATATATATGTGTGTGTGTGTGTGTGTGTGGTGTGTGTGTGTGTGTGTTGAAATGAAAAATAAAGGAAAGAAAATGTTGAGATGGATTGAATTATTTTTTATTTTTATTTTATACCACACACATGCACAACACACACACACACATACACACACACACAACACTCACTTGAGGTTTGTCGATGTCTTTTATCGCAAAAGATTTAATACCACACGCGCAAACCACGATACACAAAAACACACCTAAAACATGCACAATGCATTTTTTAATACACACACTCTCATACTCACACCGTAAAAGAGAATATTTACGTCACACATTTCAAACCGTCCATTTTTCAGCGTCCTTCTCTTCAAGAACTTCAAATATTGAACAGACTGTAACAAGGACGATAAATTGCTTTTTCTCGTTATTCTGTGATAAAAATGTTTTATCGCGCCTTCCATATAACCAACAAATGCACTGAAGATGATCTAAATAAAGATCGAAACACTGCAGCGTCGGCCAATAAACCTCACTACTTAACCCATTTATAACTGGTGTTTTTTCAATTTCTTAATATACTATCATACCTGTCCGGATTCACTTCCTTTTTCACAGCCACACACACAACAACATAATAATATATAAATATATTATATATATATATATATCTATATATAGTATATCATCATCATGTCCGGCAGAGGCATTCATGTCGCCAGTCCCTTGTCCCTATCATTCATTGCACCTGGGAGTTCTTCCTCGCTGCAGCCCAGCATCTTTACCATAGCTGGTCAATGTTAGGTCCTTGATGGCGCCCACACCTAACATGTCCATGTGTTGGCTTTCCACACGGAGAACATCGCTTATGAAGTTTGTCCTTGCTCTCCAAGCAGTGTCCTGCATGTCCTAGTCCGTCTTCACTCGGATGATCCTTGTGAGATAGGGGGCAAGGTGTCTCCATACAGCTGGCTCCTAGCTGGTGCATTTCCACGACTTGTTCAGATACTTTGCATGCAACATTCTTGGTGCAGGTCCATCTAGCTTACTCTTACCAAGCGCCTCGTCAAGGGTCCCAGGTGGTGCCAGCCATACAGCAGACTGATATGACTTATGCGAGAATTCGCTTCCAGCTTGTCAGTAAGATCAGATTTTTTCATATGACTGACCAGTTTGTTTTGTGGCTCGCCACAGCCTTTCCTATTTCGTGCATTTAGGTAGTAATCTCCATCCACAGAATGACGATATTAATGCACGAATATAATTATATATATATATATATAATTATATTATATATATATTATAGAGAGAGAGAGGAGAGAGAGAGAGAGATGGATAGTGATAAGATTATTTTCGGTCGGTTGTGAATTTCGGCTTAGGTTATACAACTGTTCATTCTTAAAGAAGTTGTTTTAACACACACACACACACACACACATTCGCCAACACATAGACACATGCAGCCAACACATACACATATATACCTCCACACACACACACACACTTATGTTAGCGTCTTAAAAATGGTACAAACCGATTCACAACAGCAACAGAAGAAGAAGAAGAAGAGAAGAAGAAGAAGAAGAAGAAGAAGAGAAGAAGAAGAAGAAGAAGCTAGAAAGAAGAAGAAGAGAGAAGAAGAAGAAGAAAGAAGCAGAGGAAGAAGAAGAAGAAGCTAGAAAGAAGAAGAAGAAGAAGAAGCAGAGAAGAGAAGAAGAAGAAGAAGAAGACGAAGAAGAAGGACTAAAAGAAGAAGAAGAAAGAAGAAAGAAAGAAGAAGGAAGCGAGAGAGGACGAAAGAAGAAGAAGAAGAAGAATAGAGACAGAAGAAGAAGAGGAAGAAGAAAGAAGAAGAAGAAGAAGAAGGGACAAAAGAAGAAGAAGAGAAGAAGAAGAGAAGAAGAAGAAGAAAGAGAAGAAGAAGAAGAAGAAGCGGGAGAAAGTAGAAAGAAAAGAGAAAGAAGGAAGAAGAAGAAGAAAGAAGAGAGGAGGAGAGGGAGAAGAGAAGAAGAAGAAGAAGAAGAAGAAGAAAAGAAGAAGAAGAAGAGACAGAAGAAGAAGAAGAAGAGAGAGAAGAAGAAGAAAGGAGAAGAAAGAAGAAGAAGAAAGAAGGACAAAAGAAGAAGAGAGAAGAGAAGAAGAAGAAGAAGAAGAGAAGCAAAGAAGAAGAAGAAGAAGGAAGAAGAAGAAGGGTAGAGAAGAAGAAAGGACGCTGAAGGAAGAAGAAGAAGAAGAAAAGAAAGAAGAAGAAGAGAGAGAAGAAGAAGAAAGAAGAGACAAAAGAAGAAGAAGAAGACAAGAAGAATAAGAGAAGAAGAGAGCAGAAGAAAAGAAGAAGAAGACAGAAGAAGAAGAAGAGAATCAGATAGAAGCGAGAAGAAGAAGAAGAAGAAGAAGAAAGAAGAGAAGGAAAGAAGAGAAAGAAGAAGAAGACTATTGTGGAGAAACGAATGCTGTTTTTCTCTCTGACTTCGATTTGGTAATTGAATGATGACATGGCGTAGTTAGTTGCGGTCTTTTGTGCTGACTGTCGCTCTCAGCGAGGCAGTTTCCGATTTTCGTTGGATCTGNAGCAATACTGGGGTTCGAACGCACTTACTACAATGTCGCAGTCCAGTACGTTAGCCACTACGCCAGAGAAGCCACTTCTCCTATCACAAATTGAAATAACGAGACCATTCTAACATTCTAAAGACTTAATCTTCTTTCCCCCTTTCCAACGTTATTAAATTTTCATTATTATTTCTTTTCAATTAATATTTGAAAGGTTATCTTGAATAGAATATTACATTGTCCACTAATATAATTTTATTCTGATAAATCTTTGATTTAATTTATATAACTAAAAGTTTGTACCTGTCGACTTATAACTGAAAAGAGAGATGTTATTCAACATTAATGTCGCCACATAGAAAACGGAAAGCACGATCCAAAAGTTTTCAAATGAAGCTAATTCAAGATGAAGTTTTGTTTAAAATCTTTTCTCATATTTTAACCAAGAAAATTAAAAACCATTTATAATTATAGATATTTGATTTAATTTATATAACTAAAGGAATCGCGTCTGTTTTGGTATGGACTTTTCGACACAAAAATAACACAATCTAGACAGACAGAAAGACCGATGCACAAACACACAAACACACACACACACACACACACACACTCTCTCTCTCTCTCTCTCTCTCTCTCTCTCTCTCTCACTCTCTCTCTCTCTCTGTGTGTGTGTGTGTGTGTGTGTGTATACAAACACACATGTATATATCCGTTTTATGAGAAAAAAACACAATCTAGTCAGACAGACTGAAGATTCTCTCTCATCCTCTCTCCCCTCGTTCTCTCTCTCTCTCTCTCTCTCTCTCTCTCTATATATATATATATATATATATATATATATATAGGTAGACAGATATGCATACGCACAGAAACATATATATCCATTTTTCATGAGTAAAAAAAAAAAAAAGAAAGAAAAACACAATCTAGACACACACATCCTGTTGCATTCTCTCTCTCTCTCTCTCTCTCTCTCTCTCTCTCTCTCTCTCTCTCTCTCTTACACACACACACACACACACAGAGTCCCTGTCTCTGTCTCTCTCTTACTGTCTCTGTCTCTGTCTGTCTGTCTGTCTCTCTCTCTCTTTTACTCACTGTCTCTGTCTTTGTCTGCCTCTCTCACTGCTCTCTCTCTCTGTTTTATCTCTCTCTCTCTCTCTCTCTCTCTCTCTCTCTCTCTCTCTCTCTCTCTGTCCCTGTCTCTGTCTGTCTGTCTCTCTTACTCACTGTCCCTGTCTCTGTCTCTCACTCTTACTGTCTCTGTCTCTGTCTGTCTGTCTGTCTCTCTCTCTCTTTTACTCACTGTCTCTGTCTTTGTCTGCCTCTCTCACTGCCTCTCTCTCTCTGTTTTTATCTCTCTCTCTCCTCTCTCTCTCTCTCTCTCTCTCTCTCTCTCTCTCTCTCTCTCTGTCCCTGTCTCTGTCTGTCTGTCTCTCTTACTCACTGTCCCTGTCTCTGTCTCTCACTCTTACTGTCTCTGTCTGTTTGTCTGTCTCTGTCTGTCTCTTACTCACTGTCCCTGTCTCTGTCTCTCGCTTACTGTCTGTCTCTGTCTCTGTCTCTGTCTCTCTCTGTCCCTGTCTCTGTCTGTCTGTCTGTCTGTCTCTCTCTCTCTCTTTCTCTCTCTGTCCCTGTCTCTGTCTGTCTGTCTGTCTGTCTGTCTTACTCACTGTCCCTGTCCCTGTCTCTGTCTCTCTCTCTCTCTCTCCTGTCCCTGTTTCTGTCTCTCTCTCTCTCCTGTCCCTGTCTCTGTCTGTCTGTATGTATGTCTGTCTGTCTCTGTCTTTCTGTCTCTCTCTCTCACACTCACACACTCTCTCACTCACTGTCCTTGTCTCCGTTTCTCATTATACATAGCTAATTCAAGATCAAGTTTCGTTTATAATCTTTTCTCATATTTTAACCAGGAAATTTAAACTCTCTTTAATCACCTTATACTAAAGAAACTAATACTTGTCTATTTTCAGGTGTCTGCTATTCTGGCTGATGATTAAGTGATGCTGACTATCAAGCCTGGTGAACATGGCTCTACATTTCGTGGTAACCCTCTGGCCTGTAAAGTAACCAGGGCAGCCTTAGATGTCTTCCAAGAGGAACATTTGGCTAAAAGAACAGAAAAGCTTCGACAAGAAATTTCCAAGCTCCAAAAATCCGTTGTCAAATTGGTTAGAAGAAAAGGATTACTCAATGCTATCATTATTGGTCCAGTTATTATTATTATTATTATTATTATTATTATTATTATTATTATTATTATTATTATTATTATTGTACCGGCCGTTTCTACAGTGGAGAATATACACCGGTTCTCACTATAAATAGTGAGACACCGAGTGAAAAGGTTGTACTGTTACCGTTAACGACAAGCTAGTCGTTCCTGTACCATTATTGTAAATAGACTTGTCTTATTTTACCCTATCTCGACTTGACTTCTTTTTTACTGTTGGATTAACATCACAACAATTGTTATTGTTATTTTTATTATTTATTATTATCATTATTATTATTATCATTATCATTATCATTATCATTATTATTATCATTATTATTATTATTATCATTATCATTATCATTATCATTATTATTATTATTATTATTATTATTTTACTCCTTTTGAGTTTTCACATCAGCATTAGCTGATGGTCTTTCACTGGAGTCTGAGAGACAGCAAGTTTCCTCAGGTCTCCAGGACTCTTCTGAGTATTCTGGCAGATTGCAGTAGTGCAGTGTTCTGAATGGTATCAACCCTTCCTCTGATTTCCAAACTTTCCAAACCCTTTTCCAATCCTTTTGGGACTGTTCCAAGTGCACCAACTACAATTGGTATTACTTTCACTTTCATATTCCATAACTTTTTCAGTTCTCTGGCAAGGTCCAGATATTTGTCCATTTTTCATTTTCCTTTAGCTTCACCCTGTGATCTGCTGGCACTGCAAAATCCACCAGTTGACAAGTTCTTTCTTTTTGTTTATCAACACTAGGTCTGGTCTTCTTGCTGGGATAAGGTGATCCGTTTTTATTATTTATAAGTCCCAGAGAATTTTATGCGTTTCGTTCTCAAGAACAGATTCTGGTTTATGCATATACCATTTTGTTGTATGGTCAAAATTAATTTTTTGCATAATTCCCAGTGGATCACCTTCCCAACCCAGTCGTGTCTAGTTTTGTATTCTCGTTGTGCTAGTTTGCTACATTCGCAGAGTATATGGTTTACAGTCTCATCTCTATTCCCGCCAAGTCTACATTTTCTATTTTGTTGGGTCCTATCAATTGTCGCTTTTATATAGTTTGTCCTTATGGCATTATTTTGTACAGCAAACATAAGTGATTTTGTTTCTCTTTTGAGGTTTCCTTTTCTTAACCATGTGCAAGTCTTTTCATGTGCAACCTCTTCAATTTGTCGTTTGAAGCGTCCATATAATTGTTTTTCTTCCCATTTTTGTTTTCTAGTCTTTGTTGTTTTTCTGATTGTCCATCTGTTGCTTCTTCTATTGTTGGCCGCCATAAGTGGTTTGTCTTTGCTTTTTCTTGTGTAATCTTTAAGTTGGTGGATTATTATTATTATTATTATTATTGTTATTATTTCTCTGGATGGTTGAGATGAGGCTTGATAATTACTATTATCTGCGTTATTCGGACTATTATAATCATCTTCATTGTTATCTGTACAACATTTTGGCCGATGTCCCCTCCGGCCTTCTTCAGGTATTTCTTCTCGGACTCGGGAACCTTCTTTTCGGACTCGGGAACCCTCTTTTCGGACTCGGGAACCTTCTTGTCGTAATTGGGAGCAATCACGGAACTTTGAACCTAACCCTTTATTCAATCCAATTATTTACAGCAAACTACAGGAGTTCATGTTGTAGTTATGCATGTTGTAGTTATATATATATATATATATATATATATATATATATATATATATGTGTGTGTGTGTGTGTGTGTGTGTGTGTGTGTGTGTGCAGAAATAACCTATTCGAGTTTCACCATAAGGATCTTCAGGGTAAAACCCACTGAATTAATCGAGATATTGATTAATTACAGCTAACTTGAGGGTTCATGTTGTAGTTATGCATGCTGTATTATATATATATATATATATATATATATATATATATATATATATAATATATATATATATATATATATATATATATAACAACAGAGACAATAACAACAGAGACAAAAGATCCGTTGAACAGAAACAACAGTCATTTGATAAAGGGTATCTATCGAACCCTAAAATTTATGATAAAAAATAATAATAAAAAAATAAGTGAATCCAATACTCCATAACATCGAGTTCATTCATTTATTTTTAGATGCTTCGTAATAACGCCCAAATTTAAAATAAACATATATATATATATATATATAGATAGATAGATAGATAGATAGATAGATGTTTGGTACATGAAAATTTGTAAACTACTAAAAGTAGTAAAGAAATGTAAAGAATTTCTTAACAAATTCTTTACATTTCTGACTTTTAATTGTCAACCGGTGGAAATACTTGAAAAAGTACCGGTCGAAAAGGCCTTCGTATCCCCTTTATTTTATATTTTATTTCATAATAAAATATCACCTCCCCATTTTACATATGATTCCTCTATTTTTAGTAGTTTACATATATATATTATATATATATATATATATATATATATATATATATATTATCTTCTCTACTGTGATAGGTAGTTTATTGGGCATTAAAATCACGCATACACGTTGGTTTGAAGACCGTATAGTCAATGAAATGTCAGTACACAGTTCTTGACTCCATGTACACTCTACCTTGATTTAGATGTAAATGCTCTATTCATAATATTGAGCACTGTCTACCTACGAATATAGCATCCAAATAATCTACAATACACACATACATACATATACGCACACTCATATATATATATATATATATATATATACATATATATATAAAATGTTGTTCTGGTTCCAACGGGAGAAAATTTAATATTTTATAAAAAAGAAGAAGGTCCGCAAAATGTATTATGTTCTCAGAAAAAAATGTTTTATTCTTTTTATTTTATATATGCAACACGTGTTTCAGATATTCTGGTATCTTCTTCAGGCTTTGATCAATACATATATATATATATATATATATATATATATATATATATATATATATATATAGGTTGTGTGTGTTTCTGCAATTTTTTTGTTATGTATATGTATATTACATATATATATACATATCTATATATATATATATAATTTAATATACCAAGCGTGTTGGTAGATCCTTGCGGAGAGAAAAACCCGGCAGAGAGTTTGATTGTAAAAATATACTACCAAACATCAACCAGGAAGAAAAACATTTTTGAAAAAAAGAAAAGACCAAGATATTCGTACCAACAAAAAATAATCTATTGGTATAGTATTTGGCCAAAAGAAAAAACAATTTATATGCATATATATGTATATAAGATATATATATATATATTCATATAACCGCTAGGAGAAGCTAATTTGTAAAAAGTGCTCGATACCTAAGTAGAGCCAAGTAATAAGGATATCCACTGAGTCAGACGAACCTACTATTAGTTTCGCATAAAACTCTTCAGGGCTAAAATCTGACTCTAAAATAAGAGTCAGATTTTAGCTCTGAAGAGCCTTATGCGAAACTAATTGTAGGTTCGTCTGACTCAGTGGATATCCTTATTACTATATATATATATATATATATATATATATATATATATATATATGTGTGTGTGTGTGTGTGTGTGTGTGTGTTGTGTGTGTGCTTTTTTAAGATACAATGAGAAAAATATTGAAAAGCAGATAGGCATGTGGATGAAAAAAAATTGTATTGCATAAAAAAAGACTGATAAAATTATATAAGTCTGAAAATAATTATGCCTTGTTTTTTTTGCATCAGATGGAACTAATTCGGGTTTTTATAATATTTAGATAAAAAAAACATATATAGATGGGCTATGGAAGCCCGGAAGAGATAAGCACAGACAAAGGTTAGAGAAATAGACGAGGGAATAAGATAATGGCTAATCTTAGCTGTCAACAATCTTCACGGATACAGCGAGTTGTCAATATAAAAAAGCCGTAATGGTAAAAAACACAAGAAAATCTTTATGAGATAAGAAAAATAAAGTTTAGGCAATCGATCCACATAAGTATCTTTGAGGAAGTACAGTATATATATATATATATATATATATATATATATATAATATATAATATATAATATAATATATATATAATATATATAATAATATATATATATATATATATATATATAATTTAATATACCAAGCGTGTTGGTAAATCCTCGCGGTGAGAAAAAAAACAGCAAATAGTTTGATTGTAAAAATATACTACCAAACATCAACCGGGGAGAAAAAAATGTTTGAAAAAAAGAAAAGACCAAGATAGTCGTACCAACAAAAAATAATCTATTGGTACAATATTTTGGAAAAAAAAAAAAAACAATTTATATGTATATATATGTATATAAGATATATATATATATATATATATTCATATAACCGCTAGGAGAATAAGCTAATAAGTAAAAAGTGCTCAATACCTAAGTAGAGCAAATAATAAAGATAAAGCTAATCAGTCAGACGAACCTACTATTAGTTTCGCTTAATGCTCTTCAGGGCTAAGATCTGACTCTCTCTCTCTCTCTCTCTATATATATATATATATATATAATATATATATATATATATATATATATATATTTAATCACTACTGCAACGTTCGCTCGAACCATTACTATTCCCACAACTTCCTACTACCAATTGTTATTACCTCCCATTTCTAATTCCTTGCTACTACTCGTTCTCGTTAAAAACGAGGCACGAAATTATACCATCGTTTCCTACCTGAGGATGGCAAATTGTATTGCCGAAAGCGCTCGTTTTGAAACCTTTGGGGGACTGTTATACCAGTTACACCCCGACACCTGACAGATGGCCCGAAAATTGGAACGGATCAACGAAAAACTTGTCGGACAGGAATTTTCTGTACAGTTCAAGAAAACATATATATATATATATATATATATATATATATATATATATATATATATATAGGCATCCAAAGACACAGTGTTTCAACGTATCTCGTCTGTTCAGTGTCGCTAGGCTTTAGCTAGTTACCTCCAACCAGGATGGGAATCCGATTGATTTATTATTAATAATACTTCTTAACCACTCGGCCATAAGCATAACTATTGACTGGCACAGGATTTTATCTGATAAATACATATATATATATATATATATAATATATATATATATATATATATATATATATATGTAAAAGATGCCTGAGAATTCTTCATCCGTTTTATAGGAGAAGCGTTGCCTTTAAGCTAATCGGTGGTCATATATATAAAGAAATAAACGTGCGACAAAAGTTTTTTTACGGCTTTTAATTACATTGTTTATGTTTGGAAAGTCTTTTAAGTTTTTTTAAGTCTTTTTAAGTTTTTAATTTTAAGTTTTAGATTTTAAGTTTTAATCTTAAGTTTTTAATTATTTCAATTTTAAATTTTAATTTTAATTTTTGAATTTAAGTTTTAATTTTTAAGTTTTAATTTTTAAGTTTTAATTTTTAAGTTTTAATTTTAATTTTTTAAGTCTTTAAGTCTTTTTAAGTTTTAATTACATTGTTTAAGTTTGGAAAGTCTTTTAATTACATTGTTTAAGTTTGGAAATTCTTACCCTTCTGCAGAGGTCCAGTCGGTGCATTCTAACGCCCCACCTACAGGACGGAAATCATGTCTGAGTTCTCACTAAAGAAATATCGAGCGACAAAAGACAGTTTTTTTTCCAAAGTTTTTTTACGGCTTTTAATTACATTGTTTAAGTTTGAACAAAAAAAAAAAAATTCTACTTGGTTACATTTCTTTGGTTTTTGTCCATAATTTCATTTTTTGTTTTGTTTCTTTCTTTGAATCAATATTCAGTAGACATCATTTATTATTCTCTTTAGTTTCATTTCCTCAAACTATACGGACAATTCTCAGGTGAGACGTCTCGCAAACTCCCTATTGCCATTTGAAAACAAAAAAGTATCTTTTCTTTGTTTTGTTTCAATAATATTTACTAATATTTGCTTTTTACGATACATACTAAAATGGAAAAAATTCAGATAAAAAATATAGACGCCGAAAAAATAATTAAGTTGTTTTCTTGGGGTACGTCTACAATAGTCTGACAACTTGACCGACGTGAACCTCGAGTAAAACGTATAAATTAAAGTCTTGGAGAAAGTTTAATTCTTCAAGTCAAAATTAAGTTACGTTAAATTTTACGGCATGTTAACCCATAGTTAATATTTACTAATTTTTACGATAAATACTAAAATGTAAAATTCAGATAAAAATATAGACGCCTAAAAAATAATTAAGTTGTTTTCTTGGGGTACGTCTACAATACTGACGTGAACCTCGAGTAAAACATATAAATTAAAGTCTTGGAGAAAGTTTAATTCTCAAGTCGAAATTAAGTAAAAATTTTAATGTTAACCCATTGTTAATATTTACTAATTTTTACTTTTTACGATACATACTAAAATTAAAAAATTCAGATAAAAAATAGACGCCTAAAAATAATTAAGTTGTTTTCTTGGGTACGTCTACAACGTGAACCTTGAGTAAAACATATAAATTAAAGTCTTGGAGAAAGTTTAATTCTTCACGTCGAAATTAAGTAACGTTAAATTTATTACATTAACCCATTGTTAATATTTACTAATTTTTACTTTTTACGATAAATACTAAAATGTAAAAAAATTCAGATAAAATATAGACGCCTAAAAATAATTAAGTTGTTTTCTTGGGGTACGTCTACAATACTGACGTGAACCTAGAGTAAAACATATAAATTAAAGTCTTGGAGAAAGTTTAATTCTTCAAGTCGAAATTAAGTGTAAATTTTAACATTAACCCGTTAATATTACTAATTTTTACTTTTTACGATAATACTAAAATATAAAAAATTCAGATAAAATATGACGCCTAAAAATAATTAAGTTGTTTTCTTGGGGTACGTCTACAACGTGTAAAACATATAAATTAAAGTCTTGGAGAAAGTTTAATTCTTCAAGTCGAAATTAAGTAACGTTAAATTTTGCATTAACCCATTGTTAATATTTACTAATTTTTACTTTTACGATAAATACTAAAATGTAAAAAAATTCAGATAAATATAGACGCCTAAAATAATTAAACGTCTACAATACGACGTGAACCTAGAGTAAACATATAAATTAAAGTCTTGGAGAAAGTTTAATTCTTCAAGTCGAAATTAAGTAACGTTAAATTTATGCATTAACCCATTGTTAATATTTACTAATTTTGCTTTTTACGATAAATACTAAAATGTAAAAAAAGATAAAAATATAGATGCCTAAAAAATAATTAAGTTGTTTTCTTAGGGTATGACTAAAAAAGTCTGATAGCCCTGTCGGCTGCACCCTGTAAAAGGGGTCAGACCCCTCCACCAATCGGGCCATTTGTTGGCTGTAGATAGCGACTTGTGATGCTTAAACAAATTTTGTAATAAAACTGGACCATATGACATTTAGGCACCCCTTTTTGATATCGATTAAGACATGACATGTTTTTCATTTACACCGTCAATATCCGGTTGTTTTAAAAGACGATTTTTAGATATTTAAAAAAATTATAAAACTAACCCCTAACCCTAAACCCTAACTCTAACCCTTAACAAACAACCGGATATTGACGGTGTAAACGAAAAACATGCCCTTTCTTAATTGAGATCAAATAGGGGTGCCTTAAGGTCATATGGTCCATAAAACTGTTATTTTTAATTTTTTTATTTAATTTTCAATTTCAATTTTTTTTTTCATAATATACAGTGTAGAGGTCAGGATTGCCACTTTTTAGTGACAACAAATTGTGTTTAAATGACGAATCACTTTGTAGAGGGTTAGGAGACGTGTTCAATAATATAGGAAATGACGATAATTCTTTTTATCTTACATATGCGACACGTGTTTCGGATCTGTTTTCTTCTTCAGGGATTGAGTTATTATTTTGGCAGAATATGTCGGATATTTGATAGGTTGTGTGTGTTTCTGAAACTTTTCTATTATAATGGCTGTGTATATATAACATATATATATATATATATATATATATATATATATATATAATAAGTCAGCCACAGCCACGTGTTTAATCAGTGTGGCTAGACACAACAACTATTCCTGTCTAGGAGCGATCTCCGTCTGACTATTT
>CM042171.1:42145055-42150055 GCA_023376005.1 Doryteuthis pealeii | reverse complement strand
AGATATGAGATTTTCAGATACCCATGACTTAGAGCCTTGCAAAGTACATATTTTGGTGTATATATTTAAGATGTCGATTATATTGTAGTTTCTGGTTGAGATCGATGCATAGAATACAATACCACAGAAGAAATTGCTAAATTCAAAGAATGGTTGAAGATATGAGACTTTAAGATACCCCTGACTTAGTGTCTTGAAAAGTACATATTTTGGTATATAATGGCATCAAAGAAAATGGTCAATTTAAAGAATGGGCGAACATGTTAGACTTTAAGATAGCTCTGACTTACTGCTTTTCAAAGTAAATATTTTAGTGTAAATTTAAGATGTTGATTTTATTGTTGTATCTGGTAAGGATAGATTCGTAGAATACAATGCCATCCAAAAAAAAAAATGACAAATTCAAAGAATGGACGAACATATTAGAATTTAAAATACCCTTTGCAAAGTACATTTTTTGGTGTATATTTAAGATGTCGATTATATTGTAGTTTCTGGTTGGGACCGATATGTAAATTATAATAGCATCAAATAAAATGGTCAATTCAAAGAATGGGCGAAGATATTAGACTTTAAGATAACTCTGACGTAGAGCCTTGAAAGTACATATTTTGGTGTATATTTAAGATGTCGGTTCTATTGTTTCTGGTTGAGACGGTGACGTAGATTACAATAACACCAAAGAAATTGGACAATTCAAAGAATGGGCAAATATATGAGACTTTAAGTCCTTTATATTTTGGTGTATATTTAAGATGTCGATTTCATTGTAGTTTCTGGTTGGGATCGATGCATAGATTATAACAGCATTAAAAATTGGTAAATTCAAAGAATGGGCTAAGATATGAGATTTTAATATACCCATGACTTATAGCCTTGCAAAGTACATTTTTGGTGTATATTTAAGATGTCGATTATATTGTAGTTTCTGGTTGGGACCGATATGTAAATTATAATAGCATCAAATAAAATGGTCAATTCAAAGAATGGGCGTAACATATTAGACTTTAAGATAGCTCTCACGTAGAGCCTTGAAAGTACATATTTTGGTGTATATTTAAGATGTCAGTTCTATTGTTTCTGGTTGAGACGGTGACGTAGATTACAATAACACCGAAGAAATTGGCCAATTCAAAGAATGGGCAAATATATATGGGAGACTTTAAGACACCCTGACTTAGTGCCTTGCAATTTGAGATGTCGATTCTATTATTTTTTCTGAAAAAAGCTCGATGTCTAGATTACAATGACATCTGTTTGGAAAATACATCTTCAGGATACGCTGGGATGCATCATCAGTAATGTTTTTCCTGTGATCATTACCAGTTTCGGGTCTTTCAACATTATACTGGTTCGCACAGATGACCCAGTCCACAATGTTAAAATTTCGGGCTTGCATCCCAGTAATATCCTGCTACTGCATTATGGGGCTTTGCTTTTTGTACATGGCATCTTGTGTCAGTGTTCTTTTATAAGAGATTATTTGGCCATGCCGAGGCTGGATGGTGGCTTCCCATTGGCCAGTGCTACTTGCTTCGAGTACTACCAGCCAATCGGCATCCTCTTCCCCGCCACGGCATGTGCCATAGATTTTAAAAAGGCAGAGATCTTTTTCCTTGGTTTTTCATTTCTGGTCAGCCCAGGAGACCGTCCACAACACTGGAACTGTTGTATATTAAGGTGAGACTTTTTTTCAACCCCCTCCCTCCTAATATATTCTGTTATTATTACGGTCTTCATATTGCTATTTTGGTTTAATAGTGGGTTTTTTTTTTGGGGGGGGGTAGCCCCTCCCAAGTATTGTATTCTGTTACTATTACTAGCTTCATAGTGCTAGTTTATTTTACTATTGTACGTTGATCCCCAACTGAAAATACTTATTTTATCCTTTACCTTAATTGAATAAATTTTGTTAAAAAAAATAATAGCGTCGAACCATTTTTTAGGAATATCTGAAAGCATAAAACTGTAAACAAATCTTTTGTATTATTTGTGAATATTTGATATCATAAGACTGTGTCCAAGAACACTTAACTGCGCAAAATCTTTAAATATAAATATTCAATGATAATATACACATGATTCCCTTAACCTATAGGCATAAAATACCCCACATGCTGTATAACTGTGAAAAAAAAAAGGATTATAGTCTAAAAAGGGATTCGAGAAAAGATATTTTATGACAGCCAAATATTTTTTCACATTGTCTTGTAAAGTAAATATTTTGGTGTAAATTTAAGATGTTGATTTTATTGTTGTATCTGGTAAGAAGGGATTCGTAGAATACAATGCCATCCCCCAAAAATGGCAAATTCAAAGAATGGGCGAACATATTAAACTTTAAGATACCCATGACTCAGAGCTTTGCAAAGTAGATATTTTGGTGTATATTTAAGATGTCGATTATATTGAAGTTTCTGGTTGGGACCGACGCGTAGATTATAATGGCATAAAAAAAAATTGGTAAATTCAAAGAATGGGCTAAGATATGAGATTTTAAGATACCCATGACTTAGAGGCTTGCAAAGTACATATTTTGGTGTAAATTTACAATGTCGATTATATTGTAGTTTCTGGTTGAGATTGATGCGTAGAAAACAATACCACCGAAGAAATTGGTAAATTCAAAGAATGGTTGAAGATATGAGACTTTAAGATACCCCTGACTTAGTGTCTTGAAAAGTACATATTTTGGTATATAATGGCATCAAAGAAAATGGCAAATTCAAAGAGTGGGCGAACTTATTAAACGTTAAGATACCCATGACTCAGAGCTTTGCAAAGTAGATATTTTGGTGTATATTTAAGATGTCGATTATATTGAAGTTTCTGGTTGGGACCAATACGTAAATTATATAGCATTTTAAAAAATGGTCAATTCAAAGAATGGGCGAACGTATTAGACTTTAAGATACCCCCTGACTTAGAGTCTCACTTTAAAATAACATTTTAAACGAATCTTCATGATATCACTGCTTAATATTGTTCTTTCCATAGCTATTATATCAAATATATATTACAAAATACAAAACGATTGAACGTAGGCTGAACAATTTATTCATTCATAAATAAGTACAACCTCTGAATATTTTCCATATTTACACACACGCGCGAGCGCGCACACACGCACACAAACTCACACACACACACACACACAGACAGACAGACAGACAGACATATATATATATATATATATATATATATATATATATATATATATTGTTGGCATCCATCCGTCTAATAAAGACAATGGCGTAGTGTCTACTTTTTTTTTTCTTTTTTTTCGATCTGTAACTGCGTGAGGGGCTGAACAGACCAATTTTTGAATGGCAATCTCTGGTGCAGTGACTGCAAACAAAACAGTGATGCTTGCTGGAGTCTCTTTTTCTGTGGCGAAAAGAGAGGAAATCTTTTTCACTCCTTCTCGTTCCTTGTTTGACGAGGTCGTACGATATATATATATATATATATATATTATAATAATAATATATTAATATGTTGTATATATATATATATATATATATATTATATATATATATATATATATATATATATAATATATAGTTTATATGTAGCCTAATGGTTAGCAAGCTGGCTGAACAGACCATTGTTATGAGTTAGATTCTCACTGGGTGCCCCATACTTCTGGCCTTGTGCCAAATCTAAGCTAAGCTTATATAATACAGCACCTCGCGTGGTGTAATGGTTAGCAAGCTAGATTCCCAGACCACTGTTAGTGAGTTCGATTCTCACTGGGCGCACCATACTTCTTGTCTTCTGCTACATCTATCTAAGCTTAGCTTAGTAAAATAACTATATATCTTGTGTTTTTTGGCAGCAAGATATTATTTAACCATAAAACTCGCACAAAACAAACAACTACAACAAACCAATAATTGCCCTGAGGACGACCACTGACATGGTTGAAAGCGCTTGGGTAAAAAAAGATATGGGGTATTTTCTGTACCATCTGGATTGCGATATATAGAAAACACCAAGAAGACTTTTACGTCTATACTTAAAGATTATAAAGTTTAAAAAGGAAAAAAAAAGTGATAAGACAAAAAAGAATATTTCTTTTATGTTATTCATGTTTTCAAACAGTTTCGAACTTTGGTTATTGACTGGGGAAAATTTCTTGTGGAAGAAATTGTTTTTAGGAAGTCTAAGTCTTCGAGAAGCCACAAAAATCGGGCGAAAAATGTATTAGAAGTGGTGAGCTCATCTGATCAGTGAAAACCATCTTCTGATAAAAAATTTTTTTTTTGTATATGCACATGGAATTTTTTAAAGTTATATAAACGTACGAACAGAACATAAGGGTAAAGATCGTAATTCCGTTAGTTGGTTGATTTTACGGCATGTCAATCCATTGGGTTATTTTATGCCGAAGAAAATTTGTTTTATTCATGCTTTATGGGTACTAGCAAAATAAAAAAAACGCTCTCTGGGCGACGTAAAATAAATATTGCCTGAGGGGATTGGAGAGTTGAAAATTTAATATCAGAGAGTTTGTATCATAAGTAAAGTAAAATCATCAAATTTATTAAAGGAGTAAAAAATAAAATAAATTTATTAAAGTAAAAAACATTATTAGAGTAAAAAAATTTTTTTTTTTTAATGGAAACTTAGTTCTGATAACTTTAAATATATATTAAAATAAAACAAACTATATATAGATAGATAATACCAGGTATATATCTATCAAAACTTGTTTAAAAAACCAATGAGGACTGTCTAACATTGCATGCTCAAATTTTGAGTGTATTTATTCTATCCGACATTACACAGGCAAACAAGAAAACAAACAAGTGACGCGGGAATACAGTTAACCAAACGCACACATTTAATCATATTTATATCATTTACACCATTTTAGAACACTTTCGTTGCCTGAAGACTGCCGCAGAGCAAGAAACCAATGGTTGCAAAATTGTTCCAATGATAACATATATAACTAAAATTTATTTATTTATTCATCTCTCTCTCTCTCTCTCTCC
>CM042171.1:42095055-42135055 GCA_023376005.1 Doryteuthis pealeii | reverse complement strand
GAATTTATGCATGTTGAATTAAACAAAAGACACATCTCCTGTTTAACAATTTTATTTGTGATTTTTTCAAGTTTTCTGGCCAACTTTTTAATATTTGGGTGGAATTCGTGGATTAGTCCACCAAAGTTCATATCACGAGTAATTTCGGCATTTGAAGTGCCATCATCAGGGGTGATGTGTTCCAGTTTTTCAAATTATATTGATGGATGTGGAGGCTGGAAGGAAGAGAATTGATAGGAAAAGTGTTATAGGCATTTTAAAATGTGTGTACTGCATTGGAAATTAATTTTATTTAAGGATGGTTTGTATTGTTTTATGTCTAAAGCTTCTAGTATTTGGAGTTTTTGTTTTTTTTTTTCTTTGTGCAGAATGTGTGTATTTTCTGTTAAGGTATTTCGGTAATTAGAGTTGGCCAGAAAACTTTAAAAAATCACAAATAAAATTGTTAAACAGAAGATGTGTCTTTTGTTTAATTCTACACACACACACACACACACACACATATATATATATATATATATATATATATATATATGTGTGTGTGTGTGTGTGTGTGTGTGTGTGTGTGTGTGTAAATATGAAACTGGAAGTGAATCCGACGGTATGTTGAAAGAATGAATAAAGGAAAGAAAGTATAGACAACGAAAGTTTGAACCCCGGATCTTATTTTAAATAAGGATTCACTCTGATGAAGGTCGAATTTTCTTTGTGTGCGGAACACTTCTATATTTTTTCTATTATTATTATTTAATTTCATTTGTTTATTTAAAAATAATAATAGTTTAAATATTGTACACATAGATAAACTCCTGACCGAAACACGTGTAAGTGATATTGATTAAAATTATCCTTTATTATCCTTTCTATACTTTTAACCTTTATTCCTTCTTTCAACATATATATATATATATATAGAGAGAGAGAGAGAGACAGAGAGACAGAGAGACAGAGACAGAGACAGAGAGAGAGAGACAGACAGACAGACAGAGACAGAGACAGAGACAGATAGAGAGACGGACAGACAGAGACAGAGACAGAGAAACAGAGACGAAGAAACAGAGACAGAGAGAGATGTCATAATTATGATGTATATTTACCCAACCCCTACACACAAGTAGGATGTGACACAACGTTAATTTTTTAGTGGAGTCTGACAGGCTTGAATTCAAAATGTTCCTTCTCCTAAAATATTTTTGAGGTAATTCCAATTGTTCTACGAGCAAAATCAGAGGCCTGTCCCGTAATGTTTGGTGACGGGGAAGTGCAAACCATATCTCTATTAATAATGGAGATTCGCCTCCAGTTCTTGTCTGTAACAAAAATTACGTCACTGCTTACGTCACATTACCCCAAATCGTCATAACTAAATAAATACATACAAAATTTGAACATGCAACATTAGACAGTCCTCATTGTTTTTTAAAACAAGTTTTAATAAATACATGACTGGTATTATATATCTATATATAGTTTGTTTTATTTTAATACATATTTAAAGTTTACATTTCAATTGCTTTATTTTTTAATCCTTTAATGAATTTAATGATTTTACTTACTTAGGGTACAAACTCGCTGACATTGAATTTTTACTCCCACCCCTCAGGCAATATGTTTCAAAAATCTATTTTACATCAGCCGGAGGGCGTTTTATATTTTGTACTAGTCAAATTTACAGAAGAATGTGTCACTTGAACGGGAAGTATGGGTTTTGGAATGAAAATATATGTTTACAAATGAGCTAATCATAGATTTGCTACAACGAGCCTGAGTAAGAAAAGACAATCCATGGTGTGGACATAAAATGATAGCGTGGACATAACATCAACGGCTCTTGATAACTGTCAGTTTCTCGTTTATGTGATCCCCAAATCACACACGCACGTGCGCATTAAATCGTAATATTGTAACGGCGTTGAGAAGACAGATTTTTGAAATATAGAAATATTCAATGATTTATATATATATATATATATATATATATATATATATATATATATATAGAGAGAGAGAGAGAGAGAGAGAGAGAGAGAGAGAGAGAGAGAGAGAGTAAACTACAGACTCGTGTTTCGAGGTATCACCTCTCATCAGTGCAGTTATACAATTTTTAGCAGCTGCCTCTGGCCGGGTTCTAGACCCGAACGAACTTACGCTCGCCAAACCTCTAACCCATACGGCCACAATCAGCTGCCAAGTATAGCAGGCTATTTAATCGCTACATTTCTAAGCGGAAATGAATTCACTAAGAGTATTCAAACTTTGTAAACAAAGTGAGATTTAGCTTAAGGCCGAATACGGTGAATTTGCAATTAAATCCCTCCGAAATAAAGTGCTCAACTGAAATTAGGAGCGTATAATAGAGTAAACCACAGACACGTGTTTCGAGGTATCACCTCTCATCAGTGCAGTTATACCATTTTTAGCAGCTGCCTCTCCAAGACGCGAGTGTATAAAATACGTGTTTATTTGTCTACGTCCTTTCTAGTACTGTTCTTGTGATCATTGTTTCGTTGCTGTTTCTTGCAGAATATCTGCTGCATTGTTCACAATTCATGTAGCACTCTTGGAGTTCATGCCTCATTCCAGGCCAGAATATTATGTCTAGGGCTCGTTTCATGTTACTATCAACAGCTAGGTGGCTTGTGTGTGCCTTCTTCTTCATATCATCTCTCATTGAGGCAGGTATAAAGATTCTGCCTTTGTAAAATATCAAACCATCCTTGGTTGACAGGTAGTCTTTGAAAGTGCTTCAACTGAGGTTCAATGGTTTTGTATCGCATTGGGAAGCCTTGTTTGATAAGTTCTATGACCTTTTGTAGATCTTCATCTTCCTTAGTGGCTTTGATTAGCCTCTCTTTGGTCTGCTCGCTTACAGCAAGGAATTCTAACAGGTTCACTTCACTGAAGTGAAACTGGAATTTATCATTCTCTACTGGGGCCTCGTGAAAGAGCATCAGCAATGATTACGTCGGTGCCCTTCCTGTAGGTTATATTGTAATCGAATTTTTGTATTGAGAGGATCATTCTCAATAGTCTTTTAGGTGCTTCACTTAGAGGCTTGTTGCTGATTGCTTCTAGTGGCTTATGGTCCGACTCTATTGTTACATGTTTTCCATAGAAATAGTCACCGAACTTGTGTAGTCCAAACACAACGGCTCTCATCTCTTTTTCGATTGGCGCATAGTTCTTTTCATAGCCATTCCAGACCCTTGATGCGCATGACACTGGTTTCCCGTTCTGTATCTACGTATGATTTATTGTTGCATAGCGCCTTCTTCACTGGCACTAAATAATTATAATGTTATACATCTCTTTCTTTCTTCTATATCTGGTAATTAGCATAGCGCGCGTATGCAGAGTGAGTCACAGTTCAGGCAGTACATCTTCACTGCCTGACGTCCAACTGCAAACTGGGGACCGAACAGGTCCCACGTGACTTCACGTATTTTGGCAGGCTTCTGTAATTTTCCATAGAAGGACCCGGCCATGGTATGAAAAGGGTCATCCCCTCAGAATTACAGGGGATTGACAATAATCTTATGCAACCGCATAAATTATGTAACATTATCTACGCAATGATTCGTTTATGGAAAGCAAGGTTTTTGTTCCTTGGTAAATAATAAAGGACTGTTTCGATGTAACATAAATTTTTAGAGGCCTTCTGTCGCCTGTGAGAATATCTATAGAATTCAAAGTGCTTGTATTGGTGATTTTTTTGTGCACTGGGGTCACTTTGATGGCTTCCAGCTGGCGAAATAGTCTGTTTGAAATTGTTCTTGGATTTTTTTTTCAACACGCTGATATATTCTTACTCGAAAATTATTGATTAAAAAAGATTAGCAAATAATTACAACGTTTCATATGTTTAATTAGGAGCTATTGCGAAATATTTCAATATGTAAAAAGTATAATATATTGATTTTTATTCTCTCTCTCTCTCTCTCTCTCTCTCTCTCTCTCTCTCTCTCTCTCTCTCTCTCTCCTCTCTCTCTCTCTCTCTCTCTCCAGAAGTAGAAGAAGAAGTTTAAGAAGAACAAAAATTATTATAACATTTCATATGTTTAATTAAGAGATATTACGAAATATTTCAATATGTAAAAAGTATAATAATATTGATTTAACTCCCCACCACTTTCTCTCTCTCTCTGTCTCTCTGTCTCTCTCTGTCTCTCTCTCTCTCTCTCTCTCTCTCTCTCTCTCTCTCTCACACACACACACACACACACACACACACTGTATCTTTCTCTCTCTCTCTTTCTCGAAGAAGAAGATTAAGAAGAACAAACATTTATTACAACGTTTCATATGTTTAATTAAGAGCTATTACGAACTATTTCAATATGTAAAAAGTATAATAATATTGATTTAACTCTCTCTGTCTCTGTCTGTCTGTCTGTCTGTCTCTCTCTCTCTCTCTGTCTCTCTCTTAAGAAGAAGAAGAAGAAGAAGAAGAAGAAGAAGAAGAAGAAGAAGAAGAAGAAGAAGAAAAGACATTTTTATTTTCACACATTTTTTACAAAAGAAAAAACAAAACAAATGATTAATGCGTGTAGGGTGATCTCTAATAAGGACTGAATCTATTTTAGTAGTGACCACCTCTGCTATTTCATAGGTCAACAGATATATATTTTTTTAAATAACAAAGGGTATTAATTTTAGATATACAGTAGAGACTGGGTTTCTTTTTTGTTGGTATTTAATTACTTCTCTATCTTTTTTTTTTTGTTCTTTGTTAAAAATAAATGGCTGTTTCGATGTAACATAAATTTTTCGACGCCTTCTGTCGCCTGTGGTAATATCTATAGAGTTCAAAGTGCTTGTATTTGGGATGTTTGTGCACGGGGGTCACTTTGATGGCTTCCAGCTGGCGAAAGAGTCTGTTTGAAATTGTTCTTGTTTTTTTTTGGGTTTACTTTGTTGGGTTTTTTTTTTCAACATTCTAGTATGGACAATTTTTCAGCACGAAAATTATTGATTAAAATTTTCGGAAATAACTCTCTGACCCAGCAAGAGATGATGCCGAATCAAACCCCTGTGAGCAACGGCCTTTTGATCTCGGCCTGTCTTGTGATAAAGGAACCGGACTGATATAAACTAGACATTATTTCCATTCAAATTTATTATGAACATTTAGGAAATGGCCTTCTCACCCCGGCTGTGATTTATGTGTTATTCACTGCCTTTGTTAAATTCATCAGATTGGCGTGGATTGAATTTGGCCTATATACTCGCTTGGGTATGTGTGCTGTAATGGTTATGGTCGTAGGAAAAGGAACCGTCGACCCGAGTTCAAATCTAGGACGAGGCTGTTTGCATTTCACGTAGCACTAATACCTGTTACGTTTTTATGGTCCATCCTTTACGCTCCGAGTAAGAGCGCTTGTCTAATTCCTTGGTAAAGAATCCTTTGGTTGTTCCTTGGTGCTCGTCAGTATTGCAAGTTCTTCGTCAATGATTGTAAATGGACGTCTCTTAGTATCAGTGATTAAGTAGTCAGCCAGCCACGCAGTCGGGTTGTTGATTGGCTGAGGTTTAAACCACGTGACCTCGCCTAGTCTATAAATTTCAGTGGTGTAGCACACCCTCTATACAAAAAATAAGCGGGTGCTGTAATGGTTAAAGTCATGGGAAATGGACTCGTCCCTCTGAATTCAAATCCTGGACGTGGTAATTGCATTTCACTTAGCGATAATACCCTTGGGAAAGGTATGAATCCTACTCTCCCTCCAGCTATGGATAAATAGTAGGACAGACTGGGCTCTTTAACCTTGGTTAGGCAACCAGTCTAGGAGAAGAAAAACTCTGAATTCAAACCTGTTAAACTCCGCTTAAGAAATTGACCTTGCGTCACATCCTGCTCGTGCGGAGGGGTTGGTAAATATATATATACCAAAAATAATTCGACAATAAACTTGGGAAAGGAATAGATCAATAGATTCTCCCTTCAGCTATGGGTAAATCGCAGGGCAGACTGGGCTCTTTAACCTTAGATAGGTGACCAGTTTTGGAGTAGAAGAAAAACTCTGAATTCAAACCTGTTAAACACCGTTTAAGAAATTGACCTTGTGTCGCATCCTGCTCGTGCGGAGGGGTTGGTAAATATATATACTCGCATGAGTTTAGCTTTCCCGTGAAATGGGTGATGGGAAGCTTTATTAGAATTATATGTTGCAATACTCAAACATAGAAAAATGTCCAAATCATAGTGTTACATTACGGTGTTTGAACTGTTTTAAATACATACGTCTGTGTATATGCTTTACGATCACCAGAGAGATCAAATCTGTAAACTGATGATCATTGCGTTATACCGGCAGTGAAAGTTTATTAAACTCGCTCCTAAAGAGCTCTATATATAGCTTTTTTGTTGTGTAACTGTATTCAGATCGCGACTTGTCTTTCAAAATTATAACGCTGAACAAATACAGTTACACAACAAAAAATATTTTATGAAGATTTTAATCTCCTGTCATCTATAAAACATCCATCAATTTCTTCACCCCAAGATACATCCTGATGAAGGTTTAAAGAAACCAAAATGTTTAAACATCGATAAATAAATTCATCCTATTTTCGGAACACTTGTTTTTTCAAATTTCTTAATATTGTCGGATTTATTTCCATATTTACTCCCATATATATATATATATATATATATATATATATATATATCTTATTATAATGGAGATTGTGTGTTTTCTGTCTGTAACCGAAACTATATTCCTACTCAAGTCACAATTCCTTTAGTTATTGATATCGCATTCTCAATGATTTTATTTTTATCTAAACCTCAATTATTAATAAAATTGTCTTACATTATTAATACTGTTAACTATGTCTACATACTGACAACAGGCAATTATGTTTATATATACAACAAAATAGCGGTTTACAGTGTGAACAGGCAGGCTAATTTGCATATTAATATTAAAAAATCGAATTTAATAAATATGTGCTTAGTATTATTGATTTCTAACTGTTTGGTTTTATTTTAATGAATATAAGCAAAAATCTCTTCAATGAATCTTAAATGAAATCCATTAACAAGAAGAAATAACTGTAATTTTATTCTTTACTTCCTCTTTTAACTAAATACTTAAATTAGAAAAAATAACAATGAAAGACGAGAGTGATGGAAGAGTAAGCTTCAGTTGTTCCATTTTTTATTATACTCCCTCTGTTTCAAATCTTTTATTATACTCCCTCTGTTTCAAATCTTTTTATCTGTATTCTTATTTAGTTTCATTAGCCTTTCTAATTTAATACAATATTTTATTACATTAAAACTTAAATACTTGCACCCGGAGGGTGCATATATTTGCTAGTATATATATATATATATATATATATATATATATATATATATATAAAGAAAAAATAAATAATGGAAAGAAGATGTTGAATGGATAAAATAGATTTAATATGAGTTACTAACATGTGTTTCGGCCAGGAGTTTGTGCATGTACATATGTATTCTATTCATTATTATTTTAAATATACTGTGATGTAGACCGTTATTCTTTATATGCCTAAAGATTTTATAATTTTCTATTATTATTATTTTATTTTATATGAAAATATTCACCGTTGAAGCAAGAACTCAATCCAACGTCCCGAAGAAGGTCTATCAGACCGAAACGTTATAACGTCGACATCACTACCTACAATAAACATCCATCTTGCACTACATCCCGTGTTTATCTACCTTCCCCCCTACACACACACACACATACACACATACACAAACACACAGACATATATATATATATATATATATATATATATATATATATATATATATATATATATATATATATATATATTAAGAAATTTGAAAAAACAAGTGTTCCAAAAATAAGGGGAATTTATTTATCGATGCTTAAACGTTTCGGTTTCATTAAATCTTCATCAGGATGTATCTTGGGATGAAGAAATTGATGGATGTTTTATAGATGACAGGAGATAAAAAAAGCTTTATAAATTTTTTTTATCTCCTGTCATCTATAAAACATCCATCAATTTCTTCACCTCATAATACATCCTGATGAAAGTTTAGTAAAACCAAAACGTTTAAGCGTCGATAAATAAATTCATCGCATTTTTGGAACACTTGTTTTTTTCAAATTTCTTAATATTGTCGGATTTATTTCCATATTTACTGCCATGTATATATATATATATATATATATATATATATATATATATATATATATACATTTGCTAGTATATATATATATATATATATATATATATATACTAGCAAATGTATGCACCCTCCGGGTGCAAGTATTTAAGTTTTAATGTAATAAAATATTGTATTAAATTAGAAAGGCTAATGAAACTAAATAAGAATACAGATAAAAAGATTTGAAACAGAGGGAGTATAATAAAAGATTTGAAATAGAGAGAGTATAATAAAAAATGGAACAACTGAAACTTACTCTTCCATCACTCTCGTCTTTCATAGTTATTTTTTCTAATTTAAGTATTTAGTTATAAGAGGAAGTAAAGAATAAAATGACAGTTATTTTATCTTGTTAATGGATTTCATTTCAGATTTATTGAAGAGATTTTTGCTTATATTCATTAAAATAAAACCAAACAGTTAGAAATCAATAATACTAAGCACATATTTATTAAATTCGATTTTTTAATATTAATATGCAAATTAGCCTTCCCGTTCACACTGTAAACCGCTATTTTGTTGTATATATAAATATAATTGCATGTTGTCAGTATGTAGACATAGTTAACAGTATTAATAATGTAAGACAATTTTATTAATAATTGAGGTTTAGATAAAAATAAAATCATGGAGAATGTGATGTCAATAACTAAGAGAATTGTGACTTGAGTAGGAATATAGTTTCGGTTACAGACAGAAAATCCCACAATCTCCATTATAATAAGATATATATATATGTGTGTGTGTGTGTGTGTCTGTGTGTGTGTGCGCGCGCACGTGTGTTTCCCTGTATCTTTTATATTGTTTTCTTAACCAACAGAACTGTGTTGTAATATATAGTTTACTGTATTATCACTGCATTTAATGTTTCTACTGTTTGTCCCTAATAGTTAGGTAATTCTATCTATAAATGAAAGAGCTGTCATGAACACAAAGCTAATTATGAATGATTCCTTTAACTTTTTATTGGAACGGATAATTATGAAAAAAGGGCAGACCTTGACATAGAAGCGCGTCCAATTACAGAATATTATCAATGGTGATTTTTGTTCTTTTTTTCTTTCGGAAATTGCACGTCTTTGGGGCATCAAGTACAACTAGAGAAGAAGAGAGGGGAGAAAAAAACCCCCAAAAACGACATATTGTTTTGTTTGTTTGTTTGTTTGTTTATTTTGTTTTACGGTACATCAACCTCGTTGGCTCACACTGTAAACCACTGTTTTTTGTATATATAAATACAATTGCATGTTATTAGTCAAAAAAAAAAAGAGAGAGAGGAAAAATAGGAACAGAAATAAAAGAGAGACAAAATAGAGAGACAGAAAAAGAGAGACGAATGAAAGAGAGAGATTTCATATTTTTTTCATTTTTTTTATTTCAATAATAAAATAAAATGAAATATCATTTATATATAAATAAGCAGGTAGGCAACTAGTCTAGGAGAAGGAAAATACTGAATTTAAGCCTGTTAAACTCCGCTTAAGCAATTGACCTTGTGTCAGGTTTATTTAGTAAATAATATATATATATATATATATATATCAATCATACATATATATATATATATATATATATATATATATATATATATATATAGTTGCTTTGAAAAAGACCGCTTTATAAGGTCAAAACAGATCTGTCAGCAAACTAATAACATCTTTTTTTTTCTAAAAACTTTCTATGCATATAATTATATATATATATATAATATATATATATATATATATATATGTATATAAAGAGAGAGAGAGAGAGAGAGAGAGAGAGAGAGAGAGAGAGTTGAATAAATAAATAAATGTTTTAGCTTATATCTATTTACATTGGAACAATTTTGCTACCATTGGTTTCTTGCTGTGTTGCAGTCATCAGGCAACGAAAGTGTTTTGAAAATGATGCAAATGATTTATTTATTTATCTACTAACGCTCTATTACAGATATTGAGCACTCTTCTAATAACACTGTACATTGGATTACCACCACTTCTTCAAGTATATTAGTGCCAACCATTTATTTATTTATTATAGAAAAACAAAAGAAAAAAACAATATCTTAAACGCCTCCGTTTGTACCAATTACATTTCAAGTGAAAAGAATCCATGTTGTTTGCAAGGCTTTTTTTAGGGTGATGATGATGCTGATGATGATGATGATGATGATGATGATGATGATGATGATGATGTGCAATAGAAATCATTTTGGGGATTATTAGGCAATTATCCAATTTAGTTAATCCAAATGGATATCAGAGAATTAAGAGATTTATTCTTCCAAGATAATTGAATGTTTTGTGTTGTTTTTGTTTTTGTTTTTGTTTTATTTTTTTTTATTTATTTATTTTATTTATTTTTTCTGTTCACTGTTCATTTCTGACAATTGTTAATCGCTCATTTCCCAAACGTTGAAATTCAGCCAGGGAATAATTTTACCTGAACCGGGAAAAAAAAAAGCAAACCGTTTGTAAAAATTGAGAATTTCGATTTTTTTCCTTTTTTTTTCTTCTTTTTTTTCTTTGTTTTTTTTCTCTCCTTTTTTTCTTTCTTTTTCTCCTTTTTATTCTTTCCTTCTTTTTTTACTTTTTTCTCCTTTTTTTCCTTTTTTTTTTTCGTTTTTGTCCTTATTTTTCTTTTTTCTTTTTTCCTTTTTTTTTTTTTTTTTTTCCTTTTTTTTTTTTTCTTTTTTTTCTTTCTTTCGTTTTTTCTTTTTTCTCCTTTTTTTCTTTTTTCTCCTTTTGTCTTATTTTTCTTTTTTTTTTTTTTTTTTTCTTCTTTTTTTTCTCTCTTTTTCATTCTTTTTTCTCCTTTTTATTCTTTCTTTCTTTCTTCTTTTTTCTTTTTCTCTTTTTTTTTTTCTTTTTTTCTTTTTTTTTCCTTTTTTTCTTTTTTTTTTTTTTTTTTCTTTTTTTTTTTTTTTTTTTTTTTTTTCTTTTTTTTCTTTTTTTTTTTCCTTTTTTTTTCCTTTTTTTCCCCTTTTTTATTCTAATCCACGCGCATCGGCGAATATCGAACCTGGTAATCAAAATAATCAGCTTACAACCGCATAATACAACTTCTTCTTCTTCTTCTTCTTCTTCTTATTATTATTATTATTATTATTATTATTATTATTATTATTATTATTATTATTATTATTATTATCCACAGAGTCTTATGCAACAGAATGGCCAAATATTTTATCACCCTTCACCACCAACACCAATGTACTCTCTGCCCTTCTTCAATTCTATATCGCATTAAGGAATTTCCAGAGAATTTGAAATGGAACAATTTAATCTATCCATTTGTTTTATGTCAGGCGAGACGTCTTTCTTCGAGAGGGTTGCGTATTTTGGCAACGGTTTCTATTTATAGCTCCAATCTCCTCACGCAGAAAGCCGGTCTAGTCCCGGATTGACCGTTGTAATTCTTACATAAACGAATAAAGAATTCGTATCAGAGAGAACTTTTTGGCATTGCTAAAAAGGAGTGATTGCTTGAGCCAGCTTCAGAGTGCTTCGGTCTCTGGAGCGGCTAAGTAAAACTAACAGCGTTGATTCCAGGAGTCTCTATCCCCCAAGCAATACCTGCTCCCTTGATTTAAAGGGACAGGGCTGGGTTTATTGCCCAGCACCTGAGCCACCCCCTTGAGGAGGAATGCCGACGAAATCAACGCATTTTTGTGCCTACCACCCATGAGCTTCGGCTTGTGGGTGGGCCCACATAAAAATGTCTTTGTTTCATAAGTGGGATGAGAGGCAAATACCCTGAGCCTGCTTCAGAGTGCTTCGGCCTCTGGAGCGGCTAAGTAAAATTAATAGCTTTGATCTCAGAGGGATATCCCCCCCCAGGCAATACCCACCCCCAGATTTATAGAGGTAGGGCTGGGTTATTTGCCCAGCAGCTTAGGCGCCCCCTGGAGGGGTAATGCCGAAGAGATCAACGCATTTTTTTGCCTACCACCCATGAACTTCAGCTTGCTGGGTAGAGGTATAATTTTAACTAATACATTGATATATATATATTTTAAAAGTAATTGGTAATTTGCTTGAAGCATTGTTAAGTATGTTATAATATATTAATGATTTGAAGGCAATTACAATGCGTATAAAAATAAAATAAAAATAAAAACAAAAATACACATCTTTTTATTTTTTTATACGCATTGTAATTGCCTTCAAATCATTAATATATTAAAATATATATTTTAGTTAATTGGGAGTTCACATCCGTTTTATAGGAGAGCCTTTGTCATATAAACTTAATTCTCAGCCGACAGGCTAATTTTACCCTAGAGAGCTCAACCAAGAAAATTGGGAGCATACACACACACACACACACACACACACACACACACACAGTGGCGCTCCGTCTCAGACGCCAAAACAATCTCCTTGTACTAAGGCTAGTGAGAAGAGGATAGACTCCCTCGCTGTCTAGGTGATACCGACTTTAGGCGATCCCGACGCCTCTTACATATATATATATATATTATATATATATATATATTTGGAGGATATGTGCTTAATTGTTAAAGTCATACCTAATTTTGAAAATTAATTAATTAATAATTAATGTAATTTAGGCGGGCATATATGTTCAAATGTAAGGCTAAACAAATCGAGAAAATGTCAATTGTTTAGCCTTACATTTGAACATATATGCCCGCCTAAATTATATTAATTATTAACTAATTAATTTTCAAAATTAGGTATGACTTCAATTAAGCACATATCCTCGAAAAATTGTCAGCTAAAAGCCATATCAAAAAACACATTGTTTATTTACTTACCCTCATATATATATATATATATATATATATATATATATATATCATCACCATGGCACGTTAGTAGAATGGATATCCCTGACAATCTCTCGACAATCGTCCTCTTTGCAGCATCCAGTATCCGAATGTTTAGTTCATTTCACTCGGATGGTTTACGTGATAGAGGACAGGTAGTCGTACAGCTGCTTCCTACTCAAGAATTGGTGGAGAACGGTATCGAACCCGAAACCTTGGGGTTCCTAGGCTGATGCTCTACCGACAGAGGGGTTTGATTCGACATCAATTAAATTAATACGATGTAAAACTGAAAACATTTTTATCTAATTGCTTCTGAACATTCTGGCTTCATAAGATACTTTATAATTAACTAGCTTAAATTATTAAAATTAATGGTATATATTTTCCATACCATGCCGAGGAAAATATGAAATCTACACAATCCTTTGATATATATATATATATATATATATATATATATATTATATATATATATATATATATATATATAATAAACTTATTTGCCCGTCCTTGATTTTTGTGATTTGAATTTCACTAATTTAGACAAATTATTCCAGCTTAAAGTGATTCCTACTTTCCGGAATGGCACTTAATCGATATTTTTAAATGGATATAGCCGAATATATATATATATATATATATATATATATATATATATATATATATATATATATATATTAGACAAAATCTGAACAGTTGGCTCACCCATTGAGCTATGGGTAGATAACTGAGATTAGGGAAAAGTGAGTTTGCAAGGCGAATTCAATTTATTTTTTAATGAATACGGCCGGACAAAACACTAAAATCATTTTGTAAGATTTATAAAAAAGCGAAGGTTTGACATAATTTAAGCTACAGATTGTTGTTCATGAAATTCAACATACATATATATTTCAAATTCTCTGTCTCTGTCTCTGTCTTTGTCTCTGTCTCTGTCTCTCTTCCAGAGAAATTGACATATATAACGAGGAGGCAATCAAGATATACGGAGAGAGGGGGAAAGTTATAGGCAGAATATAAAGTAAGGAACGTGTCCGTTTTTTACTTAATTGCAAATTACGATTAATTAGGACCCAATAAAATGGATTTTCTTCAAACATAACTCAATCTTAAAAGTAAGGAATAATTTATTATAATTTTCGTGGCATTAAACTAAAAAGCAAAAAAGCCTCTAGGATACAAAATTGAATCGCAAAGGATTAGTATAATATAAATATAATAATAATAATAATAATAATAATAATAATAATAATAAGAAGAAGAAGAAGAAGAAGAAAGAAGAAGAAGAAGAAGAAGAAGACTTGTCATCTCGTGGATTTTGCCGTCCCGGCCGACCACAGAGTGAAAATGAAATAGAGCCAAAAAATCGACAAATATTTAGACCATGCCAGAGAACTGAGAAAACTGTGGAACATGAGGGTGACGGTCATGCCCATTGTAATTGGGGCCCTTGGATCGATACCCTGGGGTTTGGAAAAGAGTCTGGATGAATTGGAAATCAGAGGAATGATCGAGACCATCCAAACTACAGCATTATTGAGATTGGCTAGAATACTCAGAAGAGTCCTGGAGAGCAGAGGAAACTTGCTGTCACTCAGCCTCCAGTGAACCACCGGCTATGGCAGGTGTGAAAAACTCGAATGGAGTGAAATAATAATAATAATAATAATAATAATAATAATAATAATAATGAAAAGATGGATAAATACCTGGACCTTGCCGGAGAATTAAAAAAAGCTGTGGAACATGAAAGTGAAAGTGATACCAATTGTAGTTGGTGTACTTGTAACGGTCCCAATGAACTTGGAAAAAAGACTGGAGGATCTAGAATCAGAGGAATAATTGAGACCATCCAGACTACTGCACTTCTGCAATCGGTTAGAATACTCAGAAGAGTCCTGTAGACCTGAGGAAACTCTATGTCACTCAGACTCCAGTGAAATACCATCAGCGTTAGCTGATGTGAAAAACTCAAAATGAGTGAAAATAATATATCTATATCTAACTCTCTCTCTCCCCCTCTTTCTCGCTCTCTCTCTCTCTCTCTCTCTCTCTCTCTCTCTCTATATATATATATATATATATATATATATATATATATATATATATGCGTATATTGGGTAAATAACTACTCAGTATACATTTCTCAAACATACCTTCCGGAAAAGTGAGCAAGTCCTGTTTGCATTTAATTACAAAACCTTTTACCCCGGAATCCAGCCGCCCTGTTGGCTGGTGCGTCAGAATGCACCGACTGCACCTCTGCAGAGGGGTAAGATTCCCCCAATGGGGCAACCTGTTGGCCGTGGGTGGCGACCCATGATGCCTGAGGATAGAACCCGGGTGGATGAGCAGTTCATGACATGCAATACTCCACTTTGGTCCTATCTTGGGCGAGACGGGCAGTCTGAGAGGCCCCCTCCGATCAATCGGCTGGTCACGTCAAGCCCTAGCACCTATATGACTGCTCCAACCCTATTGCCCTTATGGCAAGCCCCAACCCTTTTTATCATATGGGTGCTAGAAGACGGTGGCTGAGGGTCTACATGTCCTGGGAATGACGTTAAACTCTATCTGATGGTGAGGTTCCAGTTTTGGAGGTTTGGGGAATGTGGAGCACCCCTTCATCATCATTGCTCCCTGGTCCACTCTGACCCGGAGTGGTAGTACCTGTTAGGGTCCCATCTATGGGTTGAATAGAACAACATGAGTTTATAAACAAAATTGTATTATGCATTAAGAATGAATTTATTTCACAACTTTGTCGGCATTAAATGACCCACCGAGATTGATATGCCGTAAAACAAACCAAGCCAAACCAAACCGGGATCCACAATACCCACTTTTCACCTGCAGTTATATTTTATGCATGTCAGATTGTTTGCTATGAGAAGAAAAAAAAACGAAGATCCAATAATAAAAAAAACAATACACAAAACGAAATTAACAATGGGTAATAAAATCGTGTGCATAGTAATTGAGTACTTCTATCTCGAAGGATGTTCTTGATAATTGCAACATACCTCATGCAAATCCGGTGACAAAAGAATAAAATTCGTACTAAAATAAAAAGGTGAAACCTTACCTTTGCTTCTTGCTACGTGGCTTCATGATAATTACCGGATTCGCATGCATATTCATTAATATTTAACAACATGACAATATTTGTTTGTAACGTTCCTGTTGAGAGAGGAATCAGTTATATGCGCTTCGAACGTCTTTCGTTTCTCTCGATGGACTTGAAGAGCCATCGTAAAATCCACCCGTTCGACATGAATATTGACAAAAACCCTTATTCATGCTTCAAATCCAGTTGACAAATCAGCTTTACAATATTTCCATTTGCATAGGCACGATTTCCCTGCAAAAAAACCTACATTTACAAAACACGTTTCTATATATATATCTTATTATAATGGAGATTGTGTGTTTGTCAGTCTGTAACCGAAACTAAATCACTATTCAAGTCATAATTCCCTTAGTTATTGACGTCACATTTACCATGAATTTATTTTTATTTAAACCTCAATTATTGATAAAATTGTTATACCTTATTAATACTGTTGACCATATCTACCTACTAATATCATGTAATTGTATTTATATATACAACAAAATAGCGGTTTACAGTGTGAACGAGAAGGCTAATTTGCATATTGATATTTAAAATTTGATTTTAATAAATATATGCTTAGTATTATTGATTTCTAATTGTTTGGTTTTCTCTTAACGAATCTGAGCAAAGATCTCGGGGATACATCTTAAAAGAAATCCATAAACAAGACGAAAGAACTGTAATTTTATTAAATACTTCATAATCTAACTAAATAGATAAATTAGGAAAAATGAAAGACGGGAGTGAAAGAAAATGATAGAAGAGTTAAATCTAAAGCTGTTCTATTTTTCGATTATACCCCCTCAGTTTATCATTTTCTAAATAGTTTATAATTTGATACACTATTTTATAACATCAAAACCTAAATACTTGCACCCGAAGGGTGCATATATTTGCTAGTATATATAATATATATATATATATATATATATATATATATATATATATATATACCAACCACTGCGCACGAGCAGGATTTGACACAAGGTCAATTTCTTAAGCGGAGTTCAACAGGTTTTCCTTCTCCTGGACCGGTTGCTTAACCAAGGTTAAAGAGCCTTGTCTGCCCTGTTATTTACCCATAGCTGGAGGGAGAATTGGATTCATACCCTCCCCAAGGGTATTAGCTCTAAGTGAAAATGCAGTTACCGCGTCCAGGATTATATATATATATATATATGTATACTAGAAGCAACTACACGGCGTCGTCTGGGTAGAGAAGGTTTTTTTTTTAAGTTAGTCCTGCAGATCCAGTATTACTGAATCGCGATTTGGATCCTCGTATAATGTCCAATTTCTCTGCCAAAAACCCTACATTGAGAAAACACGTTTTATATATATGTATACTAGAAGCAGCTACCCGGCGTCGTCTGAGTAGAGGGGGGATTTTTTAAAAGTTAGTCCTGCAGATCCAGTATTACTGAATCGTGATTTGGGTCCTCGTATTATGCCCGATTTCTCTGACATAAACCCTACATTTACAAAACACGTTTATATATATATATATATTATATTATATATATACTAGAAGCGGCTACCCGGCGTCGTCTGGGTACAGGGGGCAATTTTTAAAGGTTAGTCCTGCAGATCCATTATTACTGAATCGTGATTTGGATCCTCGTATAATGCCCAATTTCTCTAACAAAACCCTAAAAAAATCAGTGTTGATATATTAATGAATAAAAGATATAATTTACCAATTATTCTATTTAAAAATGCTTACATTTTTTTCAGTTTGGATAACTTTGAACCCCGTATCTTTTAAGCGTAACGCAGATTTACAAACATGAGTTGATGAATAGAATTTACTAAAATAAATTTAAAGGTAAAAGAAAATTACCTTTAAAAGGAATTTGGTTCCAACGTTTCATATTTTTGGCCAATTTAACAAAATCAATTAAACCTTTTCAAGTAAAAGGTGATGTGATTGGGGGAATTCCTCTGAAGTCATTTCTTAACCATTACACCTCGCGAAACTAACTATTATGTTATTTCCTTATATAGATCCAAATTATATATATATATATATATATATATATATATATATATATATATATATATATGAAAGTAAGAACCAAACAATGTGTTTATTTTATATGGCCTTTAGCCGACAATTTTTGGAGGATATGTGCTTAATTAGTTAATAATTAATGAATATAGGCGGGCATATATGTTCAAATGCAAGGCTAAACAAATCGAGAAAATGTCAATCCCTGTATGTACATTTCGACCTATTAGGTCTCATCAGCAAGGTTATAGACATGGGAGACTGCTCCGTGGGTGACTCGAAAGCTCGACTGCCAAGCTGATTGGCGGGAATTCTAACCGTTACACTAGCTGGCCTTCTCAGATTTTTCGTTATATTCAACTTTATATATATATATTATATATATATATATATATATATATATATATTATATGGATCCAAATTAACATATTTTAGATAGCAGATCAATGAGAATAAAAAAGCCGCTGCAACGTTATTCGGGAGCTCTGCTCAAATTGATATTTAGTTGTACTAGCAAATATATGCACTCTCCGGGTGCAAGTATTTAAGTTTTAATGTAATAAAATATTGTATTAAATTAGAAAAGCTAATGAAACTAAATAAGAATACAGATAAAAAAGATTTGAAACAGAGGGAGTAATAATAAAAGATTTGAAAAAGAGGGAGTATAATAAAAAATAAAATGAACACTGAAACTTACTCTTCCATCACTCTCGTCTTTCATTGTTATTTTTTCTAATTTAAGTATTTAGTTATAAGAGGAAGTAAAAGAATAAATGACAGTTATTTTATCTTGTTAATGGATTTCATTTAAGATTCATTGAAGAGATTTTTGCTTATATTCATTAAAATAAAACCAAACAGTTAGAAATCAATAATACTAAGCACATCTTTATTAAATTCGATTTTTTAATATCAATATGCAAATTTAGCCTTCCGTTCAAACTGTAAACACTATTTTGTTGTATATATGAATATAATTGCATGTTGTCAGTATGTAGACATAGTTAACAGTATTAATAATGTAAAACAATTTTCTTAATAATTGAGGTTAAATAAAAATAAAATCATGGAGAATGTGATGTCAATAACTAAGAGAATTGTGACTTGGGTAGGAATATAGTTTCGGTTACAGACAGAAAAACACACAATCTCCATTATAATAAGATATAAACGGAGAGAGCGAGAGAGGGGGGAGAGAGATAGATCAGAAACCTTCGGTAGATCACATATTAGAAGCGCACCACCTATTTTCTTTACTTACAACCATGACAGGTAAGGTAAATAATACCAACACAACTACGTAATTGTGAAGTAACAATCTAAGGCCAATGTACAGGCAAAGAACTGGACAGGGTTACGGAGGAAAACCTTGCCATGAGAACTAATTGGGACGAATAAAAAAATCGATAATGCTCAAGAGAATAGCTGGTGTAGCAACAATTACTTTTATACATCTAATTAGCAGATAAGAAATACAATAACAAACATGACTGGGTGGGGAAGGTGATCTATTGGGAATTCTGAAAGAAACTGAGATTTCACCATAGTTATTAATAATATATACACAATCTAGAATCTGACGAACCTGATACGCATAATACAGTGTTTCCCCGTAAATAAGATCTATATGCAAAATAGGATCAAGCGTAATTTTTCAGGATTATTGGTATAAAACAAAGATTGACTGATTGGTTTGGTTTCTTTGATTAATGGTATATCAGTCCTCCTAGGGGATTTAATGACAAAACCATGCTTGTAGAAGAACAGTAGTGATACTGTAAGATTCAAAAGTTATGAAAAAGTCATACTCGTTGGAACGCAAACAAACTCCGACACAGGTTGAGGGACAAAACCATTTTATATAACAGCAAAGAATAAACAGGGTAAGCATAATGCATACATAATAAGTAATATAAAGTTACATGTAAAAGGATAAACATAAAGCACAGACATGAGACTAAGAATAGTCGATGCTGGGAAATCACTTACAGTAATGTAAGGGGGGCCAAAGCCAACAACAAAGGGGTAGTCATAAGACTACTCACTGTGTCTCGTAGGTCGAGCAGCAGGCAAAGAGAGGAGAGAGAAGTTTAAAATCAGCGCTTAAATACACAAGGCCCCTAGCGGGAGCCAGCGGAACACTAACGCGGGCAGACAACTCCCCAAGGCAATACGAAAATAACCCCCACAATACTATTGTATCCATAGCTGGCCGTGGTCAGAGGTGTAATACCTCTCCTAAGAGCAACGGTTACTATAATATAGTTGGAAAAACAGAAAGGAGAAATATGGAATAAAGAGGATGAGAGACAGATTGAAAAGGAATAGGACACACACAGATGAACGAAAGGGAGACGATGGAATAAAGAAAGGGGAGGTCAGATGAAAAGGGAAGGGAGGATACATGGAAAAAGGTGAGGGAGAACATATCGGAAAAGGAAGGGGGACACAGATTGAAAGGAAGGAGGGAGCAGATGGAAAAAAGGAAGGGAGACGATGGAAAAAGGAAGGGGGAGACTATTTGAAAAAGGAAGGGGAGACAGATTTGAAAAAGTTGAGAGGGAGTCAGATGAAAAAAGAAGGGGGAGACAGATGAAAAAGTTGAGGGATTGAGTCAGATGAAAAAAGGGAAGGGGAGACGATTGAAAAAGTTGAGGGGGAGTTCCAGATGAAAAAAAGGAGGGGGAGACAAGATTGAAAAAGGAAGAGGGAGAGCTGAAAAGGAAGGGGAGAGCAGATTGAAAAAAGGAAGAGGAGACTGAAAAAGGAGAGGGGGAGACAGATGGAAAAAGGAAGGGGGAGACAGATGGAAAAAGGAAGAGGGAGAACTGAAAAAGGAAGGGGGAGACAGATGGAAAAAGGAAGAGGAAGACAGATGGAAAAAGGAAGGGGGAGAAGCGATGGAAAACAGGAAGGGGGAGACAGATGGAAAAAGGAAGGGGGGGCTAGATTAAAAAAGCAAGAGTAGAGACGGAAAAAAGAAGGGGGAGTCGCCGAAAGTGTGCGGTAAATTAGAATAAGCTCAACCTCCAACCTCAACAGGGGAGTACATTCTAGAGAGGATGCATCCCCGTGTTTAGAATCTCCATCCGTCGAGAGGATGATCCTTTACTCTTATTGCACATTCTTCATTCATGCACCTCTGGAGAGGGTAGATTCCCAATGGGCCACCTGTTGGCCGTGGGTGGTCGACCCGTGGAATAGCTTAAGGACGGAGTCTTTGGTGGATGAGGCAGTCCATCGCCTGCACACTCCACTTAGAAACTTGCTTAGGCTAGACGGCTGTCTGAGTTGCCTCAATCCGATCAATCGCTGGTCAGGTCATCCCTAGCACCTATATGATTTGCCTCAACCCTATTGTCTTATAGCAAGCCCCAAACCCCTTTTTTATGCACATGGGTGTAGAAAGGCGGTGATAGAGGGTTCTAACATGACCTGGGAATGACGTTCAACTCTATCTGAATTGGTGAGGTTCCCAGTTCTGGAGGTTGGAGAATGTGGAGGCACCCCTTCATCACCATTGCTCCCTGGTCCACTCTGACCCAGAGTGGTAGTACCTGTTAGAGTGCCGGCATCTATGGGTTAATAGAAATAATATGTGTTTTATAAAAAAATTGAGTATCCATTAGATACTTTATTCGCAAAACGTTTATCGGCATTGAATGACCCATGAGGTTGATATGCCGTAACAATAACAATCCAACCAATCAAGTTTCGAGTGTAATCCAAAAGTAATGTCTCAAAAGAGCTGGGGACGGAGGGATACTGTTTGTGTTGCTATTGTGCAATGTCAATTGACATGACAGTCCTTGCTTATCAGTGGGTTTCTGAATGCAGATCCCGATTGACGCTTCCCACCTAGTGTGAAGTTCCACGCAGTTAAGGCTTAAACGAGTAAAATTAATTGCTCACTTAGGCGAATTGTATGGCAACTCATAAATTGGATGTCAAAAATATGCCTGCAAATCGTAGAGGGATAAAAGTCCCTTTCATTTCACTTAGCGCTGATACCCTCTTTGGGAAAGGTATGAATCCTACTCTTCATCCAGCTATGGATAATAGCAGGGAAAACTGGGCACTTTAAACCTTTATTTTCAAATCTTTATCGGCATTAAATGGACCCACTGATCTTGGTATGCCGTAAAACAAACCAAACCAAATCCAGCGTTTTCTATGAGCTGACATTAAAGAATTGTGTTAAATTTCAAAGAAAATGTTTTGTTTTTAAATCAGGCATCCACGATGGCGCCGGAAGTATTTTTTCCTTGACCTAATACACGGAGAATCATATTTTTACGAAGGAGTGCGAACTTTGACTAACACAGTGGATTCAACCAATCATGTACTTTACCGGATACACACACCCATGCGATTGTTGGTATGGAAACGAGAAAGATGAAAGAAAGAAAGAAAGGAAGAAAGGAATGGAGAGATGGAAAAAAAACGATAGAAAGAGGTAGTGATGAAGAACGGAAAGAATAGAAAAAGATGGGATAGGATAGAGTTGGAAAAAACAGAGAAGGAGAATATGGAAAAAGAGGATGAAGAAGACAGATAGAAAAAGGAATAGAGAGACAGTGAAGAGAGGGAGAAAGATGGAAAGGAAAGAACGGATTCTATGGAAAGGTTGAGGGAGACATATGGAAAAGGGAAGGGGGAGACACGATTGAAAAAGGATATGGAGTCAGATGGAAAAAGAGGAGGGGATGGCAGATGGAAAAAGGAATAGAGGGTTGCAGATTGAAAAGTTGAGGGAGACAGGCTGGTAAAAAGGAATGGGGAAGACAATGATTGGAAAGAGAAGGGGGGAATACAGATGAACAAGAAGAGGGAGACAGTTTTGGAAAAGCAAGCGGAGATGGAAAACATGACGGGGAAGACAGATGGAAGAAGGAGGAGGAGAGCAGATGGAAAACGAAGGGGGAGACAGTGGAAAAGATGAAGAAGAGGGAGACTGATGGAAAAAGAAGGCGGAGACAGATGGAAAAAGGAAGGAGGAGCAGAGTGGAATACACGAATGAGAGACAATGGAAAAAAAGAAGAAGGGGAGACAGATGGAAAAAGAGAAGGAACTGAACTGGAAGAAAGAGGTTGAGATGGTAAAAGCAAAAGAGAGAAGGAAAAAAGAATAAGCAGAAATACAGAAAAATGAAGAGAGAGAGAGACAGATTGAAAAAGAGGAAAAGAAAGAAGTTGTAGAAGAAGTGGAAGAGACAGACAGACAGACAGACAGACAGAGACAGAGAGATAGAGACAGAGACAGAGAGAGCGGGAGATAAATAGAAAAATGAGAAAGAGAGGGATAGATAGAAAAAGAGAGAGAAAATAATGAGATGGAAAAGAGAACGAGAGAGAGAGAGAGATGTAAAATATGGGAAAAGAAGAAGGAAAAGAGGGAAGAGAAAGAGAGAGAGAGAGAGAAAAAAAGATGGAAGAAAGAGAGGGGGAGATTGAAAAGAGGAAAGGAATAAGGAGAGAAAAGAGCAACTGTGAGAGGTGTATACGATGCTGGTCGGGGTGCCAAATGTAATACTATGATCTGGTCACGGGACCAAATGTAATACTATGGTGGTCGTGGCAACAAATGTAATACTATGCTGGTCGGGGTGCCAAATGTAACACTATGCTGTCGCGGCGCAGAATCTAACACGATGGGTGTTATTTGACCCACAGGAAAGTTGAAGTGCTTGTTCCGGGCTGTACCTGAAAGTGACCAAATTCACCAAGGTTGTTCCACAATTAATACGAACGCGTTCTTAACAATAAATCGACCTTTATTAATTATACAGTGATAAAAATCATGTACAACCACAAAGGGGTATCGAAGTTGAAGTTGAGTCGGAATTTTGTGGACTGACAGGCGATATGTGTTGAGTTCTGATTCAAATTCAGGACTTTGAAGTAAGATGAACAAAGCAAAGACGGTGACAAAAGCTGTGAGACCGGAGCTATCAATCTGGTCAAGACCAACGTCTCCAATCTGCTGGAACCCTTTTGGGTCCTTTTTATGGGTTCCAAACCCCTGAATCCAGGGCTCTGATTGGTCAGCCAATAGAAAACGCCGGACCAATGGCCTACAGTGTAACATCAGGGGGGTGTACAAAAACCCACCCACGCGGTCGCATTTGATTGGACGGCCAATCGAAATCATGGGCCTTGGGTTTACACATCTTGGAGGGGGGGCAACAAGTCTCCGCCCCAGTTTCCTGATTGGTGAGCATGATAATATTTTTGTTATTGTATAAATGGTCTTGTGCCAGACTTGTCTGTCAGTTGCTATGATATTCCGGAAATTGGTCACGGATTACTCGCGAATTGTTATTCCTATATAAAATACTTTTTAAGATTTAATCTTTAAACTAACTTCGTTGAGTAAATTCTCTTATCTTATGCAGTCCTCACGTAAATTGACAATATGATAACATATGAATAAAACAGCCATTCGTTTTTATATCAGCCGATTTCTGCCATTAGAATTTCTTTTTGTTCCAGTAATTTATTATCTTGTGTTGACGTTACCCCTACCCCATTGACTTGTACTCTGATATAAGTCGCTTGTACGACTCTAAAACAATTGTTATTTTTATATCCAAAATTTTTTTTTTTTCAACTATCTAAATGAGATATCGCCAATCAGTCCATAACCACTACTACAGTGTTATGGAGATGAAAAAAGGAAATAGAAAAAAAAGACGGAACAAAAGCGAAAGAAAAAAAAGCAAGTGAAGTGTGTGTTGGGGGAAGGGAAGAGGCGGTGGTATATAAAATATAAGATTACTAGAAATAGATAGAGGATTGAAAAATAGAAATCCTATCACTTTCCCTCTCTACGTATCACTTGATTACCTCTCGTTATATATAATATTTACCAACCCCGCCGCCCGATCAGGATGCGACCAAAGGTCAATTTATTTTTTCCTTCTCCTAGACGGTTGCCTAACCATGGTTAAAGAAGCCCAGTCTGCCTACTATTTTACCCATAGCTGGAGGGAGAGTAGGATTCATACCTTTCCCAAGGGTATAAGCGCTAAGTGAAATGCAATTACCACGTCAAGGATTTGAACTCGGGGCGACGAGTCCATTTCCCAAGACTTTAACCCTTACACCACGCGCTTCCTCGTTATAAATGTTAGTGTTCTCTGGAAGAGAGAGAGAGAGAGAGAGAGAGGGGGGAGTGAGGGAGAGAGAGAGAAAGAGAGAAGAGAGGGAGGGAGAATAAAAATTCCAAATAACTATTCCGCCCACAGAATCTCACCCACCCCCAAAAGCTCTGCTAACAGATCCTGATGACCTATTAACCTCACTACTCAATGACCTACTTCTCCTCACACCGCTGACCTACTCCGACTATCAAAACTTCTTCTGATACACATCAACACATTTGACCCACACTCCAAATATCAAATTCTCTTTTAAGTCAACGACGACTCCCCATAGAAAATAAAAGTCTCTACACACCAACCTCACCGGCGACTTTCCCTCACCCCTCACCCCTCACGCACTCACTTTTTCACTATAAAAGCAGAATGTACAAGTACTCATGTCAATAAAGATCTGAAGAAGCTTCATCCAATAAGAGGCGAAATATCAATGGAATTTATGCTTGTCTGTGTTGTTCTATACCACACTTTCCTCTATTCTCAACCAGATAGATAGATAGAGTGAGAAAGAGATGGGTGAGAGAGAGAGGAGATAGATAGATAGAGAGTGATAGAATGATAGGTGTGACAGAGATGATTGTACATTCTGCTTTTAATAAGTGAAAAGTGGAGTGCGGTGAGGGTGAGGGGTGAGGGAAAGTCGGGTGAGGTTGTGTGTAGAGACTTTTTATTTTTTCTATGGGGTCAGTCGGTTGATCCTATTAAAGAGAATTTGATATTTGGGTTGAGGGTCAAATGTGTTTTGATGTGTATCAGAAGAAGTTTTTGATAGTCGGAGTAGGTCAGCTGTGAGGAGAAGTAGGTCATTGCAGTAGTGAGGGTTAATAGGTCATCAGGATCTGTTAGCAGAGCTTTTTGGGGGTGGCGTGAGATTCTGGGGCGGATAGTTATGGTTTGGAATTTTTATCTCCCTTCCCTCTTCTCTGCTCTTTCTCTCTCTTCTCCCTACTCCCCCCCTCTCTCTCTCTCTCTCGTCTCCTCTTCAGAAGAGACTAAACATCTATAAAACGAGGAAGCGCGTGGTGTAATGGTTAAAGCTCTTGGAAATGGACTGCGTCGCCCCGAGTTCAAATCCGTTTGACGGTGGTAATTTGCATTTCACTATAGCGCTTATAACCTTGGGAAAAGGTATGAAACGCTCTTCCCCTCCAGCTTATGGTAAATAGTAGGGCAAGACCTGGGGGCCCCTCTTTTTTTTAACATGGGGTTTTAGGCAAACCGTCTAAGGAGAAAGGAAAGAAATAAATTGACCTTGTGTCGCATCCCTGATCGGTGGGAGGGGTTGGTAAATATATATATAACGAGGTAGGTAATCAAGTGATACGTAGAGGAGGGGGAAAAAGTGATAGGATTTCTATTTCCATATCTCTATCTAATTTCTAGTAATCTTATATTTATATACCACCGCTCTTTCTTCGCGGCCATACACAGCACTTCACTTGCTTTTTTTTTCTTCGCTTGTTCCGTCTTTTTTTTTTCTATTTTCTTTTTTCATCTCCATAACACTGTTAGTAGTTTATGGACTGATTGGCGGATATCTCATTAGATAGTTGAAAAAAAAAAACTTTTGGATATAAAAATAACAATTGTTTTTAAGAGTCGTACAAGCGACTTATATCAGAGTAGCAAGTCAATGGGGTAGGGGTAACGTCAACACAAGATTAAAATTACTGGAACAATAAAGAAATTCTAATGGCAGAAATCGGGCTGATATAAAACGAATGGCTGTTTTATTCATATGTTATCATATTGTCATTTACGTGAGGATGCATAAAGATAAGAGAATTTCTCAACGAAGTTAGTTTAAAGATTAATCCTTAAAAAATGTTATTTATATAGAATATACAATTCGCGAGTATCCGTGGACCTAATTTCTCGGAAATTATCATAGCAACTGACAGACAAGTCTGGCGACAAGACATTTTATACAATAACAAAAAATATTATGGTTGCCTCACCAATGCAGGAACCTGGGGCGGAGACTTGTTGCCCCCCCTCTCAAGATGTGTAACGCAAGGCCAGTGATTTCGATTGGCCGTCCAATCAATGCGCCGCGTGGGTGGGTTTTTGTACACGCCCCCTGATGTTTCACTGTAGGGCCCATTGTCCGGCGTTTCTATTGGCTGACCAATCAGAGCCCTGGAAATTCAGGGGTTTGGAACCATAAAAGAGGACCGCAAAAGGGTTCCAGGCAGATTGGAGATTGGTTCTTGACCAGATGATAGCTTCCGTCTAGCAGCTTTTGTCACCGGTCTTTGCTTTTGTCATCTTGTTACTCAAAGTCCTGAATTTGAATCAGAACTCAACACATATCGCCTGTCAGTCCACAAAATCCGACTCAACTTACTTCGTAGCCGGCTTTGTGGTTGTAGCATGATTTTTATCACTGTATAATTTAAAGGTCGATTTATTGTTAAGAAGCGTTCGTATTAATTGTGGAACAACCTTGGTGTGAATTTTGGTACTTTCAGGTACATGCCCGGAAACAAGCACTTCAACTTTCCTGTGGGTCAATAACACCCCATCGTGTTAGATTCTGCGCCGGCGGACAGCATAGTGTTACATTTGGCACCGCCGATCCAGCATGAGTATTACATTGTGTTGGCCACGACCACCATGTATTACATTTGGTCCCCGTGACCAGATCATAGTATTACACTTGGCACCGCCGACCAGCATGTATTACACCTCTCACCAGTTGCTCTTTTTTCTCTCCTTATTCCCTTTTCCTCTTTCAATCTCCCCTTCTAGCTTTTCCATGCTTTTTTTCTCTCTTCTCTCTCTTTCTCTTCCTCTTCTTTTCCGTCTTCTCTTTTTTTTCCAATTTTATCTCTCTCTCTCTCTCTTTCTCTTTCACCCATCTCATTATTTTCTCTCTCCTTTTCTATCTATGTCATCTCTCTTTCTCATTTTTCTATTTATCTCCCGCTCTCTGTCTCTGTCTCTAATCTCTGCTCTCTGTCTCTGTCTGTCTGTCTGTCTGTCTGTCTCTTCCACTTCTTCTACACTTCTTTCTTGTTCTCTTTTTTCAATCTGTCTCTCTCTCTCTTATTTTTCTGTATTTCTGCTTATTCTTTTTTTCCTTCTCTTGTTTGCTTTTACCATCTCACGCTCGTCTTCCTTTTGCCAGCTTACTCTTCGCTTTTCTTTTTTTCCATCTGTCTCCCTCTTGCTTTTTTTCCAGTTTGTCTCTCATTCGTATTCCATCTGTCTCCCTCTTCTTTTTCCATCTGTCTCCGCCTTCTTTTTCCATCAGTCTCCCTCTTCCACTTCAATCTTTTCGCATTGTCTCGCCCCTTACGTTTTCATCTGTCTCCTCCCTTCCTTTTTCCATCTGTCTCCCCCGTCATTTTTCCATCTCCGTCTTGAGCTTTTTCCAAACTGTCTCCCTCTTCTTGTTTTTTCATCTGTATCCCACCCTTCTCTTTCCAATCTGGTCTTCCCCTTTCCTTTTTACACCTGTCTCCTCACTTCAATCTGCAACCTCTTCCTTTTTCGCATCTGCATCCCCTTCCTTTTCCATCTGCTCCATATTCCTTTTTAAATCTGTTCTCCTCCTTCCCTTGTTACCATATGTCTCCCTCACCTTTCCATATGTTCCTCTTCCTTTTTCCAATTTTCTCCCTCTTCTCTCATCTGTCTCTCTATTCCTTTTTCTGATCTGTCTCTTCATCCTCTTTAGTTCCATTATTCTCCTTCTTCTCTGTTTTTCCAACTCTATTCCTATCCGATCTTTTTTCTTTTCTTTCCGTCTCATCAATCTACCTCTTTCTACTCGTTTTTTTTTCCCATGCTCCCATTCCTTCTCGTTCTTTCTTTCTTTCTTTCTATCTTTTCTCGTTTCCATACCAAATCGATGGTGTGTGTATCGGTAAAGTAGCATGAATTGGTTGAATAGCACCTGATGGTGTATGTCAACAGTTCGCCTTATCGTAAAATATTGATTCTTCGTGTATTAGGTCAAGGAAAAAATACTTTTCGGCGGCACCATCGTGGATGCCTGAATTTTAAACAAACATTTCTTTTGAATTTAACCATTCTTTAATGTCAGCTCATTAGAAAACGTGGATTTGGGTTTGGTTGTTTAACGGCATACCAAGATCAGTGGGTCATTTAATGCCGATAAAGATTTGAAATAAAGGTTAAGTGCCCAGTTTTCCCTGCTATTTATCCATAGCTGGATGAAGAGTAGGATTTCATACCTTTCCCAGGGTATCACGCTAAGTGAAATGAAAGTGACTTTTATCCCTCTACGATTTGGCAGGCCATTTTTGACATCCATTTATGAGTTGCCATACAATTCCGTTTAAGTGGCAATTAATTTTACTCGGTTTAAGGCCTTAACTGCGTGAACTTCCACACTAGGTGGGAGCGTCACTCGGGATCTGGCATCAAGAAACCACTGATAAGCAAGGACTGTGCATGTCAATTGACATTGACAATAGCAAACAAACAGTATCCCTCCGTCCCAGCTGCTTTGGAGACATTACTTTTTGGATTACACATCGAACTTGATTGGTTTGGATTGTTTTGTTTTACGGCATATTCAACCTCATGGGTCCAATTCAATGCGATAACAGTTTGTCAATTAAGTTATTCTTATGCGAGTACTCAATTTTTCTATACAACCACATATTATTCTATTTAACCCATAGATGGGACTTAACCAGGTTAACGCACCTCTGGGTCAGAGTGGACGCGGGAGCAATGGTGATGAAGGGGTGCTCCACATTCTCCAACCTCCAGAACTGGAACCTCACCATCCAGATAGAGTTGAACGTCATTCCCAGGTCATGTAGACCCTCTATCACCGCCTTCTGCACCCATGTGATAAAAGGGGTTGGGGCTTGCTATAAGAGCAATAGGGTTGGGGCCAATCATATAGGTGCTAGGGATTGACCTGACCAGCCGATTGATCGGAGAGGGCAACTCAGACAGCCGTCTAGCCTAAGCAGTTTCTAAGTGAGTGTTGGGCTAGGTCATGGACTGCTGCATCCACCAAGACTCCGTCCTAGCATCACGGTACGCCACCGACGGCCACAGGGTGGCGCCCATTTGGGGGAAATCTACCTCTCCCAGAGGTGGGCATGAATGAAGAATGGTGCAATAAATAAGGATCATCCTTCGGATGGAGATCTGAACAAGGGGGATTGATCCTCTCTAGAATGTTCCCTGTTGAGGTTTGAGGTTGAGTTTATTCTATACCGCAACACATTTCGGACTCCCCCTTCTTTTTTCCGTCTCTCTCTTGCTTTTTTAAATTGCCCTCCTCCTTCCTTTTTCATCTGTCTCCGCCCTTCCTTTTTCCATCTGTCCTTCCGCCCTTCCTTTTTCCATTTGTCTTCCTCTTCCTTTTTCCGATCTGTCCTCCCCCTTCCTTTTTTTCAGATTCTCCCTCTTCCTTTTTCCATCTGTCCCCCTTCCTTTTTCCATTGTCTCCCCTTCCTTTTTCAGTCTCACCTCTTCCTTTTTCAATCTCGTCTCCGCCTTCCTTTTTCAGGTCTCCTCTTCTTTTTCAAATCTGTCTCCCCCTCTCGCTTTTTCATCTGACTCCCCCTCAACTTTTTCAATCTGTCTCCCCCTTCCTTTTTTCAATCTGAACTACTCGCTCAACTTTTTCAATCTTCTCCCCCTTCCCTTTTTTCATCTGACTCCCTCTCAACTTTTTCAATCTGTCTCCCCTTCCTTTTTCCCATTGTGCTCCCCCTTCCTTTTTCCATCTGTCTCCCCTTCCTTTTTCATCTGTGTCCTCCTCCTTCTTTTTGCAATCTGTGTCCCACCTTCCCTCTTTCCCATACTGGTCTCCCTCACCTTTTTCCATGTATCCTCCTTCCTTTTTTATCTGACTCCCCTTCTCTTTATTCCATCTGTCTCCCTCTTCTTCATCTTGTCTCTATTCTTTCTAGTCTGTCTCCTTCATCCTCTTTTTCCATATTCTCTTCTGTTTTTCAACTATATTATAGTAACCCGTGCTCTTAGGAAGAGGTATTTACACCCTCTGATCCACGCCAGCTATGGATTAAATACGTATTGTGGGGGTTTATTTTCGTATTTGCTGGGGAGTTGTCTGCCCGTTTAGTGTCGCTGGCTACCCGCTAGGGGCTTGTGTATTTAAGCGGCTGATTTAACTTCTCTTCTCTCTTTGGGGCCTTGCTGCTCGACCTACGAGACACAGTGAAGGTAAGTACTTATGACTACCCTTCTTGTTGGGGCTTTGGCCCCCTTACATTACTGTAAGTGATTTCCCAGCATCGACTATTCTTAGTCTCATGTCTGTGCTTTTATGTTATCCTTTTACATGTAACTTTATATACTTATGTATGGTATGATTATGGGTACCTGTTTATTCTTGTGGCTGTTATATAAATGTTTTGTTCCCTCAACCTGGTGTCGGAGTTTGGTTTGCGTTCCAACGAGATCTATGACTTTTTCATAACTTTTGAATCTTACAGTATATCACTATGTTCTTCTACAAGCATGGTTTTTTGTCGCATTAAATCCCTAAGGAGGACTGATATACCATATAATCAAAGAACCAAACCAATCAGTCAATCTTTTGTTTTATACCAATACTGAAAAACATTACGCTGATCCTATTTTTGCATATAGATCTTATTTACGGGGAAACACTGTTATCTATGGCGTATCAGGTTCGTCAGATTCCTAGATTGTGTACTATATTATTAATAACTATGGTGAAATCTCAGTTTCTTTCAGAATTCCAATAGATCACCTTCCCCACCGCATTTCCATATGCTGCGTCATTTGTTTGTTATTGTATTTCTTAATCTGCTAATTAGATGTAATAAAAAGAATTGTTGCTACACCAGCTGATTCTCTTGAAAGCAATTTATCGATTTTTTATTCGTCCCAATTAGTTCTTCATGGCAAGGTTTTCCTCCGTAACCCTGTCCAGTTCTTTGCCTGTAATTGGCCTTAGATTGTTAGTTTCTTTTTTTTTTTCTTCAACAATTACGTAGTTGTGTTTGGGTATTAATTTTACCTACCTGTCATGGTTGTAAGTAAGAAAATAGGTGGTAGCGCTTCTAATATGTGATCTACCGAAGGTTTCTGATCTATCTCTCTCCCCTCTCGCTCTCCTCCGGTTTATGATCTTATTAATAATGGAGATTGTGTGTTTTTCTGTCTGTGGAACGCGAAACTATATATTCCTACCTCAAGTCACAATTCTCTTAGTTTATTGACATCAATTCTCGCATGATTTTATTTTTTATTTAACCTCAAGTTATAAGAAAATTGTTTTACATTATTAATAACTTGTTTAACTATGTCTAGCATACTGACACATGCAATTATATTCATATTACAACAAAATAAGTGGTTTACAGTTTGAACGGGTTAAGGCTAATTTTGCATAGTTGATTTAAAAAATCGAAATTAATAAAGATGTGCTTAGTATTATTTGATTTCTAACGCTGTTTGGGTTTATTTTAATGAAATATAACAAAAATCTCTTCAATGAATCTTAAATGAAATCCATTAACAAGATAAAATAACTGTCATTTTATTCTTTACTTCCTCTTATAACTAAATACTTAAATTAGAAAATAACAATGAAAGACGAGATGATGGAAGAAGTAAGTTTCAGTTGTTCCATTTTTTTATTATACTCCCTCTGTTTCAAATCTTTTATTATACTCCCTCTGTTTCAAATCTTTTTTATCCTGTATTCTTATTCTAGTTTCATTAGCTTTTCTAATTTAATAGCATATTTTATTACATTTAAAACTTAAATACTTGCACCCGGAGAGTGCATATATTTGCTAGTACATACTAAATATGCAATTTGAGCAGAGCTCCCGAATAAACGTTGCAGCGGCTTTTTATTCTCTTGATCTGCTATCTAAAATATGTTAATTTGGAATCCATATATATATGTATCATAATATATATATATATATATATATATATATATATAAAGTTGAATATAACGAAAAATCTGAGAAGGCAGTTATTTAAGGTGTAACGGTTGAATTCCCGCCAAATCAGCTTGGCAGTCGAGCTTTCGAGTCACCCAACGGAGCAGTCTCCCACACTGTCTATAACCTTGCTGATGAGACCTAATAGGTCGAAATGTACATACAGGATTGACATTTTTTCGATTGTGTTAGGCCTTGCATTTGAAAGCATATATGCCGCCTATATTCAATTAATTATTAACTAATTAAGCACATATCCTCGCAAAAATTGTCGGCTAAAGCCATATAAAAATACACATTGTTTGGTTTTGCTTACTTGCATATATATATATATTATATATATCATATATATATATATATGTATATATATATTATAATTTGGATCTATATAAGGAAATAACATAATAGTTATTCTTTTTTTTGTGTTTTTTTTTTTTAGTTTCGGCGAGGTGTAATGGTTAAGAAATGACTTCAGAGGAATTCCCCCAATCGACATCCCCCTTTTACTTGAAAAGGTTTAATTGATTTTTGTTAAATTGGCAAAAAAATATAGAAAACGTTGGAACCAAATTCCTTTTAAAGGTAATTCTTCTTTTACCTATTAAATTTATTTTAGTAATTCTATTCATCACTCAATGTATTGTGAAATCTGGCGTTACGCTTAAAAGATAGACGCGGGTTCAAAGTTAACTCCAAACTGAAAAAATGTAAGCATGTTTTTAAATTAGAATAATTGGTAAATTATATTTTTATTCATCTAATATAATCAAGCACTGTTTTTTTAGGGTTTTGTTAGAGAATTGGGCATTATCACGAGGATCAATCAAGATTCAGTAACTAATGGATTCTGCAGGCTGATGCCTTTTAACAAATTGGCCCCCTGGTACCCAGAGACGCCGGGTAGCCGCTTCTAGTATATATATATATATATTATACTATATATATATAAACGTGTTTGTAAATGTAGGGTTTATGTGCAGAGAAAATCGGGCATCAATACGAGACTCAATCACGATTCAGTAATACTGGATCTGCCAGGACTAAACTTTTAAAAAAATCCGCCCCTCTACTCAGACGACGCGCGGGTAGCTGCTTCTGAGTAATACATTATATATAGAACGTGTTTCTCATGTAGGGTTTTTGGCAGAGAAAATTGGGGGCATTATAGCGAGCGATCATCGGCGATTCAGTAATACTGGGATCTGCGGAACTAACTTAAAAAAAAAGCTTCTCTCCAGACGACGCCGTGTATGTTGCCTTCCTGGTATAAATATATTATATTTATATAATCCTTGGACGCGTGTCCACTGCATTTTCACTTAAGAGCTAAATACCCTTGGGGAGGGTATGAATCCAATTCTCCTTCCAGCTATGGGTAAGAATAACAGGGCAGACAAAGGCTCTTTACCTTGGTTAAGGCACCGGTCCAGGAGATAGGAAAACCTTTGAACTCCGCTTAAGACAATTGACGCTTGTGTCAAATCCTGCTCGTGCGCAGTTATGGTTTGGATAAATTTAATAATATATATATTATATAATATATATATATATATATACTACTATATATATTTAAAGCAAATTTTAAAATGGCCAAAAACCCCTTTTCCGGGGGTGGCAAGTATTTAGGTTTTATGTTAATAAAAATAGTGTATGAAATTTTATACACTATTTAAGAAATGATAAACTGAGGGTATAATCGAAACAAATAGAACAGCTTTAGATTTAACTCTTCTATCATTTATTTCACTCCCGTCTTTCAATTTTTTCTAATTTATAGCTATTTAGTTAGATTATGAATATTTAATAAAATTACAGTTCTTTCGTCTTGTTTATGGATTTCTTTTAAGATGTATCCCCGAGATCTTTTGCTCAGGATTCGTTAAGAGAAAACCAAACAATTAGAATCAATAATACTAAAGCATATATTTATTAAATCAATATTTTAATATATCATATGCAAATTAGCCTTCTCGTTCACACTGTAAACCGCTATTTTGTTGTATATATAAATCATTACATGATATTTAGGTAGGTAGATATGGTCAACAGTATTTAATAAGGTATACACATTTATCATAATTGAGGGTTTAATAATAAATTCATGTAATGTGACGCTCAATAACTAGGGATTATGACTTGAATAGTGATGTTAGTTTCGAGTTACAGACTGACAAACACACACATCTCCATTATAATAAGATATATATATACGAAACGTGTTTTTGTAAATGTAGGTTTTTTTGCAGGGAAATCGTGCCTATGCATGGAAATATTGTAAACGGGCTGATTTGTCACTGGATTTGAAGCACGGAAAAAAAAAGGGCGAATAAGGTTTTTGTCAATATTACATGTCGAACGGGGTGGATTTACGATGGCTCTTCAAGTCCATCGAGAAGAACGAAGCGTTCGAAGCGCCATATAACTGATTCCTCTCTCACAGGAAGTTACAAAACATATTGTCATGTTGTTAAAATATTAATGATATGCATGCGATCCGGTAATTATCAATGAGGCCACGTAGCAAGAAGCAAGGTAAGGTTTCACCTTTTTATTTTAGTACGAATTTTATTCTTTTGGTCACCGGATTTGCATGAGGTATGTTGCAATTATCAAAGATCCTTCGAGATAGAAGTACTCAATTACTATGCACACGATTTTATTACGCCCATTGTTAATTTCGTTTTGTGTATTGTTTTTTTTATTATTGGTCTTCGTTTTATTTTCTCATAGCACATTGACTGCATAAAATATACACTGAGGTGAAAGTGGGTATTGTGGAATTCCCGGTTTGGTTTGCGCTTGGTATTGTTTTACGCATATCAATCTCGGTAGGGCTTCATGTTAATGCCGACAGTTGTGAAATAAATTCATTCTTAATGACATAATACAATTTGTGTTTTATAAAGCTCATGTTGTTCTATTCAACCCATAGATGGGGACCCCTAACAGGTACTACCACTCCGGTCAGAAGTGGACCAGAGGAGCTCAATGATGAGTGACAGGGAGTGCTTCCACATCTCCCCAAAACCTCCAAAACTGGAACCTCACATCTGCAGATAAGTGTTTAACGTATTCAGTGACATGTAGACTCCTCAGCACACCGTCTTCTAAGACCCATTATGATAAAGGGTTGGGGCTTGCATAGAAGGCATAGGTTGGAGGCAGTCATATTAGGTGCTAGGGCTTGACGTGAACCAGCCGGATTGATGCGAGGAGGGCCTCTCAGACTGCCCGTCTCGCCGCAGATAGGACAAAGCTGGAGTTTGCCCTGTCATGACTGCTCATCACCCGGGTTCTATCCTCAGGGCATCTGGGATCGGCCACCCACGGCCAACAGGTTTGCCCCCATTGGGGGAATCTTACCCCTCTGGCAGAGGTGGCAGTCGGTGCAATTCTTGAGCCTCAGCAACAGGGCGGCTGGATTCCGGGGTAAAAGGTTTTGTAATTAATCGCCAAACAGGACTTGCTCTCTTTCCGGGAAGGTTATGTTTGCAGAAATGTTACTGAGTAGTTATTTTAACCCAATATACGCATATATATATATATAATATAATAGTATATATATATATATATTATATATAGATGAGAGAGAGAGCGAAGACGACGAGAGAGAGAGAGCGAGAAACGAGGGGGAGAAGAGAGAGGTTGATAGTAGATTATTATTTTCACTCACATTTTTGAGTTTTTTGCACAGTCAGCTAACGCGCTGATGGTATATTCACTGAGTCTGAGTGACATAGAGTTTCTCAGGTCTACAGGACTCTTCTGAGTTAATTCTCTAAACGATGCAGAAGTGCAGTAAGTCTGGATGGTCTCAATTATTCCTGCTGATTCTAGATCCTCCAGTCTTTTTTCCAAGTTCATTGGGACCAGTTACAAGTACACCACTACAATTTGGTATCACTTTCAGCTTTCATGTTCCAGCAGGCTTTTCTTTTAATTCCTCCGGCTAAGGTCCAGGTATTTATCCATCACTTTTTTCATTAATTATTATTATTATTTATTGGCAATCTTTGTATCTATTATTCACTTATTATTTCACTCCATTCGAGTTTTTCACACGGCTGGCCAATAGCGCGGTGGTTCACATGGAGGCTGAGTGACAGCAAGTTTCCTCTGCTCTCCAGGACTCTTTCTGAGTATTCTAGTGCCATCTCATAATGCTGTAGTTCTTTATGGTCTCGATCATTCTCTGATTTCAATTCATACAGATCTCTTTTCCAAACCCCAGGGTTATCGATCCTAAGGGCCCCAATTACCAATGGGCATGACCGTCACCCCTCATGTTCCCACAGTTTTCTCAGTTCTCTTGCATTGGTCTTATTTTGTCGATCTTTTTGGCTCCTATTTCATTTTCACTCTGTGGTCGGCCGGGACGGCAAAATCCACGAGATTGACAAGTCTTCTTTCTTCTTCTCTTCTTCTTCTTCTTCTTCTGTCTTTTCTTATTATTATTACTTATTATTTTATTATTATTATTATTAATTAGTTATTAATTGATACTAATCTTTGCGATTCATTTTGTAATCCTAGAGTGCTTTTCTTGTTCTTTTGTTTAATGCCACGAAAATTATGAATAAATTAATTCTTACTTTTAAGATTGAGTTATGTTTGAAAAATCCATTTTATTGGGTCCTAATTAATCGTATTTGCAATTAAGTGAAAACGTATCACGCGTTCGCTTTAAGCTTTATATTATGCCTATAACCTTTCCCCCTCTCTCCGTATATCTTGAATTTGCTCCCTTCCGGGTTAAATTACATAAATTGTCCCCAATTTCTGACTGGAAGAGAGACAGAGACAGAAGACAAGGACAGAGACAGAGACAGAGAAATTTGAAATATATATGTATGTTGAATTCATGAACAACAATCTGTAAGCTTAATTATGTCAAACCTTCGCTTTTTATAAATCTTACAAAATGGTTTAGTGTTCTTTGTCCGGCCGTATTCATTAAAAAATAAATTGAATTCGCCTTGCAAACTCACTTTTCCCTAATCTCAGTTATCTACCCATGAGCTCATTGGGTGAGCCAACTGGTTCAGATTTTGTCTAATATATAATATATATATGTATATATATATATATATATATATATATATATAATATTCGGCTATATCATTTAAAAATATCGATTAAGTGCATTCGGAAAGTAGGAATCACTTTAAGCTGGAATAATTGGTGTCTAAATTAGTGAAATTCAAATCACAAAAATCAAGGACGGGCAAATAAGTTTATATATATATATATATATAATATATATATATATATTATCATATTATGTATAATATATATATATATCAAAGGATTGTGTAGATTTCATATTTTCCTCGGCATGGTATGGAAAATATTACATTAAATTTTAATAATTTAAGCTAGTTAATTAATAAAGTATCTTGAAAGGCCAGAATGCGGGTTCAGAAGCAATTAGATAAAAATGTTTTCAGTTTTACATCGTATTAATTTAATTGATGTCGAAATCAAACCCCTCTGTCGGTAGAGCATCAGCCTAGGAACCCCAAGGTTTCGGTTCGATACCGTTCTCCACACATTCTTGAGTAGGAAGCAGCTGTACGACTACCTGTCCTCTATCACGTAAACCAATCGAGTGAAATGAACTACATTTCGGATACTGGATGCTGCAAAGAGGACGATTGTGCGAGAGATTGTCAGGGATATCCCATTCTACTAACGTGCCATGGTGATGATTATATATATATAATTATATTATAATTATTATATATATGAGGGTAAGTAAATAACAATGTGTTTTTTGATATGGCTTTTAGCTGACATTTTTCGACGGATATGGCTTAACTTGAAGTCATCGCGCTAGTTTTGAAAAATTAATTAGTTTAATAATTACATATAATTTAGGCGGGCATATATGTTCAAAATGTAAGGCTAAACAATTGACATTTTCTCGATTTGTTTATGCCTTACATTTGAACATATATGCCCGCCTATTACATTAATTATTAATTAATTAATTTTCAAAATTTAGGTTATGACTTTAACAATTAAGCCATATCCTCCAAATATATATATATATATAATATATATATACTATATGTAAGAGGCGTCGGGATCGCCTAAAGTCGGTATCACCTAGACAGCGAGGGAGTCTATCCTCTTCTCCACTAGCCTTAGTACAGGAGATTGTTTGGCGTCTGAGACGGAGCGCCACTAGTGTGTGTGTGTGTGTGTGTGTGTGTGTGTGTGTGTATGCTGCCCAATTTTCTTGGTTGAGCTCTCTAGGGTAAAATTAGCCTGTCGGCTGAGAATTAAGTTTAATGACAAAGGCTCTCCTATAAACGGGATGTGAACTCGCAATTAACTAAAATATATTTTTAATATATTGAATGATTTGAAGGCAATTAATGCGTATAAAAAATAAAAAGATGTGTATTTTTGTTTTTTTAATTTTTTTTTTTATTTTTTTATACGCATTGTAATTGCCTTCAATCATTAATTATATAACATACTTACAATGCTTCAGCAATTACCAATTACTTTTAAATATATATATATCAATGTATTAGCTTATAATATTATACCTCTACCCAGGCAAAGCTGAAGTTCATGGGTGGTAGGCAAAAAAATGCGTTGAATCTCTTAGGCATTACCCCTCCAGGGGGCGCTAAGCTGCTGGGGCAATATAACCCAGCCTACTCTATAAATCTGGGGGTGGGTATTGCCTGGGGGGGGATATCCCTGCTGAGATGCAAGTATTATTTTACTTAGGGCCGCTGCCAGAGGCCGAGCACTCTGAGCAGGCTCAGGGTATTTGCTCTCATCCCACTTATGAGAAC
>CM042171.1:42081400-42094955 GCA_023376005.1 Doryteuthis pealeii | reverse complement strand
TACAGATTCATAAACATGAGTTCGATGATAGCAATTTACTTAAAATAAAAATTTAAAGGTAAAAAAAAAAAGGAATTTTGGTTCCAACGTTTCATATTTTTGGCCAATTTAACAAAATCAATTAAACCTTTTCAAGTTAAAGGTGATGTGATTGGGGGGAATTCCTCTCAAGTCATTTCCTAACCATTACACCTCGCGAAACTAACTATATGTTATTTTCCTTATATAGATCCAAATTATATATACTTAGCAAATATATGCACCTCCGGGTGCAAGTATTTTAGTTAAATTTTATAATAAAATATGATATTAAATTAGAAGGCTAATGAAACTGATAAGAATGTAGATTAAAAGATTTGAACAGAGGGGGTATGATTGAAAAATAGAACAACTTTGAAACTAACTCTTCCATTCATTTCCCTTACTCCCGTCTTTCAGTGGTAAATTTTCCTAATTAAACTGTTTAGTTAAAATAGGAAGTAAAGAATAATATTACAGTTATTTCTTCTTGTTAAGGGATTTCTTTTAATTATTTATTGAAGAGATTTTGCTCATATTCAATAAGATAAAACTAAACAATTAGAAATCAATAATACTAAGCATATATTTATTAAAATCAACTTTAAAGATTCAATATGCAAATTAGCCTTCCCATTTCATACTGTAAACCTCTGTTTTGTGTATATATATAATACAATTACATGTATAGTATGTAGATATGGTCAACAGTGTAAGTAATGTAAATCAATTTTATTAATAATTGAGGTTTAAATAAAAATTAAAATTCATGGAGAATGTGATGTAAATAAACTAAAGGGAATTGTGATTTGTATAGTAATAATAGTTTCGGTTACAGACAGACAAACCACATCTCCATTATAATAAGATATATATATATATGAAAGGAAGAAAAAAACAATGTGTTTATTTTTTATATGGCTTTAGCCGAAAATTTTTGGAGGATATGTGCTTAATTAGTTAATAATTAATGAATATAGGCGGGCATATATGTTCAAATGCAAGGCTAACACAAATCGAGAAAATGTCAATCCCTGTATGTACATTTCGACCTATTAGGTCTCATCAGCAAGGTTATAGACATGGGAGACTGCTCCGTGGTGACTCGAAACTCGACTGCCAAGCTGATTGGCGGGGAATCCTAACCGTTACACTAGCTGAACCTTCTCAGATTTTTCGTTATTTCAACTTGTATATATATATATATAGATAAATATATATATATATTATATAATATATATATATATATGGATCCAAATTAACATATTTTAGATAGCAGATCAATGAGAATAAAAAAAGCCGCTGCAACGTTATTCGGGAGCTCTGCTCAAATTGATATTTAGTTGTACTAGGCAAATATATGCACCCTCCGGGTGCAAGTATTTAAGTTTTTAATGTAATAAAATATTGTATTAAATTAGAAAAGCTAATGAAACTAATAAGAATACAGATAAAAAGATTTGAAACAGAGGGAGTTATAATAAAAAGATTTGAAAGAGAGGGATTATAATAAAAAAATGGAACAACTGAAACTTACTCTCCATCACTCTCGTCTTTCATTGGTTATTTTTCTAATTTAAGTATTTAGTTAAAAGAGGAAGTAAAGAATAAAATGACGGTTATTTTATCTTGTTAATGGATTTCATTTAAGATTCATTGAAGAGATTTTTACTTATATTCATTAAAATAAAACCAAACAGTTAGAAATCAATAATACTAAGCACATATTTATTAAATTCGATTTTTTTAATATCAATATGCAAATTAGCCTTCCCGTTCAAACTGTAAACCACTATTTTGTTGTATATATGAATATAATTGCATGTTGTCAGTATGTAGACATAGTTAACAGTATTAATAATGTAAAACAATTTTATTAATAATTGAGGTTAAATAAAAATAAAATCATGGAGAATGTGATGTCAATAACTAAGAGAATTGTGACTTGGGTAGGAATATAGTTTCGGTTACAGACAGAAAAACACACAATCTCCATTATAATAAGATATAAACGGAGAGAGCGAGAGAGAGAGAGAGGGGGGAGAGAGATAGATCAGAAACCTTCGGTAGATCACATATTTGAAGGGCACCACCTATTTTCTTTACATACAACCATGACAGGTAAGGTAAATAATACCAACACAACTATGTAATTGTGAAGTAACAATCTAAGGCCAATGTACAGGCAAAGAACTGGACAGGGTTACGGAGGAAAACCTTGCCATGAGAACTAATTGGGACGAATAAAAAAAATCGATCGTTCTCAAGAGAATAGCTGGTGTAGCAACAATTACTTTTATACATCTAATTAGCAGATAAGAAATACAATAACAAACATGACTGGGTGGGGAAGGTGATCTATTGGGAATTCTGAAAGAAACTGAGATTTCACCATAGTTATTAATAATATATACATAATCTAAAATCTGACGAACCTGAAACGCATAATACAGTGTTTCCCCGTAAATAAGATCTACATGCAAAATATGACTAATCGTGATTTTTCAGGATTATTGGTCTAAAACAAAGATTGACTGATTGGTCTGGTTTCTTTGATTAATGGTATATCAGTCCTCCTAGGGGATTTAATGACAAAACCATCCTTGTAGAAGAAGAGTAGTGATACTGTAAGATTCAAAAGGTATGACAAAGTCATAACTCGTTGGAACGCAAACAAACTCCGACACAGGCCGAGGGACAAAACATTTTATATAACAGCACAAGAATAAACAGGGTACATAATACATACATACATAAGTAATATAAAGTTACATGTAAAAGGGATAAACATAAAAGCGCACACATGAGACTAAGAATAGTCCATGCTGGGAAATCACTTACAGTAATGTAAGGGGGGGGCCAAAGCCCGAACAAGAAAGGGGTAGTCATAAGACTACCTCATTGTGTCTCGTAGGTCGAGCAGCAGGCAAAGAGAGGAAGAGAAGTTCAAATCAGCCGCTTAAATACACAAGGCCCCTAGCGGGAGCCAGCGACACTCCCCAGGCAAATACGAAAATTACCCCCACAATACTATTTAATCCATAGCTGGCGTGGATCAGAGGTGTAATACCTCTCCTAAGAGCAACGGTTACTATAATATAGTTGGGAAAACAGAAAGAAGGAGAAATATGGAAAAAGAGGATGAAGGAGACAGATAGAAAAAGGAATAGAGACACAGATGAAGAAGAGGGAGAAAGATGAAATAAGGAAGGGGGAGTCAGATGGAAAAAAGAAGAAGGATACGAATGAAAAAAGTGAGACATATGGAAAAGGAAAGGGGGAAACAGATTGAAAAAGGAAGAGGGAGACAGATGGAAAAGGCAAGAGGGAGACGGAAAAGGGAAGGGGAAGACAGATTGAAAAAGTTGAGGGGGAGACAGATTGAAAAAGTTGTGGGAGACAGGTGTAACAAGGAATGGGGAGACAAATGGGAAAAGAAAGAGGGAGACGGATTGGAAAAGGAAGGATACAGATGAAAAAAAAGAGGGAGACAGATGGAAAAAGCAAGAGGGAGACAGAAAAAGGATGGGGAGACAGATGAAAAAAGGAAGAGAGAGACATATGGAAAAAGGAAGAGTGAGACGGAAAATGGAAGGAGGAGACAGATGAAAAAATGAAGAGGTAGAGGGAAAAAGGATGGGGGAGACAGATGGAAAAAAGCAAGAGGGAGACGGAAAAGGAAGGGGGAGACAGAATGGAAAAACGAAGAGGAAGACAGATGGAAAAAGGGAGAGGGAGACTGAAAAAGGAAGGGGGGGAGACAGATGGGAAAAACGAAGAGGAAGACAGATGGAAAAAACGAAGAGGAAGACAGATGGAAAAACGAAGAGGAAGACAGATGGAAAAAGGAAGAGGGAAGACAGATGGGAAAACGAAGAGGAAGACAGATGGAAAAACGAAGAGGAAGACAGATGGAAAAAGGAAGAGGGAGACAGATGGAAAAGGGAGAGGGAGACTGAAAAAGGAAGGGAGACAGATGGAAAAGAGGGACAGATGGAAAAAGGAAGAGGGAGACAGATGGAAAACGAAGAGGAAGACAGGTGGAAAAACGAAGAGGAAGACAGATGGAAAAAGGAAGAAGGACAGATGAAAAAGGAAAGAGGGAGACGGAAAAAGGGAAGGGGAAGACAGATGGAAAAAGGAAGGGGGAGACAGATTGAAAAAGCAAGAGGGAGACGGAAAAAAGAAGGGGGAGTCCCAAAGTGTGCAGTATAGAATAACTCAACCTCGAATCTGGGGTCTTACTACTCAACAGGGGATACAGTCTGAAGAGGATGCATCCCCCGTGTTCAGTTCTCCACCCCGAGAGGATGATCCTTATTTATTGCACCATTCTTCATTCATGCACCTCTGGAGAGGGGTAAGATTCCCCCAAATGCGGCCACCTGTTGGCCGTGGGTGGCGAACCGTGATGCTTAAGGACGGAGTCTTGGTGGATGAGCAGTCCATGACCTGCAACACTCCACTTAGAAACTTTCTTAGGCTAGACGGACTTTCTGATATGCCCCCTCCGATCAATCGGCTGGTCACGTCAATCCCTAGCACCTATATGATTGCCCCTACCCTATTGCTCTTATAACAAGCCCCAACCCCTTTTTATCACATGGGTGCTAGAAGGCGGTGATAGAGGGTCTACATGACCTGGGAATGACGTTCAACTCTATCTGATGGTGAGGTTCCAGTTCTGGAGGTTTGGAGAATGTGGAGCACCCCTTCATCACCATTGCTCCCTGGTCCACTCTGACCCGGAGTGGTAGTACCTGTTCGAATCCCATCTATGGGTTAAATAGAATAATATGTGTTTATAAAAAAATTGAGTATCCATTAAGAATAACTTTATTGCAAAACTTTATCGGCATTGAATGACCCACTGAGGTTGATATGCCGTAAAACAAAACAATCCAAACCAATCAAGTTTCGAGTGTAATCCCAAAAGTAATGTCTCCAAAGAGCTAGGGACACAGGGATACTGTTTGTGTTGCTATTGTCAATGTCAATTGACATGCACAGTCCTTGCTTATCAGTGGTTTCTGATGCAGATCCCGATTGACGCTCCCACCTAGTGTGAAGTTCACGCAGTTAAGGCCTTAAACTGAGTAAAATTAATTGCCACTTAAATGAATTGTATGGCAACTCATAAATGGATGTCAAAAATGCCTGCAAATCGTAGAGGGATAAAAGTCACTTTCATTTCACTTAGCGCTGATACCCTTGGGAAAGGTATGAATCCTACTCTTCATCCAGCTATGGATAAATAGCAGGGAAAACTGGGCTCTTTAACCTTTATTTCAAATCTTTATCGGCATTAAATGACCCACTGATCTTGGTATGCCGTAAAACAAAACAAACCAAATCCACGTTTTCTATGAGCTGACATTAAAGAATTGTGTTAAATTCAAAGAAATGTTTTGTTTTTAAATCAGGCATCCACGATGGCGCCGGAAAGTATTTTTTCCTTGACCTAATACACGAGAATCAATATTTTACGAAGAGGCGAACTTTGACTAAATACAGTCATACAACCAATCATGTACTTTACCGATACACACACCCATCGATTGTTGGTATGGAAACGAGAAAGAAAGAAAGAAGAACGAAAGAAAGAAAGAAAGAAAGAAAGGAATGGAGAGATGGAAAAAAACGATAGAAAGAGGTAGATGATGAAGACGGAAAGAAATAGAAAAAAGATGGATAGGAATAGAGTTGGAAAAACAGAAAGAAGGAGAAATATGGAAAAAGAGGATGAAGGAGACAGATAGAAAAAGGAATAGAGAGACAGATGAATAAGAGGGAGACAGATGGAAAAGGGAGGGGGAGTCAGATGGAAAGGAAGGAGAGGATACAAATGGAAAAGTTGAGGGAGACATATGGAAAAGGGAAGGGGGAGACAGATTGAAAAAGGAAGGGGAAGACAGATTGAAAAAGTTGGGGGGGAGTCAGATAGAAAAGGGAAGGGCGAGACAGCTTGAAAAAATTGAGGGAGACAGGTATAAAAATGAAGGGGGAGACAAATGGAAAAGGAAGGGGGGTACAGATGAAAAACAAGAAGAGGGAGACAGATGAAAAAAGCAAGAGGGAGACGGAAAAGGGTATGAGGGAGACAGATGGAAAGAGGAAGGGGAGACAGATGGAAAGAGGAAGGGGGAGACAGATGGAAAACGAAAGGGGAGACAGATGGAAAGAGGAAGGGGAGACAGAGGAAAGAGGAAGGGGAGACAGATGGGAAACGAAGGGGGAGACAGATGGAAAGAGGAAGGGGGAGACAGATGGAAAACGTAGGGGGAGACAGATGGAAAAAGAAAGAGGGAGATAGATGGAAAAGGTATCAGGGAGACAGATGGAAAAAAGAATAGGGAGACGGGAAAAGGACGGGGAGACAGATGGAAAAGGAAGGGGGAGACAGATGGAAAGAGGAAGGGGAGACAGATGGAAAACGGAGGGGGAGACAGATGGAAAAAATGAAGAAGAGGGAGACAGATGGAAAACGAAGCGGAGACAGATGGAAAACGAAGCGGAGACAGATGGAAAAAGGAAGGGGGAGACAGATGGAAAAAAAGATGAAGAGAGAAACAGATGGAAAAAATGGAGGGAGATAACTGGTAAAGGAAGAAGAGGTTGAGATGGTAAACGCAAAAGAGAGAAGGAAAAAAGAATAAGGAGAAATACAGAAAAATGGAGAGAGAAAGACATTGAAAAAGAGGAAGAGAAAGAAGGTGTAGAAGAAGTGAAAGAGAGGGAGAGAGACAGAGAGAGAGCGGGAGATAAATAGAAAAATGAGAAAGAGAGGGATAGATAGAAAAAGAGAGAGAAAATAATGAGATGGAAAAGAGAAAGAGAGAGAGAGAGATGTAAAATTGGAAAAAAGAAGACGGAAAAAGAGAAAGAGAGAAGAGAGAGAGAGGAGAGAGAGAGAGAGAGAGAGATGGAAGAAAGAAAAGAGGGGAGATTGAAAAGAGGAAAAGGGAATAAGGAGAGAAAAGAGCAACTGTGAGAGGTGTAATACGATGCTGGTCGGGGTGCCAAATGTAATATTATGACCTGGTCACGGGACCAAATGTAATACTATGGTGGTCGTGGCAACAAATGTAATAGTATGCTGGTCGGGGTGCCAAATGTAACACGATGGGTGTTATTTGACCCACAGGAAAGTTGAAGTGCTTGTTCCGAACTGTACCTGAAAGTGACCAAATTCACCAATGTTGTTCCACAATTAATACGAACGCGTTCTTAACAATAAAACGACCTTTATTAATTATACAGTGATAAAAATCGTGTACAACCACAAAGGGGTGTCGAAGTTGAAGTTGAGTCGGAATTTTGTGGACTGACTGGCGATATGTGTTGAGTTCCGATTCAAATTCAGGACTTTGAGTAACAAGATGACAAAGCAAAGACGGTGACAAAAGTGAGACGGAGCTATCAATCTGGTCAAGAACCAGCTCTCCAATCTGCCTGGAACCCTTTTGCGTCCTCTTTTATGGGTTCCAAACCCCTGAATCCAGGGCTCTGATTGGTCAGCCAATATAAACGCCGGACCAATGGCCCTACTGTGTAAACATCAGTGGGGTGTACAAAAACCCACCCACGCGGTCGCATTTGATTGGACGGCCAATCGAAATCATGGCCTTGGGTTACACATCTTGAAGGGGGGGGAACAAGTCTCCGCCCCAGTTTCCTGATTGGTGAGGCACCTGATACTATTTTTGTTATTGTATAAATGGTCTTGTACCAGACTTATCTGTCAGTTGCTATGATAATTCCCCGAAATTGGTCACGGATTACTCGCGAATTATTATTCCTATATAAAATAACATTTTTAAGATTTAATCTTTAAACTAACTTCGTTGAGTAAATTCTCTTATCTTATGCAGTCCTCACGTAAATGACAATATGATAACATATGAATAAAACAGCCATTCGTTTTATATCAGCCGATTTCTGCCAATAGAATTTCTTTTGTTCCAGTAATTTATTATCTTGTGTTGACGTTACCCCTACCCCATTGACTTGTACTCTGATATAAGTCGCTTGTACGACTCTAAAAACAATTGTTATTTTTATATCCAAAATTGTTTTTTTCAACTATCTAATGAGATATCGCCAATCAGTCCATAACACTACTACAGTGTTATAGAGATGTAAAAAGGAAAATAGAAAAAAAAAAGACGGAACAAAAGAGAAGAAAAAAAAAGCAAGTGAAGTGTGTGTGGGGGAAGGGAAAGAAGCAGTGGGGTATAAAAGATAAGATTACTAGAAATAGGTAGAGATAGGGAAAATAGAAATCCTATCACTTTCCCCCTCTCTACGTATCACTTGATTACCTCCTCGTTATATATATATTTACCAACCCCTCCGCCCGAGCAGGATGCGACACAAGGTCAATTTATTTTTTCCTTCTCCTAGACCGGTTGCCTAACCATGGTTAAAGAGCCCAGTCTGCCCTACTATTTACCCATATCTGGAGGGAGAGTAGGATTCATACCTTTCCCAAGGGTATAAGCGCTAAGTGAAATGCAATTACCACGTCAAGGATTTGAACTCGGGGCGACGAGTCCATTTCCCAAGACTTTAACCATTACACCACGCGCTTCCTTGTTATATATGTTAGTTTCTCTGGAAGAGAGAGAGAGAGAGGGAGAGAGAGGGAGAGAGAGGGAGAGAGAGAAAGAGAAAGAGAGAGAGAGAGGGGGGAGGGACATAAAAAAAATCCAAACATAACTATTCCGCCCCAGAATCTCACCACCCCCTAAAAAAAAAAACCCTCTGCTAACAGATCCTGATGACCTACTAACCTCACTACTCAATGACCTAATTCTCTTCACACTGACCTACTCCGACTATCAAACTTCTGATACACATCAACACATTTGACCCACACTCCAAATATCAAATTTTCTTCCAAGTCAACCGACTGACCCCATAGAAAAATAAAAGTCTCTACACACCAACCTCACCCGACTTTTCCCTCACCCTCACCCCTCACGCACTCACTTTTTCACTATAAAAGCAGAATGTACAAGTACTCATGTCAATAAAGATCTGAAGAAGCTTCATCCAATAATGAGGCGAAATATCAATGGAAATTATGCTGTCTGTGTTGTTTTATCCACACTTTCCTCTATTCTCAACCAGATAGATAGATTGAGTGAGAAAGAGATGGGTGAGAGAGAGAGAGAGAGTAGACAGGTAGATAGATGGAGTGAGAAAGAGATGTGTGAGAGAGAGGAGATAGATAGAGAGATAGATAGAATGATAGAGTGAGAAAAAGATGTGTGAGAGAGAGAGGAGATAGATAGAGAGATATATAGACAGATAGAGTGAGAAAAAGATGGGTGAGGAGAGAGAGAGAGAGAGAGAGAGAGTAGATAGATAGATAGATAGATAGAGTGAGAAAGAGATGTGTGAGAGAGGAGATAGATAGATAGATAGATAGATAGATAGATAGAGTGAGAAAAAGATGGGTGAGAGAAAGGAGATAGATAGGGAGATAGATAGAATGATAGAATGAGAAAGAGATGGGCGAGAGAGAGAGGGGGGATAGATAGATAGATAGATAGATAGATAGATAGATAGATAGATAGAGTGAGAAAAAGATGGGGCACAGATGTAGGAGATAGATAGAGATATAGTGATAGAATGATAGAGTGAGAAAGAGATGAGTAAAAGAGAGAAAGGATATAGATAGATATATAGATAGAGTGAGTGAGAAAGAGATGTGTGAGAGAGAGAGTAGATAGATAGATAGATAGATAGATAGATAGATAGAATGATAGAGTGAGAAAGAGATGGGTAAAAGAGAGAAGATATAGATAGATATATAGATAGTGAGTGAGAAAGAGATGTGTGAGAGAGAGAGAGAGTGGATAGATAGATAGATAGATAGATAGATAGATTGATTGAGAAAAAGTTGGGTCGAAATGTGTTTATACCATTCCAGACACCTTTGTAGACAGAGACGTGTTGAGACTGTTCCACTAAAGGTCACTTGTCGAATATAAAATGCCATATTAACGTGAGCTCGACACAATCAGAAGTAGCACACAAAAGGTGCTTCTAGATTCAGTCTGTGTGTGTGTGTGTGTGTGTGTGTGTGTGTGTGTGTGTGTGTGTGTGTCTGCGTGTGTGTGTGTGTCTGCGTGTGTGTGTGTGTGGTAAATTCACTATCATATAAAGTATGGACAAAGACATCAACATTAAATCGTTAATTGAGTGGAAGGAATAGTTATGGATAAGCAATTTAAAAGGCTATAGTTAATGTGGATTGAATATAGAATTTATTAACCGGAATGGCAATTCACTTATAAGTGCCCACATTCTGTGCTCATTTATTGAGTTCTGGTCGAAATAAATATACAATAGACAAATGACGGCTAGGTTTTCGTTCTTATTGAAAGTATATATATATATATATATATATATATATATATATATATATATATATCAACACAGACAGCCTAAATTCAATTGATATTTCGTCTCATTATTGGATGAAGCTTTTGAAAAATCTTCATTCAATAATGAGGCGAAATATCAATTGAACTTAGCTGTCCGTGTTGTTATATCCACACTTTCCTTTATTCTCTACCACATTTCGTCGAATCTATTCAAATCCTTCACTCATATATATATATATATATATATATATATATATATATATATATATATGAAGTAGTCAAACAGTGTGTTTGAAAATGGCGAAGGCCGACAATTTGTGGGAGATTATGTGCATAATTAAAAGTAAAGTCGTCGGGGCGGCCTAAAGTCGGTATCAGCCAGTCAGCGAGGGAGTCTATCCCCTTTTCAATAGCGCTAGAACAAGGATATTGTTTTTAGCATCTGAGGTGGAGCGCCACACCTACCATCAGCTCCTTACTTTACCGCACAGATCCCTGTGCTACTCATAACGCTGAGTTGGCGGGGACCGGTATCGAACTAGAAACCTTGTGGTTTCTAGCCGAACGCTCTACCGACTGAGAAATTAGGCGTGCATATCGGTTTAAATGTAAAGCGTAAACAAATCGAGAAAAAGTCATCTCTGTATGTACATTTCAGCCCATTAGGCCGCATCAGCAAAGCTATAGACAGGGCAGTGCTTTGTGCGTGATTCGAAACCTACCTGTCAGGCTGACAGGCGGACATTCTATCCACTACACTAGCTGGCTTCCCCAGAATTTCTCTTTCATTTTATAACAAGGACTACCACTCGCTTTTCTCGTTATTCTGTGATAAAAAAAATTCTTATCACCTTCCATATACCAACAAATACCCTGAAGATGATCTAATTAATAGATCGAAACACTGCAGCGTCGGCCAATAATCTCACCACTTAACCCTGTGATTTTTCATTTTTCTTAATATACTACATACCGTCGGATTCACTTCCTTTCTTCACACACCACACACACATATATATATATATATATATATATATATATATATATATACATATATTTATCTTCTTATTATAATGGAGATTGTGGGTTTGTCTGTCTGTAACCGAAACTATATTACTATACAAGTCACAATTCCTTTAGTTATTTACATCACATTCTCCATGATTTTATTTTTATTTAAACCTCAATTATTAATAAAATTGTTTTACATTAATTACACTGTTGACCATATCTACATGATATTTTCCACGTTCCCCACTTGTACGGGTCAGGCACAAAGGCCCTATTTATGTGGGACCACCCATAAGCCGAGACTCATGGGGTGGCGGGTGAAAAATTGCGTCGTTCCCGTCGGTATTTCCCCTCAAGGGGGGCGCCTCAGGCACTGGGCAATAAATCCAGCCCTACCCCTTTAAATCGAGGGGACAGGTGTTGCCTGGGATCGACGCCGTTAATTATAGCAATGGTCCAGAGGCCGAAGCCACTGTTGACCATATCTACATACTAATAACATGCAATTATATTTATATATACAACAAAATAGAGGTTTACAGTATGAATGGGAAGGCTAATTTGCATATTGATCTTAAAAAATTGATTTTAATAAATATATGCTTAGTATTATTGATTTCTAATTGTTTGGTTTTATCTTAATGCATATGAGCAAAAATCTCTTCAATAAATCTTAAAAGAAATCCCTTAACAAGAAGAAATAATTGTAATATTATTCTTTACTTCCTATTTTAACTAAACATTAGGAAAATTTACCATTGAAAGACTGGAGTAACGGAAAATGATGGAAGAGTTAGTTTCAAAGTTGTTCTATTTTTCAATCATACCCCCCTGTTCAAAATCTTTTTATCTACATTCCTATTCAGTTTCATTAGCCTTTCTAATTTAATATCATATTTATTATAAAATTTAACTAAAATACTTGCACCCGGAGGGTGCATATATTTACTAGTATTTGTAAAAAAAATTACGCGTATCAAATTTTATTAGTGCTTTCAAAAGACCCACTAATAGATTCATTATTTAAAAAATATATATTTTTCAATAGAAGTGGGACAAAGGCCAAAAAAGGAATAGCTAGCTAACTATTTTCATTCCTCGTCTTAGTATACAGGATACCTTTGGGGTTTTCTCACCACGGTGTATCGCAAACCTACATTCACAGGTCTCTACACCCGTTGGGACTCATTTTGTCCTTCTAAAAGAAAGATTAATTTAATTAGGACACTTACTCATAGAACTTTGATGATTTGCTCGGATTCCAAATTGGATGAAGATTTGAAATTTATTTCATAAAGAAATATTTTAAAAATTAGGGTGTTTTTACAGGGGTGGGGAAATGGAATGGGTTTATGGCATTTCCGTTTATTTCAATGAGAAATACGAGGAAATTGACTTACGAGCGGAAAGAATTAAACTCGTAAAACAAGGCACCACTGTATTTGTAACATAATGGGGGGGGAGAAGAGTGTAACATGATATGTAAATTAGCACGGAAATGATTTCAGCAAGGATTACATGTTAGATGAGAATGGAAAATTCAAATGATGAATCATCATTGCCACATAGGTTTGATTTTTATTAGACGAGGCGAAGTAGGAGAGAGGAGGAGTGAGAGATCAAAGTGTGAATTGAGTTTGGAATTATGTGTCTAGAGCGAGACATGTAGCTTTTACTTTCAGCAGTTTTGTCTTGGGGGAAATAAAAATCTCATGAGAAAAAGAATTGGCCTATTGTTATTTTTAAAAACTCTAAATGGCACGCGGCAAGATGCCCCAGAACCCCAGCACCCCAGGTTGGTTTCCAGAGTCCAAGCATCCAGGAATTATCAAAAAATGGATTTCCATTAGACATTGTAGAATCAGTTATACAACGCAAAATAACTGACTTAAAAAAAATTAAGCCGGCTACTGTAGATAAATGTTCTCTTTATCTCCGCCTACCTTGGTTAGGCGACATAAGCGACAGATTTTCAAGACAAATTTCCGATTGTGTGCAAAATTGTTACCCTTCTTCTAATCTGCGGGTTGTTTTTAAAACAAAGCCTATGTTGGTATCCAATCGCAAGGATGTTCTTCCCCGTCACCCAATAATTCTATAATTTATTCATACAAATGTATTTGAGGTTTGCA
>CM042171.1:42053900-42076400 GCA_023376005.1 Doryteuthis pealeii | reverse complement strand
TTTTTATTTCAGTAAATCCCATTATTTTGTAAAAACCGTCTGATGAGACTGGGGCTCTTAAGAATTTTTAAACGTTCTTTAAATTTTAAAAATTGTTTGAGTTTCTGGTTGAAGTAATTACGGAATGAGAGTTTGTTAAGTTTTTCTCTCTTTGAAAGTTAAATATTGCTCTGTATATAATTATTGATTGTTATACATTGAGCTCTCGTTAGGGATTCATAAAAATCCTTGTATGAATATATGTTTGCACCTACAAGAGCATACAGAATGGTTATGCAGTATGATTTTGAAGATCCCAAATAGAATCATCCCTCACAACCAGTCATTTGGATTACCTTATACACACACACACACACACACACACACACACATATATATATATATATATATATATATATATATATATGGGTGAAATGTGAGGAGGTTAATCCGACAGTATGTGGAGAAAGGTAGACAAAGACGGGATGTTATAGAAAATGGATGTTTATTGTAGGTAGTGATGTCGATGATGCAACGTTTCAGTCTGTTAGAATCTTCTTCAGGACTTGGATATAATTCTTGCTTCAATGATGGACATTTTCAAAAAAAAAAGAAAAACATTGAAGATGGGACCCTAACAGGTACTACCACTCCGGGTCAGAGTGGACCAGGGAGCAATGGTGATGAAGGGGTGCTCCACATTTCTCAAACCTTCAGAACTGGAACCTCACCATCAGATAGAGTTTAATGTCATTCCCAGGACATGTAGACCCTCAGGCACCGCCTTCTAGCACCCATATGATAAAAAGGGCTGGGGCTTGCCATAAGAGCAATAGGGTTGGGAAAATCATATAGGTGCTAGGGCTTGACGTGACCAGCCGATTGATCGGAGGGGGCCTCTCCGACCTCCCGTCTAGCCCAAGATAGGGCCAAAGTGGAGTATTGCATGTCATGAACTGCTCATAAACCTGGGTTCTATCCTTAAGCATCACGGGTCGCCACCCACAGCCAACAGGTGGCCCCATTGGGGAATCTTACCCCTCTGCAGAGGTGCAGTCGGTGCATTTTAACGCCCCAACCGACAGGGCGGACAAATTTTCGAGCCGCACCGGTAAGATCTGAAAAGAATGATCTAAAAAAAGAAGGCGTCTCTTATGTTCCAATTTTTACCGCCAAGATGCTATTTATCAAAACTGTTCAGCCTCAGCCAGCGTTTCTCACAGCTAATTGGTCTCTTCACCATCAATTAGTGTATTTTTAACCATCGCACTCACTGTGCACAACTAACATAATGGCAAACAGCCAAGTAAAGTTTGAAAACTATCTGTAAGAGGCTTCTATAAGAGAATATTTTAGGTAGGAAGCGCGTGGTGTAATGGTTAAAGACATGGGAAATGGACTCGTCGCTCCGAGTTCAATTCCTGGACGTGGTAATAGCGGGGAAAGGTTTGAATCCTACTCTCCCTCCAGCTATGGGTAAATAGTAGGGCAGACTGGGCTCCTTAACCTTGGTTAGGCAATCGGTCTAGGAGAAGGAAAACTCTGAATTCAAACCTGTTAAATTGACTTTGTGTTACATCCTGCTCGTGCGGAGGGGTTGGTATATATATATATATATATATATATATATATATATATATATATATATATATATATAAGAGAAAAGTTTAGCTTGTACAAAAACGTTCTTTTAATAGATTTTTTACTCGAAAGATTACTTAATGTCTACCTATAATAAATATCCGTAATTCGACTATATCATTTATATTAATACTAGCAGGACCTGCGGATATACCACAGTATGATGATTTAATTATTACAAAGATTAATGTTTACTTTTTGCAATTAGTTTAATTTATAAAAAGTATAATAAACTAGATTTAAATCTTTCTCCTTTTCTTTCTTTCTTTCTTTCTTTCTTTCTTTCTTTTTTTCTTCAAGGTTGAAATAGTTCGAATCAGTAGATATTCCTTCTAGCAGAAAGATATGTAGTATTCATGGAAATACTAGGTATAACAACTGGCAATCTGAACATTAGCTCCATAAATGAGAGTAACCTCATCTTGTTTCTTTCACTTTGAGGAAGCCGTCATTTTTGGTTGGCCATTTTCATTTCACCGTAAATCTACACTGAAAATACGAATTTGTTCAAATCAATACAAAATGTGTTCTTAATTGTGCTTGTTCATTATTTGAAATTAACTTAATTGTTATTAAGAACACATTTTATGATATTTTCATGTTAAAACATGTGGTTGTGTAGATTTACAGTGAAATGAAAATGGCCGACTATTTTCAAACAAAAACAAAATTTGTTCGAATCAATACAAATGAATGTTTTATCACGAAAATATAAAATGTTTTTAATTGTGCTTGTGCATTATTTGAAATGAACTTAATTGTTGCCAAGAACCACATTTTATGATATTTTCATGTTAAAGCATGCGGTTGTATTGATTACGGTGAAATGAAAATGGCCGACCAAAACAGAGGGCTTCCTCAAAATAAAAAACAAGGGGAGTTTACTCTCATTTATGTTGATAATAATCATGTTAAAAATGCGGTTGTGTAGATTTACAGTGAAATGGAAATGGCCGCCAAAAACAGACAGATTCATCAATGTGAGATAACAAGGGGAGGTTACTCTCATTTATGTGTTACATAATCTATGCGGTTGCATAAGATTCTTGTCGGTCCCCTGTAATTCTGAGGGGATGACCCTTTTCATACCATGGCCGGGTCATTCAATGGAAAATTACTGAAGCCCGCCAAATATGTGAAGTCACGTGGGACCTTTTTCAGAGTCCCCAGTTTTTAGTTAGGCGTCAGGCAGAGAGGTCGGCTATTCTATGCTCTGCCTAAACTGGAACTCATTCGCGCTATGTTAGATATTTAGTTACATGAAATGTATAGTTAAGGAAATAAAAGTTTGTATTATTAATATGTTTTTGTGGTTGATGAATGTCTTCGTAACAAGACTAAGAAATGAATCCAGGACGACCAGCCAGGGGGAACATAGCAACAGAAATTCCAGACCTTAGAAGATGCCAGACCAAGTCAAGATGATAGAAGAAATACCAAAGACAATCAGAATACTAAAGACGGCCAAGAAATAGAATTAAAGAAAGAGGTATGCAACATTATAATTATTTAGTGCCAGTGAGGAAGGCGCTATGCAACATATGTAGCTAATGTTTTCATGTTAAAGCATGCTATTGTATTGATTACGGTGAAATGAAAATGGCCGACCAAAACATATGGCTTCCTCAAAATGAAAAAAAACAAGGGGAGGTTACTCTCATTAATTTTGCTAATTTTCATGCTAAAACATGCGGTTGTGTAGATTTACAGTGAAATGTAAATAGCCGCCAAAAACAGATGGATTCCTCAAACTGAGATAACAAGGGGAGGTTATTCTCATTTATGTAGCTAATGTTTAGATTACCGAACAAAGCGTTGTTTCAGTAGATAATCCTTGTGGCAGTAGAGGGGTTAAAGTTATCATTGTTTGCTGTTGCATTAAGTAATTAGTTAGCGATTTGGAGGCGGAGTTTAATCAGAATTTAGGATTTGAATTGTGTGCAATTTGCTGTAGAATGAAATTGTTTTATGTGAGACGTTTGAGAATATTAATAATTAACTTTATTAATCTTTAATTTTATTAATTGTGGGTTGTCTAAATTTCATGCATAAAGTTTCTATATTTGTTTTGTTTTTATATTGTGGTCGGCATGAAGTATTTTTGTATTATTAATTAAAATACTTCCATACGTTCTCTCTCTCTCTCTCTCTCTCTATATATATATATATATATATATATATATATATATATATATATGTGTGTGTGTGTGTGTGTGTGTGTGTGTGTGTGTGTGTGTGTGAAGAAAGGAAGTGAATGCGACGGTATGTAGTATATTAAGAAAAATGAAAAAACACAGGTTTAAATGGGTTAAGTGGTGAAATTATTGGCCGACGCTGCAGTGTTTCGATCTATTAATTTGATCATCTGCAGGGCATTTGTTGGTATACGGAAGGGGATCAGAAATTATTTATCACAGAAACAAACATCTTTTTTCAAACCTTTTTTCAAACCTCAAATTTTTTTAAACAGACTGAATAACAATAACTACCACTCGCTTTTCTCGTTATTCTGTGATAAATAGTTTCTTATCACCTTCCATATACCAACAAATGCCCTGAAGATGATCTAATTAATAGATCGAAACACTGCAGCGTCGACCAATAAACTCACCACCCAACTTATTTAAACCTGTGCTTTTTTTCATTTTTCTTAATATATACTACACACACACACACACACACACACACACACACACACATATATATATATATATATATATGTGGGGGGGGAGAAAAGGAAGTGAATCCGACGGTATGTAGTATATTAAGAAAGAATGAAAAAACACAGGTTTAAATGAGTTAAGTGGTAAGTTTAGTTGCTGACGCTGCAGTGTTTCGATCTATTAATTAGATCATCATCAGGGAATTTCTTATTTCTCTCTTTTTTTTTTCTTTTTTTTTCTTTTTTAAATTTTGACATGTCTACACGGTCGTAACATATTTGCAACATTTTACCGGATGTCAGCCTTGTTCTCAACAAACTTTTAAAAAAGAAAAAAAAGAGAGAAATAAGAAATTACAGTTATTCGCCCATTTCATTCATAAAGGAGGAGAAGAAGAAAGAGAGGAAAAAAAGGAGAGGAAAAGGAAATAAGAAGAGAAATTATAACCACACAAATAAAAAAACATAAGCACGTCATTTCTGAAAATAAACTCTGATGATGAAGCTCTAGCTTCGAAATCGATAAGACATATAAAACATCTTTTTGTCTTTTTTTTTTATACGCATTGTATTGCCTTCGAATTTTAATATTTTATATATATATATATATATTCGTTTTCACAGACTATGAACTTAAATGGAGTTTAACGTCACACCAAGGACACTAAGACCCTTAGTCACTGCCTTCTAGCTCATATATGATAAAAATAGTTGGGGGTTTGCCATAAGGGCAATAGAGTTGAGACAAGCATATAGCTGCTAGGGCTTGACGTGACCAGCCGATTGATCAGAGGGAGCCTCTCTGAGCGTCTGTCTAGCCTAAGTGCCTAAACGGAGTGTTGCAAGTCATTGACAGCACAATCATCACGGGTCGCCACCCAGGACAACACGTGATGCTATTGGTGGGTCTTATCCCTCTGCAGGGGTACAATCGGTGTAGTCTAAAGCCTCAGCCAACAAGACTTTCTAATCGGTGGGTCTTACCCTTCTGCAGGGGTACAATTGGTTTATTCTAAAGTCTCGGCCGATAAAGCTTTGTTCTCAAGGACGGATTCTGGTCTGTGCACATAACAATTAGTAAAATCGTAATATTTCAATTTCTTTCACAATTTTCATTGGCTCAAAAACTAAACGGAGAAAAAATACAACAACAAAAGTCCTAATTTTCAAATGAGTATTTGTTTGTTTTATTTTGTTGTTTTTTTGTTGTTGTTGTTTTGTTTTGTATGTTTTTCTTTTCACTCCATAGCTGAATATTAGCCATTACCGACATACCAATACCAATCGTCGGTGACTACGCTACAAAGACCGAGAAGGACTTCCTAACAAGTCAATCTTGAGGAGGCGGCCTAATTGTGGTCGTAAAGAAACTAATTAAAAACATTGCAATTGACTAAATGAAAAAAGCATGAAATAAATTGTAGAGTTTTTTGGTGGAATTTTTTAAAGAACGGTCGAAAGAGTTCCAATACAGGAAAATCATTGATTCTAATATCGATTAATTATACTGTCGTTCAATTTCACAATAGCACCCACGTTAGCATTTATAACTTTAGCAAAAGAATTTGGGGTCTCGGTTAATATAAAAAAAAAATTTTTAAATTAAAAAAAACATGAAAGTAAGATGGGGTAGAATGGAATCTAATACCATGGAAAAATGTGTTTTCATCGACATGACGCTCAGTGGTACCTGTCGAAATAGCATTTGAATAAACAGAATTCCTTTTTTTTCTATTTTTTTTTTTTTTAATTTTTGTTTTTCTTTCGGCTTCTTGTAGTTTTCGGTACCTTGGATTTTTTTTTTAAATTTGTGAGGAGGAGGGGGTTCGAGATCTTTTCATTTCACTTTGTTCTTTTATACAGATGTAACGACCGGAACTAAAGGCTTCTATGTCATGTTGTGAATCAACTCCCCTCATCACACACACACACACACACACACGACACACACACCTCCCCAATAAAAAGCTTTGATTTTATTATTTTTAACTTTTTATACGTTATTAATTTATTTTCATACCTTATTATTATTTTTTTATACCTTATCATATTTTTAATTTTTTATACGTTATTATTATATTTTCTTATTTTTTATACCTTATTATTATATTTTTTATTTTTTTTATACCTTATTATTATACTGTGTCACGCATGTTAAAGAATAGTTATCTTTTTTTCTTTCATCATTTTTCCTTCTCTCTCTTATCTGTCTGTCTCACAAACTCGCATACAAACACTCACTCCTCTCTCTCTTTATTTCTTTCTTTCTTTATTTCTTTATTTCTCTCTATATATTTTCTCTCTCTCTCTCTCTCTCTCTCTCTCTCTCTCTCTCTTTCTATCTCTCTCTCCCTGTCAATTTCTCTCTCACACACTTTCTCTGCCTCTCTTTTTCTCTCTTTCTATGTCTCTCTCTCTCTCTCTCTCTTTCTCTTTCTCTGTGTTTCGTTTGCTCCCTTCTTCTCTCTTTCTCTCTCACATTCTCTCTCTTTTAAAAATTCTCTCTCTCTCTCTTTCTCTCTCTCTATCTATCTATCTATCTATCTATCTATGTTGTTTTTCTCCCCCCGTCTCGCTTTCTCTCTCACTTTCTTTCTCTCTTTCTCTCTCTCTTTCACTTTTTCACTTTCTTTTCTTTCTCTCTCTCTCTCTCTCTCTCTCTCTCTCTCTCTCTCTCTCTCTCGTTTTCATTTACTTTCTCCCTCTCCCCTTTTCGTACACTTTTTTTTATTTCCTCTCTCTCTCTCTCTCTCTCTCTCTCTCTCTCTCTCTCTCTATCTATCTATCTATCTATCTATCTGCGTCGATCTCTGTGTCTATCTCCCTCTTACTTTCCCTATTTCTCACTTTCACCCTCTCTATCTCTCTCCCTCTCTCTTTCTCTCCCTGACATTCTCTCTCTCTCTCTCCCTTTCTTTTATTCTCTCTCTCTCTCTCTCTCTCTCTCTCTCTCTCTCTATCTCTCTCTCTCTCTCTCTCTCTCAAACTCTCTCTCTCTCTCTCTCTCTCTCTCTCTCTCTCTCAAACTCTCTTCGCTACCCTTTTATTTCAAAGTTAAAGGGCACGATGACTTTTATCTTTAAATTTGACTTAATTTTTACCCGGGAAGCAATCGGAAGAATTGATTAAAATTGGAAATTTGATTGAATTTCATTGAATTCGATGAAACTAAAAAAGGAGATTTAAAACACTGTTTGATTTGCGGCTATTAATAATCACGCTACAAAGATCGCACCACTAGGCTAAAAATTTTAATTCATTTTATTTTTTTATTCTAACTCAGGCAAGTTGATCCCAGTTTGTTTTCACAAACACACCAATATGCAGTAATGTACCAAAAAATATACCGCTGTTCCTAAATAATGAACCACCTATACACTGAGCAGGTTATTAAGTAGGTAATACAGAGTTATCTTCTCTTGGTTGGTAGGTGTGTCTTCTTTGATCGCTTGAGAAATATGAGAATGGAGGCTTGGTTCATTCGTCTTGTATCCTATCCCCCAATAAATGTATTACTTACTTCGTAAATTCAACGGAGAGAAGGAAAGGAACAGAGACAGGGATGACTTTAAAGTAAGACCTTTATAATCGAGTTCACACTATTTCGTTGAAGGGATGTATTTCCCGAACAATTCGATGGGTGTTACCTCTACTAGATTGAAAAAAAAATCTATTTCTTTATATTTTCTGTAATCAAATTGAGGTCAGCCTAATGGCGGTACTTTGATTAATCGTATTACTGTTCTTCAAAACTTTGCGGTGAGACTTATGTCCTTTGTGCCTCCTAGGACATCATCTAACAACCTGTATGCAAATTTGGATATTCTCAAATTTTCTGATATGGTCCATTGTGAAAATATTTTGTTCTTACATAAACTGTTCCACGATAAAATGCCTGTTTCTGTTCAGAATGCTTTTGCAGTTGACTTCACCCATGCTCAGATCACTCTGTTACATAATTATTAGATTCCTAATACTTATGTACAGTAGTGTAGAAACCAAAATGGCTGTTATAAGTTGCAGCCAGCGGCCTTGAAGGATTGAATGACAATGACCTCAGTCCTAATGGATACCGTGAGAATCGGTTGCCTCGTGTTATGCACGCTCCGACTCAATCTGCGCAGGTAGTCTGGTGGGATTTTGATCTAAGTAAATCGAAGTCTTGTGTTATTATCTAAGAACTACCAATGACACACTGATAAAGAGAAGAAGTCCCCAAGAGAAGTCCAGACGCTAGAAGAGACGCAAGAAGAATAGAAGTAAGAAAGTAAGGAACGAGAGTATACAACAACTCGTGCTGACCAAACTGGTTTATTTAATTTCCCTATCATCAACACGGTTAGTTTTGGGCATAATACGATTCGTTTTAATGCACTTAATTCTTGGAACACAGTTCAGTCGGTATTGTTTGATGAAGAAAAGAAGGAAAAGATGAAGTTTGTTTCAGTAAATTATTTTGTCCGTAAAAAAACTTTTGAAAAAGCATTTTATTGTCTCTTATAAACAACAGATTTGCATTTAGATTCTCACACGGCTAATTTGTCTCATGATATACATCTATATGTTTGTGTTGTCTGGTGTGTCTTGTATCGTTTCCTGTGAGCGTCCAAGGGTGGTCATGTCGATGGGCTTAGCTTCACGCTATTAGGCATGGCCTCCCTTCAATAGTAGTTTAACAAAAATAAAGATTTTCTTTTACTTATTCTTTATAACTTGTACCTACTATTGATGAATAAATTTCTTATATTCTTATTCTTATATTTATTGTATCCAGTCGTCAATCGTTCAAAACAGCAGGAAATGCGAATAACAAAGTGACCTCCCACGATGTTTCTATTTTCGTATCTTTCAGCTACTTACATCTTCATTCTTCTTTAAACACTTACTTATATTAATACTATAATACGGAGGCGCGTGGTCTAATGGTTAGAGTCGTAGGAAATGGACTCGTCAACGCGAGTTCAATTCCTGGACAAAGCTGTTGGAATTTCACATGGGGCTAATACCCTTGGGAAAGGTATGAATCCAATTCTCCCTCCAGCTATGAGTAAATAGCAGGGCAGACTGGACTCTTTAACCATGGTCAGGTAAACAGTCTAAGAGAAGGAAAATTCTGAATTCAAACCTGTTAAACTCCGCTTAAGAAATTGACCTTGTGTCGCATCCTGCTCGTGCGGAGGGGTTGGTAAATATTTATATTAATACTGTAGCGTTAGTTGTATTCGCCTGGTGGAGTTGTCTGCCCCTTTTAGTTCGTTGGTGCCCGCTAGGGCACCATAGTATTTAAGCGCCGGTTTCAAACACTTTCGCTCTCTTTTCCTGTTTCAGCAACCTCGAGCCACATGGGGTAGATTTTATCTATCCCCTCTCGTTGGGGCTCCGCCCCCTTACATTACTGTAAGTTATTCACAGCATGGACTATCGCTAGTCTCATGTCTGTACTCATATATGTATATCTGTATCATTCATGAATATGTCTTTATCTTTATTTGTGTACCCCTTTTTGTATGTACTCTTTTACTATGTACTTTGTATCTTCATATCCATGTGCTGTGTATATTAAATGTTTTGTCTATTAACCTTCGTCGGAGTTATTTGTATGCAAAGTATCTAATAACTTTGCACCATCCTTATAATACTATTGCATTCACTAAAATATATTTAGGAATTAATTGTTAAACTAGTCGAGATATTTCAACAATTAAATTTTGTTTGAAAATGTTTTTAATCATCAGAAAAAAACCCATATAAATCGACTTGATGATGTTAGCGAATTTTAACATATTGCCAACAAACTGAAATGTCTTCTCTTTTCATCTATTATTATACTTAGGCTGAGTTAATCAACTTTTGCTCCTAAAGCCTTTTTTACTGTTAGTTTAATGACACGAAAATTATACTAAATTATTCCTTACTTTTAGGATTCAACTATGTTTGAAAAAAATTATGTTTTAATTGGTTAATTGGTTCTAATTATTCGTAATTTGCAATTAAGTTTTTTCCTTAGCATGCCCTGAGGGCTCTTCCTGTCCTAAGCCCTCTGGGAGATTCTTATTTTTGTCTCTTTTTATTTATTTATTTTATTTTATTTTATTTTGTTTTACTCTTGTTTTTATTTATTTTTACTTTTATTAATCCTCACAGACATCAATTCTCTCATCTCGTGAGAAACGATAGATTTTTTTTCATCTTCTTTTTGGCTTATGATTTTCATGGAGTTAACACTGATACTTATTTCTCTTTGATATATTGCCCAGCGCCTAAGGCGCCCCCACCCTTGAGGGGAAATGCCGAAGGGATCGACGCAATTTTTGTTCTTTCCCACCCATGAGCTTCGGCTTGTGGGTGGGCCCACGTTAAAACGAGGCCTTGTGCCCAGCCCATACAAGTGGGGTATGAGGCAAATACCCTTATCTCTCTCTTGTTTGTTTATTTGTTTTGTTTTTCGGCATACCAACTTCGGTGGGTCATTTAATGCCGACAACATTTTCGAAATAAACTCATTCTTGATAGGCACTCAATATTTTATAAACATTTTTTTCTATTTAACCCATAGATGGAACCCTAATTGGTACTACCACTGCAGGACAGGGTGGACTTGTGATCAATGGTGATGAAAGGGTACTCCACATTCCCCAGACATCTCGAACTGGAACCTCACCATCAGATAGAGTTTAACATCATTCCCAGGAGATGAAGACCCCCAGCCACCGCCTTCTAGTACATATCTCATATATATTTTTTTATTGAAACTCAGGCAAGTTGATCCCAGTTTGTTTTCACAAACATACCAATATGCAGTAAAATACCAAAAATATACCGCTGTTCCTAAATAATGAACCACCTATACAGTGAACAGGTTCATTGATGCTTTATTCTGTTGGGTAATACAGAGTTATCTTCTCTTGGTGGATAGGTGTGTCGGACCATATGACCTTTAGGCACCCCTTCTGCGATCTCGACTCACAAGGACACTTTTCTCGTTTACACCATCAAAATCCGGTTGTTGTTAGGGGTTAGGGGTTAGGGTTAGAGGTTAGTGTTAGGGTTAGGGCTAGGGTTAGGGTTAAGGGTTAGTTTTATAATTTTAAAAAACTCTAAAAATCGTCTGTTAACAATTAACCGGATTTTGACGGTGTAAATGGAAAAAATGGCCCCACGAATCAAGATCGCAAACGGGGTGCCTAACGGTCATATGGCCCGGTGTGTCTTCTTTGATCCCTTGAGACATCAATTCTCTCATCTCGTGAGAAACGATAGCTTTTTCCATCTTCTTTTTGGTTTATGAGTTTCGTGTAGTTAACATTTATACGTCCGCCCTGTTGGCTGGGGCGTTAGAATACACAGACTGCACCTCTACAGAGGGATAAAGCTCCCCCAATGGGGCCACCTGTTGGTGCTTAAGGATGGAATCCCACCTGTCTGAGCAGTCCATGACTGGCAATACTCCACTTTGGCTCTTTCTTGGATTAGATTGGCGGTCGGAGATAAATTTTCTGATCAATCTGATGGTCACGTCAAGCCCTAGCACCTGTATGATTACCCCAACCCTATTGCCCTTATGCCAAGCCCCAAACCCTTTTTATCATATGGATGCTAGAAGGCGGTGGCTGAGGGTCTACATGTCCTTGGAGTGACGGTAAACTCTATCTGATGGTGAGGTTCCAGTTCTGGAGGTTTGGGGAATGTGGAACACCCCTTCATCACCATTGCTCCCTGGTCAGAATCAGTTTCTGTCAGCAAAACTATTAACATCTTGTTTTTTCTACAAACTTTCTACACACACACACACACACACACACACATATATATATATATTATATATTATTATTATTTTAAAAAAAATAAAATAAAATAAATAGATTAGAACATATTTTAATAAAACCACAATAATATTTCCGTTACAAACCAAATAAACAACAACATAGAACAGCTTTCTGCAAATGTTTACGTTTTGAACCTTGAAAAAACCAACGTCAAATTTCGAAAATTTAAATTCCAAGCGGTGTTTATATAATTCTGTTGCATAATGTACCGTTCATAGCAAAAGACACATACATATAATTGTCTACAATCAACCAACATCTTGATTTACAAAGTGGAGTTAACCCTGAAGATCCTCAACATGGCGAAACTCGAGGAGGTTATCACTTGGACCTATATATATATATATATATATATATATATATATATATATATATATATATATATATAATGGAGATTGTGTGTTTGTCTGTCTGTAACCGAAACTTTATTACTATACAAGTCACAATTCCCTTTGTTATTTACATCACATTCTCCATGATTTTATTTTTATTTAAACCTCAATTATTGATAAAATTATATTACATCATTAAGACTGTTGAGCATATCTACATACTAATAGCATGCAATTGTATTTATATACAACAAAATAGCGGTTTACAGTGTGAATGGGAAGGCTAATTTGCATATTGATATTAAAAATTTGATTTTAATAAATATATGCTTAGTATTATTGATTTCTAATTGTTTGGTTTTATCTTTTTGAATAAAAATAATAAATCTTAAAAGAAATCCATTAACAAGAAGAAATAACCAATATTATTCTTTACTTCCTATTTTAACTAAATAGTTAAATTAGGAAAATTTACCAATGAAAGGGAGGAGTAAAGGAAAATGATGGAAGAGTTACTTTCAAAGTTGTTCTATTTTTCAATCATACCCCCTCTGTTCCAAATCTTTTCATCTGCATTCTTATTCAGTTTCATTAGCCTTTCTAATTTAATATGATATTTTATTATATTAAAACTTAAATACTTGCACCCAGAGGGTGCATATATTTGCTAGTATATATAATGTATAATTTTACAAGTCAAATATTTCTCACTTTCTTAAGCAAGAAAAAAATGATTTTTACTATAAAAATGCAATATATATATATCATCAACATCACGGATATCCATGACAATCTCTCGCCAACCTTTCCTATCATTCATTTTCCCAGGGAGGTCCTCTGCGCAGCAACCTGCATCTTTGCTTAGTTGGTCAATGTAGGTCATTGATGGGCGGCCTACACTAGCATGTCCGTGTGTTGGCTTCCACAGGAGAACGTCACTTATGAGCTCATCCTTGCTTCTCCAACAATGCCCGGCATGCCTTGTCCGTCTCACTCGAATAGTTTGTGAGATGGGGGGCAGGTGGCCATATAGCTGTTTCCTCGCGGGGTGCTGCTTCCACGGTTTGTTCATATATATATATATATATATATATATATATATATATATATATATATATATATTCATTCATCATTCATTGGCAATTCAGTCTCGAAAGACTATGATAAAAGTTTTTGTGTGTGCCCCTGAAGTTGCAGCGCCTCCTGTGACTATGAAGTCCTATGTTCGAGAAACATTCTCGACCACAGATTTTGCATTTGTAGGTTGTCCCTGTAGATGATGATGTTCCGATGCTTTGTTGCCGTTGCTTTCTTATGGACCTCTGAGCTTCATAATGTTGTATCAGGGTGACTTCTGTCATGTACAGTCCTCTATGGAGATTCTGCCGCCACCGAGGGCGGTCTTGAGCCAAATTTTCCCAGCTGGAAGGGACAATGCCAAAGCACCTGAGATCATTTTTGCAGACATACTTGAATCGCAGCAGGGGGCGACCAATCTATATATATATATATATATATATTATATATATATATATATATATATATATATATATATATATTATATATATATATATAAACTCTCCTAAAAATCCCTAAGCCAAACGAACGAAGATTCATTTGCCCATTCCGAAAGTTCCTCTCAGAAAATAAACTATACACTAATAGCTACATTGGCCATACAACAACAACACTATCCCGCCGTCTCACATACCATCTCTCCGACACAAGCTCCATAAAACAACACTTTATTAAAAAACACCCAGAAAAATCCACCTCCCCTGAAATTAGGAAAATCTTAAACGTAAATACTAAAATTATCTAAAAAAATAACAATAAGAAACGCCTACAGATCCTAGAAGCCATATGCATAAAAAATAAAAAAACCTAACATTAATAAAATAGCCTTTAAAGTCGGAGACAACGTATTAAATATCTTCAATAACTAACACTTACCTAACCCCCTTCTTAAAAATAATAGACTCTCTGAAGTTGATAAAAGCATAAATAACAAAACTAAAAATTAACTAAAAAACAAATTACATAACCCCATGAATACGACTGGAGCAACAGTCGAAAGCGCTCGGGAAATTAGTATGAAAAATATCATGAATCAACTCGATCCAGATTCAAAAAGGATAGTCAGAAGACTGGAAAAAATATCCATACAAAAAATGAAAAAAGAATACTCCGTGTTAATCAATAACACATGTCTTAAGAATATATATATATATATATATATATATATATATATATATATATATATATATATATATATTTGTCTTGTTTAAGACATATCTTAAAATTGATTATTGTACTACTTGTGTTGGCTTTAAATACAATTTGCTTAGAACTTTCAATGTATATAAGATATATTTTGTAAGGTAAACTAGCATCTATACATGAAAATTTTAATTTAAAAATTTAAATTAAAAATAAATATATAAATAAGTAAAATAAGCAAATAAGATGGATAAATAAGTAATTAAATAAAAAATTTAAAAAGATTGTAATAAATATTAAATAAATTACTCAAATACAAATAATAGATGGATAGATAGTTATACAGATAAATCGGGGGGAGGAAGGGAAAAAGGGCGCCAACCCCACACCTTATATATATATATATATATATATATATATATTATTATAATGGAGATTGTGTGTTTTTCTGTCTGTAACCGAAACTATATTACTAATCGAGTCACAATTAGCATAGTTATTTACATCACATTCTCCATGATTTTATTTATATTTAAACCTCAATTATTAATAAAATTGCTTCACCTTATTATTAGTGTTGTCCATATCTACATACAAATAACATGCAATGGTATTTATATATACAAAAAAATAGCGGTTTGCAGTGTGAATGGGAAGGCTAATTTGCATATTGATATTAAAAATGTGATTTTATTAAATATGTGCTTAGCATTATTGATTTCTAACTGTTTGGTTTTATTTTAATGAATATAAGCAAAAATCTCTTCAATGAATCTTAAATGAAATCCATTAACAAGAAAAAATAACTGTCATTTTATTCTTTATTCCCTAATTTAACTAAATTGTTAAATAAGTAAAATTCAGCAATGAAAGACGGCAGTGATGGAAGAGTTAGTTTCATTTCTATTTTTTAAATTATACCCCCACTCCGTTACATATCTTTTTGTCTGCCTCTAATTTAATACGATATTTCATTACATTAAAACTTAAATACTTGCACCCGGAGGGTGCATATATTTGCTAGTATATGTAAGGATGGTCTCAGCTATCTCAAATAACTTTAAATAGCTAACAATATCAAGAGTAGCTGTGAATTATTTCTCGCTTTAGTAACAGGTATTTTGCTTCCAATCAGGTTTAAGTGTTTTGGCATCTCGGCATCTCGGTATCACGTGACTTTTTAAAGTAGTCTCCACTCCGCTCCCCAGGGGCGGTTTTTATCTTTATGAGTGCACTTGGCTCTGTATTAGCAGGATGCTGTGTCGTTAGGTGAAAAGACATTAGCCGAGCCGTTTATGCTTGACTGCTCTTCGCTGGATTTGGCGTATTTGGTCGCATTAACGCCAAAGATTTCGACTGCACTGCCCGATCCGGCCAGAAACGTTTTCTTGATTCGTCGTCAGATAAAAATCTCTCACATTCCATGGGCTGCTGCGAGAATATTGGCTACAAAGCAAATCGTCAGTGGTCTCCTCCAGATCAAAACCAACACCATATATACGAAGGTTGGTAAAAAAAAAGTAATGCCATTTTGTTTAGGACAGGTATAATTACCAACTCAGGAACTTGTATCATACATCAAAATGAAGCTGGTCCTTCGTGGATCACATCCTTACTTCGCCACATAGGTGAGTTAAAAAGTAATGCCATTTTGTTTAGGACAGATATAGTTATCATACATCAAAATGAAGCTGGTCCTTTGTGGATCACATCCCTACTTCTCCACATAGGTAAGTCAAAGTATAATGCCATTTTGTTTAGGACAGGTATAATTACCAACACAGGAACTTGTATCATACATCAAAATGAGGCTGGTCCTTTGTGGATCAGATCCTTACTTCGCCACATAGGTAAGTCAAAAAGTAATGCCAATTTGTTTAGAACAGGTATAATTACCAACACATGAACATGTATCATACATCAAAATGAAGCTGGTCCTTTGTGGATCACATCCCTACTTCTTCACATATGTGTGTCAAAAAGTAATGCCAATTTGTTTAGGACAGGTATAATTACCAACACAGAAACATGTATCATACATCAAAATGAAGCTGGTCCTTTTTGGATCACATCCCTACTTCTCCACATATGTGAGTAAATAAGTAATGCCATTTTGTTTAGGATATGTATTATCACCAACGCAGGCGAGTCAAAAAGTAATGCTATTTTTAGGACAGGTATAATTACCAACACAGGAACATATATCATACATCAAAATGAAGCTGATCCTCTGTGGATCACATCCCTACTTCTCCACAAAGTTGAATGAAAAAGGTAATGCCATTTTGTTTAGGACAGGTATAATTACTAACACAGGAACATGTATCATACATCAAAATGAAGCTGGTCCTCTGTGGATCATATCCCTACTTCTCCACAAAGTTGAGTAAAAATGTAATGCCATTTTGTTTAGGACAGGTATAATTACCAATGCAGGAACATGTATTATATATCAAAATGAAGCTGGTCCTTTGTGGATCACATCCCTACTTCTCCACATAGGTGAGTCAAAATGTAATGCCATTTTATTTAGGACAGGTATAATTACCAACACAGGAACTTGTATCATACATCAAAATGAAGCTGGTCCTCTGTGGATCACATCCCTACTTCTTCACATAGGTGAGTCAACATGTAATGCCATTTTGTTTAGGACAGGTATAATTACCAACACAGGAACATGTATCATACCTCAAAATGAAGCTGGTCCTCTGTGGATCACATCCCTACTTCTTCACATATGTGTGTCAAAAAGTAATGCCAATTTGTTTAGGACAGGTATAATTACCAACACAGAAACATGTATCATACATCAAAATGAAGCTGGTCCTCTGTGGATCACATCCCTACTTCTTCACATATGTGTGTCAAAAAGTAATGCCAATTTGTTTAGGACAGGTATAATTACCAACACAGAAACATGTATCATACATCAAAATGAAGCTGGTCCTTTGTGGATCACATCCCTACTTCTCCACATATGTGAGTAAATAAGTAATGCCATTTTGGTTAGGACAGGTATAATTACCAACACAGGAACATATATCATACATCTAAATGAAACTGGTCCTCTGAGAGACGAGGAAAAATAGCGTCTCTAGCTGAAACCCCGCTCTATTTATTGGCGTTTATTCCCTGTTTCGATGGTATCACTTTCTGATTATTTCTTGGAAACTTTATATCATGAATCCAATGTTGATACTGCAGGATTTGTGATAAATGATAATTTTCCTTCTTTTCTTTTGTTTTACAAAGATTTCTACTGTTTGAAGAATAAATTGATAACGGCACGAAAGCGATATTAGATTCTGGAACAAGCACGAAAACGTATTAGGTTTTCGAAGATCGGAAGCCGACGAAAAGGCGCAATTGATAATTCGAAAGAAATCCTTCCTTTGCAGATAACAAATGACAAGTAATTCTTCAAGAATACTCAGAAATGAAATGCCGATACGTCTTCCTTTGTGATTAAAGACGTCGAAACAATTATGTCTCATGAGAGTAAAGGGCGACGTTTTCAGTGATAAGGAAATTTAACTTCAAATGCAGAATAGCGCGCAAGAGATAATATTAGAATCACATTTTACGTATAAATAGCATTAGAGTATAGGAACTCTCGAAGTAGTCTAATCCTAACCATAATCCTAACACTAACCCTAATTTATTTTATTGCAGATCATCCTTCGGGGGTTATTTAATGCCAAAGACATCCTCGTAGAAGAACAATAGTGGTAAGCCCTGTCGGTTGGTGCTTTAGAATACACCGACTGCCAATTTGCAGCGGGGCAAAGACATCCCAATGGGGCCACCTGTTATACATGTATGGTGACATGTGATGCTTAAGAATGGAAGCCTGGTTTCTGAGCTGTACATGACATTCGGAAACTCCCGAAGTAGCCTAGCCTTATCCCTAACCCTAACCCTAACCCTTACTCTAAACCTAACACTAACCCTAATCCTTACGCTAAAGCCATCCTTGTTGAAGAACGACAGTGGTAAGCCCTGTCAAATGGGCTTTAGAAGTGACGGACTACCCATCTGTAAGTAGACCGAATGGGTCCACCAGTTAGTTTTTTGGTTTGGTTTGGTTTGGGTTTTATGGCACATCAACCTCGGCGGGTCATTTAATGCCGACAACATTTTGAAATAAATCAATTCTTAATGGATAATACAATTTTTTTATAAATACATTTTTCTATTTAACCCATAGATGGGACCCTAACAGGTACTACCACTCCGGGTCAGAGTGGACCAGGGAGCAAGGTGACGAAGGGGTGCTCTACATTCCCCAAACCTCCAAAACTGGAATCTCACCACCAGATAGAGTTTAACGTCATTCCAGGACATGTAGACCCGCAGCCACCGCCTTCTAGCACCCATATGATAAAAAGGGGTTGGGGCTTGCCATAAGGGCAATAGGGTTGGGAAAATCATATAGGTGCCAGGGCTTGACGTGACCAGCCGATTGATCGGAGAGGGCCTCTCCGACCGCCCGTCTAGCCCAAGATAGGGCCAAAGTGGAGTATTGCATGTCATGAACTGCTCATCCACCTGGGTTCTATCCTTAAGCATCACGGGTCGCCACCCACGGCCAACAGGTGGCCCCATTGGGGGAGTCTTACCCCTGTGCAGAGGTGCAGTCGGTGCATTCTAACGCCCTAACACTAACCCTAATTCATTTTATTGCAGATCATATTTCGTGGGTTATTTAATGCCAAATACATCCTTGTAGAAGAATAATAGTGGTAAGCCCTGTCGGTTGGTGCTTTAGAATACACCGACTGCCAATTTGCAGCGGGGTAAGACATCCCAATGAGGCCACCTGTTAGACATGGATGGTGACCTGTGATGCTTAAGAATGGAAGCCTGGTCTCTGAGCAGTACATGACATCCGGAAACTCCCGAAGTAGCCTAACAATCTCCCTAATCCTAACTCTAACCTAACCCTTACGCTAAAGCCATCCTTGTTGTGTTACATAATCTATGCAGTTGCATAAGATTATTGTCAATCCCCTGTATTTCTAAAGGGATGGCCCCTTTTCATATCACGGGCGGGACTTTCCATGGAATATTACAGAAAGCCCGCGAAATACGTGAAGTCAGGTGGGACCTGGTTGGGTCCTCAGTTTCAGTTTGGACGTCAGGCAGAGATGATGTACTGCCTTAACTGGAACTCACCTGCATACGTGCGCTATGTTTAGTTACATGAAATGTTTAGTTAAGTAAATAAAAGCTTACGAAAATAACACGGGTTTGTGGTTGATGAATGTCTTGGTAACAAGACTGATCTAGAAGAAGAAATGAATTAAGTGAGACCGACCACCAAGACGAAGTCCAGACGCTAGAAGAGATGTTAGAAGAGACGCTAGCAGAAGAACGTAAGATACCAAAGATGACAAGAATAATAGAAGTAAGAAAGAAAAAAAGAAGAGTATACAACAGTTTAAGAACAACAGTGGTAAGCCCTGTCGACTGGGGCTTTAGAATTGACCGACTACCCATCTGTATTTGTCTGTTTGTTTTGTTTTACGGCATATCTACCTCAGTGGGTCATTAAATGCCAATAAGGTTTTGAAATAAATCAATTCTTAATTGATAATACAATTTTTTTATAAATACATTTTTCTATTTAACTCATAGATGGGACCCTAACAGGTACTACCACTCCGGGTCAGAGTGGACGAGGGAGCAATGGTGATGAAGGGGTGCTCCACATTCCCCAAACCTCCAAAACTGGAACCTCACCATCAGATAGAGTTTAACGTCATTCCCAGGACATGTAGACCCGCAGCCACCGCCTTCTAGCACTCACATGATAGAAAGGGTTTGGGACTTGCCATAAGGACAATAGGGTTGGGAAAATCATATAGGTGCTAGGGCTTGACATGACCAGCCGATTGATCGGAGGGGGCCTCTCCGACCGGCCGTCTAGCCCAAGATAGGGCCAAAGTGGAGTATTGCATGTCATGAACTGCTCATCCACCTGGGCTCTATCCTTAAGCATCACGGGTCGCCACCCACGGCCAACAGGTGGCCCCATTGGGGGAGTCTTACCCCTCTGCAGAGGTGCAGTCGGTGCATTCTAACGCCCCAGCCGACAGGGCGGTACCCATCTGTAGAGGGGTAAGTCGCCCAAATGGCCCCACCTGTTAGTTTTTTGGTTTGGTTTGTTTTGGTTTGGGTTTTATGGCATATCAACCTCGGCGGGTCATTTAATGTCGACAAAATTTTGAAATAAATTCATTCTTAATGGATAATCAAATTTTGTTTATACACTCATGTTTTTCTATTTAACCCATAGATGGGACCCTAACAGGTACTACCACTCCGGGTCAGAGTGGACCAGGGAGCAATGGTGATGAAGGCCTGCTCTACATTCCCCAAACCTCCAGAACTGGAACCTCACCATCAGATAGAGTTGAACGTCACTCCCAGGACATGGAAACCCTCAGCCACAGCCTTCTAGCATCCATATGATAAAAAGGGTTGGAGCTCTCCACAAGGGCATTAGGGTTGGGGCAATCATATAGGTACTAGGGCTTGACGTGACCAGCCGATTGATCGGATGAGGCCTCTCCGACCGCCCGTCTAGCCTAAGTGAGGTTCTAAGTGGAGTGTTGCAGGCCATGGACTGCTCATCCACAAAGACTCCGTCCTTAAGCATCACGGGTCACCACCCACCGCCAACAGGTGGTCCCATTTGGGAGGAATCTTACCCCTCTGCAGAGGTGCAGTCGGTGCATTCTAACGCCCCATCCGACAAGGCGGATGTAATTTAGGACCATACCACTTTTTGGTAGTGTCACATTTCACTGAGTTTGGTAAATATCTCAGAGCTTATGCCGTAGGATAAGGGTTAACAGACTATTTTGATCATGTACATTACTCATCCGTAGTAAATATATCCTGATTAATGTGGAGGACCCGGCAACAGTATTCCCTGATCTATACAAATCGTTTGGAACATTTATCAAATGTTAGATCTTACAATCAACAAAAGAACTCAATTTGGCTGCTCGCCAGACGAAGCCTTCCAAACATCAAGAAACTTAATATATTCTTCGAACATACGAAATACGCGTTAAAATGGCGATTTTGTTCGATATTTGTGGGAAGAGAAATTGCAGTTCAGAATAGGTTTACAGTTAGATGTACTGGTAACTGTACAGAAAATTGAAAAAGGATGAATTAAGTTGGTTGGTTGGTTGGTTGGTTGAATGGGTCTTTTACGGTATTTCAAACCTTGGGTTATTTTCTACCAAAGACTGTTACCAGTATATTGAATCGAAATAGATAAATTAAGTTGGTTGGTTGGTTGGTTGGTTGGTTGGTGGGTTGGATTTTACGGCATGTTCAACCTTGGGTTATTTTATACCAAAGATGGTTACCACTATAGAAAATTGAAACAGATAAATTAAGTTCGTTGGTTGGTTGGATTTTTACGGTATGTCAAACTTTGGGTTATTTTATACCAAAGACTCTTACCAGTATATTGAATCGAAATAGATAAATTAAGTTGGTTGGTTGGTTGGTTGATGGTTGGATTTTACGGCATGTTCAACCTTGGGTTATTTTATACCAAAGATGGTTACTACTATAGAAAATTGAAACAGATAAATTAAGTTCGTTGGTTGGTTGGATTTTTACGGTATGTCAAACCTTGGGTTATTTTATACCAAAGACTCTTACCAGTACATTGAATCGAAATAGATAAATTAAGTTGACTGGTTGGTTGGTTGGGTGGTTGGATTTTACGGCATGTTCAACCTTGGGTTATTTTATGCCAAAGACTTACCAGTACATTGAATCGAAATAGATAAATTAAGTTGGTTGGTTGGTT
>CM042171.1:42048900-42051400 GCA_023376005.1 Doryteuthis pealeii | reverse complement strand
TATATATATATATACTTTTTAGAGGATAATTTATTGGTAAATATTTTGATTTCGTTTTATAAACTGGTAGAAATAATTTTCATTAAATTCATGAATATTAATACACTGGTAGAATTAATTAAAAAGGTGGTTGACCCTCAGCTAAGGTTTGAGATGACCGGCCGATTGATCAGTTCCGGCAGATGTCTTATTCCTCGGCAGATGTGCAGTCGAGACATATATGTGCTAGGGCTTGACATGACCAGCCGCTTGATCGGTGAGGCCTCCCCGACCACCCGTCTTGACCAAGTCAGGCCTAAAGTAGAGTATTGCATGTCACGGTCTGAACCAAAGATACCATGATTTTATTATTTCTAGTAAAAACATAAAGTCTGTATATAATCTTAATTACCAAACTCTACAACATTGTAACTAAAAAAGAGTCGCCTAAACAAAATCAGGATGTTGTTCCTTTTAGACTACAAAATATTTTTGCTTGGAGAGTTTTAATGATGTAAAGTTTGGAAATACATAATACGTAATAATATCCGTTTTCATTGTATGATATTGTAACGTTGTGGTATCGATATATTCACCATACCAAAAGCGATATGTATACGTAACGTTCTAATAGCGATATACGTCGTATAACGGGTCTTGTCAACATGCCTCCAAATTCACAACTCTAAAAAGGTGTTCTGCACGTGGCGGTCATATTGTCGATAAAAAAGTACAAGCGCGAGAAATATATCGTCACAAACTGCTTAGCTTTTATTTCCAGGGTCGTCTCGTGCGTCTCGTGTGTTGTATCGGAGAGGAGGAAAAGCAGAGAGAAAGAGAGAGACAGAACACTGCTAGGTTACTGTGATCCCACAAGGGACCCAATGTCCGGTCCGTACCTTACGATGTCCCAAAGTAAAAAGAGGCTGGTATTTTTCTTCGTCGTTCTACGTCACCACGTGACTTCCGGTTCCGGTCAACACCCGAAACTTCCGGTTGACATTCAATTCTCCATTCGGGGGGGGGGTCACGCCCCGGTCAAAATCACGACAACGGTTTTGTGCTCATCACTTATTTTTTTAAATTTTTACTATCTCTTATTTCTTCTTCCCCTCTTTTCTAATATAGTAGTTCTCGCTCAGGATAATTCCCCTTCTTGCTACAATATTACACGAGAAATAATAAAAATGCTGGTATAATTGATTTATATTATTTGATTGATTATTGGCGTTAACCCCCTACCAACCCGTCTGGGCTTATTTCATGCCTTGAGGAATTAGGGAATCACGTTTGTTGTAATTTATATCAATATATCTTGTGTAGTTATTCTTAAGAATCCTATTCTCAATTACTGGTCACCGCCCACACCTGCTATGTGGTCCCATAGGAGTCTCACCTCTCAGCAGATGTATTCTACAGCCTCGGCCGACAAGGCAGATAGTAGAATAGTGCTAATTCTTCTTATATCTTTCTTCAATGATATCGCATTGTGGAAGCGGTCTTGGCAATGTATTTGCCTCTCATCCCACTTATGAGGGCGTGACACAAAGATATTTTTATGTGGGCCCACCTGCAAGCCAAAGCTCATGGGTGGTAGGCACAAAAAATGCGTTGATCCTGTCGGCATTTCCCCGCAAGGGGACGCCTCAGGCACTGGGCAATAAACCCACCCGCCCCTTTAAATCAAGGGTGCAGGCAATGCCTTGGGAGATCAACGCTGTTAATTTTACTTAGTCGCTCCAGACCAAGGAGATTGTTTTTGCGTCTGAGGTGGAGCACTACATGTACCATCAGCTCCTTACTTTACCGCACAGATCCCTGTGCTACTCATGCCCTCAGTTGACGAGGGCCGGTATCGAACTAAGAACCTTGTGGTTTCAAGCCGAACGCTCTACCGACTGAGCTAACCAAGGGCCCACCTGTTGGCAAGCTGTTGGCCATGGGTGGCAACCCGTGATGCTTAAGGACGGTATCCTGGTGGATGAGCAGTATATTACATGCAACACTCCTATTTGGCTTCTACTTGGGCTAGACGCCTTGACGGAAAGCCCTCCTGCTATAAATCGGCTGGTCAAGCCAAACCCTAAAAACTATACCATTGTCACAACCCCATTGCCCTTATAGCACATCCCCAATCCCTTTCATCATATGTTCACTAGAGGGCGTTGACTGAGGGTCTTAATTCCCAGTGTATGACGTTAAACTGTATTTAATAGTGAAGTTCCTATCCTGGAACTCTGGGGATCGTTGAGTACCCTTTTCATATCCATTATTCCCAGTGTTAGCGTCCCATGTATTGATCAAAAAGAAAAAAATGAGTTTTAAAAAATTGTGTTGAAAGAAAAATTGAGTATAGATTTAAAAATTGAATAGTCATCAAGAATGTATCTTCAGCATAAAATAACCCAACAAGTGTTCACATGCCGTAAAATCCAAACATATATATATATATATATATATGTGTGTGTGTGTGTGTGTGTGTGTGTTTAGGCAGCATTCTTTCAGTTATACATGTAGAATT